>CM045988.1:45694847-46024739 GCA_025175895.1 Wurfbainia villosa | reverse complement strand
AGTCTTCTGAACAACGCAAGCTCAAATCATCTGATCGTGTGATATTGAGCTCAACTCTAACTTTATTATTCAAAATGTCTTATTGGTAGAGAATTTTCAATATAATTTACTTAGTGTAAGCCAATTGTGTGATAATAACTATAAGGTCATATTTCTAGAAAATTAATGCGTAATTAATACCAATAAAACCTCTAAAATAATTCTTAAAGGAACCAAAAATAACAATATTTATACTATTAATTTAACAAACTCTTTAACCAAGTGTCTTATGACACGGCAAGAGGAATCTTGGTTGTGGCACCAATGACTCGGTCACTCGCACCCAAGACTCATCCACAAGATGAGTCAGAGTGACTTAGTCAAAGGTTTGCCTAACCTCAACAACTTGGATAATAAAATATATAATGCTTGTCAACAAGGTAAACAATCTAGGACACAACATCAACTAACTAATCAAGAACGAACCAAAAGTGTTCTTGAGCTCCTACACATGGATCTATTTGATTCACACAGAGCTAAGTCACTTAATGGGAGTCAATTCTTCTTAGTCATAATTGACGACTATTCTAGATTTACTTGGGTCAGGTTCATCAAACACAAAAGTGATACCCTAGATCAATTAATCAACCTATTTAAACTAATAGAAAATCAACAAAACCTTAAAATCAAAAGACTTAGGAGTGATCATGGTGGTGAATTCGAGAACCATAGGTTTACAGAATTCTGTAACCTAAATAAATACCACCATGAGTTCTCATGCCCTAGAACTCCACAACAGAATGACCTAGTAGAACATAAAAATAGAATTCTACAAGAAGCCGCTAGGACAATGTTAAACGAGTATAACCTACCCGATAGGTTTTGGGTGGAAGCTGTTAGTATGGCGTGTTATGTCCAAAATAGGATCCTTATGGTAAAGAGGCACCTTAAGACCTCGTATGAGATTTATCACGATAAAATACCTAACATCAAGTACTTTAGGGTATTTGGATGTAAGGTACATATTCTAAACACTAAGGATTACCTAGGAAAATTTACATCCAAAACCTCGACCGGAATCTTTCTAGGATACTCGGCTACAAGTAGAGCTTATAGAGTATATAACCATGACACCCTTAGAGTCGAGGAGACTATCAATGTAGTGTTTGATGAAGGACACGAACCTACAAAGGCCCCGGTAACCCCAATTAGCGAGCCGATTCATACCAGACTCAACTCCGATCTTGAGATTGAGTCTAGTATTAATCCTAACCTAAGTCAACCAAGTCATTCTATCGACCAAGTGATAGATGAATCTAACCCAAATCAAACTAGGACTCAACCAAGTCATTCTATCGACCAAGTGATAGATGACTCTAACTCAAATCAAACTAGGACTCAAACGAATCATCCTATCGACCAAGTGATAGGTGATCCAAGCCTAAGAGTTTGAACTAGAGCCTCATACCGAAAACTTAGTCAAATCTCCTTGATTTCCAAAATTGAACCCAAAACTATTGACCAAGCTCTTCTTGATCCCAATTGGATTATTGCAATGCAAGAAGAGCTGGCTCAATTCACTAGGAACGAAGTATGGGAATTAGTACCACCACCAAAAGATAAAACAATCGTTGGAACAAGGTGGGTGTTTAGAAATAAACTTGATGATAAAGGTTAAGTAGTTAGAAATAAAGCTAGATTAGTCGCTAAAGGGTTTACTCAAGTCGAAGGTTTAGATTACGATGAGACCTATGCCCCAGTAGCTAGATTAGAGTCCATTCGAATGTTATTAGCATATGCTGCACATCAAGGATTTAAGTTGTTTCAAATGGATGTAAAATCAACATTCTTGAATGGATATATTAAGTAGGAGGTTTATGTTAGTCAAACCCCCAGTTTCGAAAGCCCAGATAAACCCAACCATGTCCTTAGATTAAAGAAAGCTCTCTATGGACTTAAACAAGCTCCTCGAGCTTGGTACGAGAGGCTTTCGGTTTATCTTAAGTCCAAAGGATTTAATCAAGGTTTAGTTGACCAACCCTTTGAGTCCTAGTTTGATTTGGAACCACCAACTCAATCCTACTAAACGAATTCATTTCACTTATGGAAAATGAATTTGAAATGAATTTAGTGTTGGTGCAATCGGCCCAGGTCACGATTGACCAGGACTCGAGTTTGACTCGAGTGATGTTTTGATGTTTCGACAAAAACATATGACAATGTAATTGTCATGGGAAAGTCCAAGTCATGGGTACTTGGCATGGAAAGTCCAAGTGGGACACTTGGCATTTGGGAAAGTCCAAGTCATGGGTACTTGGCATGGAAAGTCCAAGTGGGACACTTGGCATTTGGGAAAGTCCAAGCATGGGTCTTGGCAAGGTAAAGTCCAAGTCTTGAGTACTTGGCATGGAAAGTCCAACATGGGTTGGCAAGGAAAGTCCAAGCATGGTCTTGGCATGAGAAGTCCAACATGGATTGGCAAGGGAAAGTCCAAGTTTGAGTCTTGGCATGAGAAGTCCAAGGGGTTTGATATTAGCGGTGTAAAGTCCAAGCTGGAGTCTTGGCAGCATAAGTCCAATGGTTGGCGGCGTAAAGTCCAAGCGGAGTCTTGGCGGCGTAAGTCCAATGTGCCTTGGCGGTGTAGACACCGTTAGCATGACATAGCCGATGGAAGCACCTGAAGGCTAGCGATGGATGAACAAGTCATGGATGACTTGGAGGATCCAAGAGGCGTGAGGTGATGGAGGTGGCTAGAAGGCTTAGGTCTAGGCTAAGGGTGGTCTAGAAGTACGGGGAACCATACTTGGGTTAAAACCTCATGTTGTGCCATGTGGCGATTATTGGACCGAGTCAACTAGGGTTTATTGCGGGTTATGGCCTAGCGATCCGCGAGTTGTGCGATCGATGATAGCTCTAGCGATCATGATCGATGTAATCGATCGGTGGTGCTCAAGAAATCGGCCACAGAATGGAGTCGAGACTCGACTGGTCGAGTGAGGACTCCATCAGTCGACTGGTGGTCACAATCAGTCGACTGATGAAGGTTCCGTTGGACTTATCCAGCGTGGATCTAGCCGTTGTCTCACGACAACAGTGGCATCAGTCGACTGATGGTCTCGATCAGTCGACTGATCGACTTTTTCCAGCACAGGTTGAAGCTATATTTGGAGCTCGTGATGGAGAAAAAACTAATCGATTTCTTGGACGTCTTGAGGTGATTTGCTGTTGCAAATCAGGGTCTTCAACCACGATTCAAGTGATCAACAAGCAAGCAATCTAAAGGCATTTGTAAAGTTGTTTTCTTTACTAGTTTTGCATTGTATTATTGTATATTGCTTGTATTTGTATCTTATTGTTGTAAGATTACTTGTAAGGGGTTTCTCCACCTCCGACTTGTGTCGAGAAGGAGTATTTGTCATTAGTGAGTGTGTGTGCATCATTAGAGCTCGTAGAGCTCGATCCGTGAAGTAGGAACCGTGCGGTTCCGAACCACGTTATATCGTTGTGTTAGCGTGTTGTGTATTTCGTTATCGTTATTACTTTTCTATTTCCGCTGCGCTAACGAAATTGTAGAAACAAACGCGGTAGAATTCCATTGACGCTATTCACCCCCCCCCCTCTAGCCATTCCAATATTCCCAACATTTAGTAGATGAGTTGAGTTTCTTCTTAGGTCTACAAATTAAACAAACTAAATATGGAATATACCTACACCAACGCAAATATACTAGGGAATTAATTAAACGCTTTGGAATGTAAGACGCTAAAATTATTAATACCCCAATGGCAATGAATGTAAATATAGAAGATGTAACCGGAAACTCAATTGACTTAAAATACTATAGGAGCGTGAGAGGGAGTCTCCTTTACTTAACTGCAAGGCGGCCCGATATCTTATTTGCAGTAAGTATGTGCGCAAGATTCCAAACCTGTGCCAAAAAGTCTCACCTAACTCTAGTTAAGTGTATCCTTAGATATCTAAAGGGTACACTTAACGTCGGTATATGGTACCCTAGATCTACCGAGTTCGAACTAATCAGCTACTCCGACTCAGACTATGCTAATAGTAAGCTCGATATAAAAAGTATGAGTGGTTGTTGTCAACTTCTCGGCTCGAGTCTAGTGAGTTGATGCAGTAGGAAGCAACACTGTGTTGCCTTATCTACCACCGAAGCCGAATACATCGCGATGGGTGAGTGTGTCACTCAGCTTCTTTGGATGAAGCACACTCTCCGAGATTTTAAGTTAGACTTTACAAACACTAAAATTCACGTAGATAACATTAGCTCAATTAACCTAACTAAAAATCCAATATGTCACTCTAGGACCAAACATATAGAAGTCAAACATCATTTCATTCGAGAACATGTGGCCAACGGAGCTATACAACTCGAATACGTCAAATCGAAGTCCAACTTGGCAAACCTATTTACTAAACCCCTACCCGAAGCCGAATTCAGTCTATTAAGACGAAAATTGGGCATGTGCATAGTAGAATAGGAATTTACAAATTATATTTTCTTATTACTATTTTTACTTTTTCATGGAACTAGCTTAGGACATACCTTAGATATCATGCAGCTATAGATTTAAGGAGCCAATACATCTCACAACACATAGGACTAATGTTTTTGTGTGCTTAGCCACGTAGATGGGCGTGAGATGTTAGGACCTTACTCTTGGTTCCAGATGTAGAGCTAGTGCATCGACATGAACCACGGAGTATAATCATATATATTAACCGACTCTGACTAGGACTTGTTGATCCTTCATATCAATCAAGTCAAACAAGAGCTTAACATTCAATAGATGAGCTTATTTTTAGTATATTATTTTCAAAATAATATGGAACATTCTTGGACTTGAAACTTAAACTTAGTACCTATATTTTCCTCTTTTTCAAAACCCCCCACTCTTTTCGATATATGGCAAAAGGGGGAGAAAAAGACCAAAGTTAAGGGATCATTTTTTTTTATAACTTAACTTAATACTTCATACTTATTCTCATGGCCTATTCTCCTGGCCAAAAGAAGTAAATGTTTTCTTTTACTTAACTTTAACTTTTGCAAATTTACTTAAACTTAACTATTTTAAAAAAGGGAGAAAGGGCCAAGCTAAGAAATCTTCTTAACATAAATTTTTCTTACTAAGTCCAACTTTAAGTAATTGTTAATTACTTAAAGTCTTCCTAAATAGCAAACATCAAGGGGGAGGATTAAGGTCTTCTTTCAAGACTCACCCTCGGTCAAGGGGGAGGTTTCCTCAAGGGGGAGTACTTGAAGAAAATCTCTACTACTCCTACTTAATCTTTATTATTCTTGATTCTCATGCATATTATTATTCTTCATGCATATTATTTCCTTAACTTTATATGTGGGTTTGCCATAGATCAAAAAGGGGGAGATTGTTGGTACAGTAGGCACCTATGTCGAACCTAAGTTTTGATTATAGCAAACGATACAAAGTTAAGTTCATATCGTTATCTCACGAGCTAAATCGAGTGTACAGAAAAGTGCTAAAGCTGGAGCTGAAGGCTAGCGACACCCGGAGGAAGCCGCGGTGGTTGGGCGACACTTGAGTGACTTCAGAGGGAGCCGAAGTAATCGAGTGGAAGCTCGGAAGCAAGAGCTACAAAGTAAGTATCGAGGTAAGCTCATGTGTGAGCATAAGTGAGGTTGTATCCTCTTTACGGGGATGGTCTTAAGCGTAGATCCGACCAAAGACATCCCATGGATGGTCTAGGTTGAGATCGGATGGTCGGCGATCGTCGAAATTATGTTTTTATTAAGCTAACTTGTGATTTCAGCTAGCATCAGTCGACTGCCCACAAGAGACACTCGACTGCTTGAAATCAGTCAACTACTGAGTGTTGTGACTCGACTGGCACTGTCATCAGTTGACTGATGATGGCCATCAGTCGATTGATGGTCAAGGATTAGCTTCAAGGAGGCAAGCCTTATCAACTCATTTCAAGGATCTTAGTGCCTAAATTTGATTGGCTAAAGATCCCCTCGAGGAGGGACTCAAAGGCTATAAAAGGAGGGCTTCTCCTAGGGTTTTATCATCAATTCCAAGTGCTCAAAAGTGCTGATGTTATGCTACTCTTCTACAACGATCTTATGAAGACAACGTGCTACCGCATCTTCGATGACAAGAGCTTAAGTTTCATTTTCTATAAGTCGTTGGTATATTGTTATTTGTTTTTCTTACTTATCGAGCTTTAATCATAACAAGGATAGGGGAAGTGTCCCTTTACCTTGAGCTTTCTTGTATCGATTGTTTTGTCACTTACTCCTACCTCTAACGAGGAGGAGTATTTTTAGTGCTTTGCCCTCCGTACGCGGTCTAGGACCGTTAGGGCCTTGGAGTAGTAGCCGAAGGCTATAAACCAAGTAAAAAATTCTATTGTCTCTTTTGTTTGATTTTATCTTCCGCTGTGTCTTCTCGTGTTTTAACGAACGAAATGAACGAAAGTGTTTATCGCTATTCACCCCCCCCCTCTAGCGATCCGCTCGATCCAACAGTCCCAACTTGCCCTTGGATCCTTCGGGTAGCAATTTCTTTAGCACCAAATCTCCCACCTGAAAAGAACGAGGCATTACCTTTTTATTATAGGCTTTCATCGCCTGTGACCTATATCTTTTAGCATTATACATGACCATATCCCTTCTTTCTTGAATCAAATCCAACTCCATATTTCTAGATGTGTTATTATCGTTTGGGAGATAATTTAATACCCGTGCAGATTCTATTCCCACTTCTACGGGTAACACAGCCTCTGACCCATATACCATACTGAATGGAGTGGCTCCTGTGGCTCTCCTGATAGTAGTTCAAAAAGACCATAAAATGCTAGGCAATTCTTCCACCCAGCTTCCTTCAACATGCTCCAACTTAGTTTTTAATCCGTGCACCAATTTCCTATTAGTCACCTCCACTTGCCCGTTACTTTGAGGATAAGCCACAGATGTGAATGTTTGTTCAATTTTAAAATCTTGGCACTATTTTGCTAATTTCTTACCTTGAAACTACCGCCCATTATTAGATATCAACCTCCTTGGGATACCAAAATGACATACTGAAGGGAATTGCTTCCCACTTCGATCGCTTGTGCATGGAGATCCTATAATCATCCCCGGGTAAAAAAAATTAATCCTTGACGAAGATGGATCACCCAAGCAACTGATCCATTATCGTGCTATTCAATTCGAGTGGTCTCTTGAACAAACTTATTGTTCAAGCAACCTAACTCTTTTCTTGGATTAGCCACGGAATAGATGATGTACGGATCGCCAATTTTTGTGTTTATCATCAGGGTCCAAGTAAATTAACCACATACATGATACAAAAGAACTAAATCAAAACAAACAAGATTATACCTCTTGTTTACCTCTTGATCTTATATTGTATGACCTATCCTCCTCTTGGACATTGTGTGGGCAACGATCCTCCAAGAGTTGAAGCCTCCTAGATCGCGTTCTTCCCTTCCTTTCTCACCCAAACAAAGGGAAGAATAAACTCCCTTCTTCTCCTTGCTTGTGCCGACCACCAATCACAAAGAGGGTTGCCGCCGGCCCTAGGAGAGGGAGAGGAGATATGGGCACCGACCGAGAGCTCCAAGGGAAGAAACCCTAACTCTTGCTGCCGGCCAAAAGACAAGGGAGAGGTGGAGAGGATGGCACCGGCAATGAAGAAGAAGAGAAAGAAAAAGCTCTACAAATCCTCCTTGTGGCGCCGGCCAAAAGAAGCACTCCTTAGGTTGCCGCCCAAGAGAAGCCAAACCCTAGAACTTCTTATGTTGCCGCCCAATGCCAACTCAAAACCCTAGCACTTCTTTGATCATATTGCCGCCCAAGCCTTGGAAGCATATTTATAGATTTTGTCCAATTCTCCTTTTAATCGTGTCCGTTGGATCTAGGCTTCATGAGAGTTTTAATAGGCTACAGTAGGGACCATGAGGAGGAGTTGGATCTTGGCCACCTAATGGATCTAGCCCACATAAAATCTGATCAATTAATGATAATTCATTCCACTAGAGGATTATCATTGAACAACCTCACCAACCCCCATAATTAAATATGGGCTTCATATATTAATTGTACAAATGTCTCCCCGTGTTTAACATATTGAATGTCTGTTAATTAATTAATTTATTGACAATTAATTAATCAACATCTAACTCCATGAGTAGTACCATTCAACCTTATCATCATGCAGGACCAAGTCCACCTGCAGGATTTATATGATGATCCTTATGAGCTCCTCAAGGGGACATCATCATCCTAATATATAGGACACGATTTCCTCCTATAATCAAGGACACGCCATGTAAATAATATTATTTTCCAACTTACCGAGCCTATCAATTTAATCCATAAATCTCGCCCATTGGTAAATCAAAGAAATAAATATTAAGTACATGTACCCGTTAATATATCGGGATTAAGAGCATGTACACCATAATATCCGAGGTTTGATTCAGTTATGTAGTCAGCAATAAATTGAATCACCTCTAAGTCGGTCCTGCTCAATTCACACAAAGTGTACTAGTGTAATTCTATGGTCAAGACAAACCAATACCAAATTACACTACAACTATACTAATGGTTTGTCCAAAACCATCTTGGTTGTGAGCCTCTACTTATACTCTACAAGGAAACTGATAATATGATCTTGTGTGTGACACCACACACCATGTTATCTAAAATGTAATGTATCAGACAATATGCATAACCATAAAATGCAAACAATGATCAAGTGATTCTTATTTCAAAAATAAAGATGTTCATACAAAGGCTAGGCTTTCAGTATACATCCCAACACATACAATATTTTTTCATAAGAACTTTAACACCATCTGCTTAGTGATACGGGCCAAAGGTTCATCTTCTACCCACTTAGAAAAATAATCTATAGCCACTAACAAGAACTTCTTCTGACCAGTCCCGATAAGAAAGGGTCCTACTATATCCATGCCCCATTGATCGAAAGGACAAACTGCTACCACTGCCTTCATATACTCAGTTGGCTGATGCTACCAATTATGATGCCTCTGACAGCTCTCACACTATCATACTAACTGCACAGAGTCTCTCATCAGGGTAGGCTAAAAATACTTAGCTAATAACACCTTTCGAGCTAATGTCTGCCCTCCTATATGACTGCCACAGGCCCCTTCATGAACCTCCTTCAATATGTAATCTACTTCTGTTTTCCCCAAACAACGTAATAAAGGCCCAAAATAAGTTCTTTTATATAAAATTCCCTTTATCATGCAGAAATAACTAACTTGCTTCTTAAATTGTCGTGCCTTTACAGGGTTATTTGACACCTTCTTATCCATAAAAAATGAAATTAACTCTCTCCTCCAATCATCTTCAATCACTTCTCTTGCTCCTTCATTCTGTGGCAACAATTTGATCTATGCAATTATGTCACGAGTATCCCAATTCCCTAGTTAGCTAGCCAACTGGGTCATCTCATCAGCTTTCTGATTTTCTACCCTTGTTTTTTTCTTTATCAATACCTCCGAAAAGTTTCCTTTGGCCTTTTCTACCAACTCACAGTATTTTCGACACTTGTCATCTTTAACTTCAAATCCTCCCATAGTTTGTTGTACCACTAACTGAGAGTCCATATGTACCATTACCCATTATGGTCCTACATTCTTAGCAACTTGTAAAGCTATCGATAAAGCTTCATACTCGGCCTCATTATTAGAGGCTCTGAAATGCAACCTAACTGCTAGCATAACTTCTTCCCCTTGCGGCGAAACTAGAATCACTCCTACCCAGCAGCCCTCCTTGTTAGAAGATCCATCTGCATATATCCTCCATGGTTCACATTCTTCCTTATGCATGGTTTCCACTAAGAAGTCAGCTAATGCTTGTGCTTTGATAGAGGTACGAGGCTGATAAGTAATGTCATACTCACTGAGTTCAATAGCCAATTTAATAAGCTTACCCGTGGCTTCTGGATGTGTAAGTATTCTTCCCAGTGGAGTATCAGTGAGCACCACTAAAGAATGAGATAAAAATAAGGTCACAACCTCCGAGCAGTTAGAACTAGACCCCAAGTAAATTTTTCCAAATTAGTATAACAAACTTCAGCCCCTTTTAACAGATAACTAATATAATAGATTGGATGTTGTTGACCCTTGTCCTCTCGAATCAATACTGAACTTACAACGACCTCTGAGAGAGCCAGATAAACCCATAGCACCTCTCCAGGCTGAGGCTTAGCTAAAAAAAAGGGTTCCATCAGTACTCCTTCAGAGATTGAATGACTTTATCACAATGTTCATCCAACTGGAACCGCGTAACTCTTTTTAGTATTTTAAAGAAAGGAAGGCTCCTATCTGCAGATCGAGATATGAATCTGAACAGAGTAGTAATCCTACCTAACAACCTTTGCACTTCCTTCAAATTTCTTGGAGGTTGCATTTGTCGAATAGCCTCAATTTTAATAGGATTAGCCTTTATACATTGCTCAGTAACCACATAACCTAAGAAACGCCCTTGCGTTACCCTAAACACACATTTCTCTGGATTCAATTTCATCTTATATTGTCATAAAGTACCGAAGGTTTCCTCCATATCAGATATTAACTGCTTAGAATATAGAGTTTTAACCAAAATATCATCTACGTAAACCTCCACATTTCTTCCCAACTATTTATCAAAGATCTTATCCATTAGCCTCTGGTAAGTGGCTCCGGCATTTTTCAGCTCGAAAGGCATGACTACATAGTAGAAAGTTTCTTCGACCATAATAAAATTGATCTTATTTTGATCCTCCTTAGCTAACGGTATTTGATGGTACCCTTGATAAGCATCGATCATTGAAATGAACTGATGCCCAGTAGTAGAGTCCACTAACTGATCAATACGGGGCAAGGGATAACAATCCTTAGGACAAGCTTTGTTAAAATCTCTAAAATCTACACACATTATCCATTTTCCCGATGGCTTAGGCACCAGCACAACATTAGACAACCAAGTTGGATATTGTACCTCTCTGATATACCCAGCCTTCAGCAATTTGCCTATTTCTTCCTTAATAATAGCATATTTTCCTACTCCAAAATGTCGACGCTTCTGCTTTACAGGATTTGTCGTAGGTAAAATATACAGTTTATGCTCCATGATGCTAGGATCAATTCCTGACAAGTCATGCAGAGACCATGCGAAAACATCCATATTTTTAATAAGGCATTGTATCAAATCTGCTTTAATTTGCACAGGAAGATCCCGAGCAATAAAGGTAACATGATCAACACACTTATCATCCAACACAATCGACCTCCCCTACTTCACTCCCTACCGAAAACTTAAGCTTCTGATGGTAAGGAGAAGCCATAGCCTACAAACTACTCAAAACAAGTCTTCGCAGAATAACATTGTAGGAAGAAGGCATGTCTACCACGGTGAAATTGATAAGTACTGTCCTTCTCCTTGGTTCTTCCCCCAAGGATAAAGGTAACTTAATCTGGCCCATCGGTTGCACTTCATGCCTAGAAAATCCAAATAAAGAAGTCCCTACCGGTTGTAGATCAGTGACATCAACTCCCATTTGCTCCAAAGCGGCCCAATACAAGATATCTACTGAACTGCTCGAGTCTACAAAAACTCTTCCCACATCGAAATTAGCAATAAGAGCTCGAATGACCAAAGCATCATTGGGAGGAGTTAACACTCCCCCGAAATCATTATCATCAAAGCATATTATAGGTCCCCTAGCTCTGGGAAAAACAGCTACAGCTGCACACTCTTCCCTAATGTGTCTTTTTCGTGTCTTATTAGAATCCCTATTAGTGGAGCCCCCAGATATCATATTAATGGAATCTCTTACAAGGGGTTGATTAGCAGCTTCAAACCGATCGAGCACTATTTCTCTTATCTATACCCGCTGCATCAGCCTATTTATAAGAGGTCTGGGATTACCTCTTCCATAATTTCCTCCTCCAAACCCCTGCTAATAAGGAGTCGGATTCATAACTATATTTTGAATACAAGGGTGAGCTCCCATAATTCTCTGCAATTCCAAGTCCAACTACTGATAATTATGAGTATTATGTTCATATTATTGATGAAAAGTACAAAAAGTAGGAGATGGTAATCTCCTAGGCCCTCTATCAACCCCAAAGGGTCTCCGCAACAACCTCTGCTCTATACAAATATTCATAGCCCTTTCCTTAGAGAACTGAGGTAGGGGAGCATACAAAGCTCTGTCTCCCACATGGCGCATAGGCCTCGCCCATTCAATTCTTCCTTTGGGTCTTTCCACCATCCTTAAATCCTACAAAGTTCATCGAGACTTTTGAGCATCCTCTAAATTAATAAATTTCTCAGCCAAGGACAACAGATCTTCGAAGCTTATAGGAGGCTTCTTAGCTAGGGATTTAAAGAAGTCCCCCTCTTTGAGCCCCTGGGTAAAAGCTTCCATCATCATACTTGGCTCTACTGTAGGAATCTCATGAGCAGCTTGTGTAAGTCTATGTACATATTGTTGTTGGGTTTCTGGCACCGCGGTGAGTGTGTGTTCAAAAATATTTCGTAAACATATGCACAGTGGAAAAATTAAAAAGCAATAAATGTAATTTATTACAACAAACACATCACATGCATGCATCGTACAACATTTGTAGACATAATCGCAGTTTCAAATTTTGCAATAAAAGGAAATTATGCTAGTTATACCTGACATATCATGTGTAGCGGGAATGGCATCAACCGGAGCAACTCTCCCTAGAATTGCCTCTATCCGTATCCATGCCAAGTACCATCTGGATAGCTTCGCCAAGCTATGAGCCTCATCTTCGTAGGAGTCACTAGCCTTGTGTCGAAGACGATGTGATCGAGAGAAGATCACAATCCGAATCAAAATTCGAATTCGAAAATGAGTCCCCAAAACTCGCTTCTCCGAAGAGGTATTCGTCAACCGATTAACGAATCCTTGGTCCTCCACCTATGAGGATTATCGGAGATCCAATCCCCAGTAATGAAGTCACTGTCAGAGCTCCAAACGCCGTCCAAATGATGCTCCAATAAGAAGGAAATAAGCTGTCCAAAAATTGGACATCTTGGTGGAGGACATGGCACCGGCCAAAGAGAAAGGGTCGGCTGGTCCTTGGTCACTGGAGCCAAGGAGGGTCGCCGGAGGATGGCCGGCAGTAGCTGGAGGCCGGCAGCAGTAGGTAGCAACGTCCAACAAGGTTGGGTGGCAACCTTGTTGGGCGGCAAGGAGAGGAGAAGGGCTTGGGTGGCTAGGGTTTCCAACACACAAGTTATCCACGAAAAACCCTTGAGCCATGTTTTTATAGAGAACACATTCTCCTAACGGTTATTGGTTCATAACCAAAACCTATTAACCCGCTCCAATAACTTAAGTTAAAATAAACCAAATCGTGTTGGTCTATTTTAAGTTAAAACGAACTGAACCAACTTTGGTTCATTCGTTTAAAAACAAACCAAACCCCTTTGGTTTATTTTCCACCATTGGATTAGAACCAAAGCAATTTGGTTCATCCATCATGTCTTCATAAGACTCGGCCCATCCATGCTTCCATTGCGACTGAAACAATTTCATGCTCGCTCCTTGTTTGGTCCAACCAAACCTAGTTTCTCTCGATCTAAGAATCTCATTCTCAAGCTCGTTTTAAATCCTTTGGATTACGCTCATTGTGCGTGTGACCAAATAGGTTCCTGATTTATGTTGGTTGTCTATAATTAACCATTAATTATAGAACGATCATGGGTGGTACCTAGTAGTACATCATGATCCCCAATTAATCGAAAAATCAACGGTTGATTCCAGAACCATTTCTGAAATCCTTCAGCAGCTACATTGAATCTTGCCCCGTTCCCTTCACTCATCTTATACCCTCTTGGTTCAGGACATGGTCTTTAGTGTCAGTCCCCACTAGGCTGACTACGTCACACCTAGCCCAAGTATCATTTTCTTGTCCTATGGATTCTAGTTACTGCACATGTATCTAAGAGTACCTGATGTGAGCAAAACATATAGGGTTTTAGGAGTAGTTTTCGCTCACATCTCATTACATTTCATGTTAGTTTCATGCATATGTCACTTTGTTTTGCATACATTTCCTATTTTTTGGTTCAGAGGGCTGCTCTTTGTACTTTTGCATGCAGGATAGCGTTTAGGGGGAAAAAGGAGCACTTTCGGAGCAAAAGGGCATTTTGCAGCTAGACGCAAAATGGGACATTACCAGGGCAAGTGGCTACACATGGTTGTGTCCAATGGGTGAGATCAACCACCCCAGGGTCGCACATGGCCTAGCTGTGTGGAAACACATGGTTGTGTGGCAGCCCAGCATATTGACGCGATTAGGGTTTTTTCTGGATTTTGCAGCGATCCGATGTGATGTCTATATAAGGAAAGCTCCGCCCAAACCCTAGGAGGGAGACACGATGGCTGGGACGGCACACCGAAGCCCTAAAAAACTTCGGGAACTAGCAATGGGGAGGAAGAACACCATCGGAGATCCAAGTTCTGCACTTCAACGTTGGAGAGAAGGCCACATCGGCATTGTAACCTCTTGTTCTTGCGTTTTATTTCTGATATATTCCAACATGAACATGTCTTGTGATTCTCCTCTTCTATATATGGAGTAGCTCCTTCGATTCTAGGATTAGGGAGTAGCTTGTGTACGCATGACATGTTGCTTCAAATTGAATTCTATTTTTGAGTTTGAATTTGCAATTGGAAATTGTTTATACCAATATCTATGCGTATTTGGTTTTCTACCTACTGTGCTTAGGCGATATGAGGGGTGACAGCCCTCGTATCTAAGATTTAGGGGATTTATACAAGGAACCCAGGGGTAAACCTGATCTCCTATAACCGTGGATAGAAGAATACGATGGAATTGGAAACTGTTCGTCGCAGGGATTGATTTGGCATCCTCGTACTGCTTACCCCGTCCTTGTAAGACAGAGATAGCTCCCGATAGATGCGATGGCTTATGGGAGTGTATGATGTCCCTTCCACAAAACCATAGTTAGACGTTTAGACAACGCCCAGTTGATATCATGTTTTGCGACACACAAGCGAAATCGAAGTCCTAAAATCCCTTTTAAAGATCTCGGCACACTGCTTTCTTCCTCCGTGTGACACCGTACTAGAGTTTAGTCCACCGACAACCCTCACAATAGAAACCTTTAGATTTTACTTCCGAACAATTTCACCCACTGAAAAATCGATACTCGAATCTCAGTCCCTGTGGAATCGATAATCTTTTATTACTTGACAACATCCGTGCACTTGCGAGCATTGAGTGTGAGTGCGGCTTCGAGTCCTCAACGGTCTCCATCGCGAGATTTGAGGTCGTGTTTGCGTGCATCAAGTTTTAGGCACCGTTGTCGGGGACCGACCGATTCGATATCGAATCGAGAAGTGGATAGTTAGATCGGACTTAGGATTAGATTTATTTACTTGTTTAATTTTCTTTTTTTAGTTTGCTTCATTTACTTTAGTTTTATATTTTCCATATTTAGATTTAGTTTTTCTTTTTATTTTAGCAGTAGTTTTCTATTTCCTTATTGCCTCTTTGATTTATTAGCTAGATCTGTTTATTTCCTTTTTCTTGGTATTAGGCAAATACTCCTCACTTTTCTCCTTAACTAAAACTTTGGTTCCACCCTCCAATCTATCTATTGTATATGATTTAGTAATCCTCTCTCATCAAAGGACACTAAAATTTTAACACAGCCCGCTCGACCCTTGAAAGATTACATAGTGCCTAGACGAAAAGTCCGGGACTCCTGCATAGTTATTCCTCGAATTCAGAGCGCGAGCTGGGAAATAAACCCTGCATTAATTGCTCTTATTCAAGAAAAGCAGTTTGGAGGGGCTCAGATCGATGAACCATATCTACACCTTGAAGAGTTTCTGGCATACTGCAGCATAGTGCAATATGAAGGAGTTCCAGCAGATGCCATTAAGCTCATTATGTTCCCATTTTCACTGAAAGGGGGGCTAAGCAATGGATACGCGCGCTACCAGAAGGAAGTATAATGACATGGGAACAAATGGAAGACACTTTCCTAAGTAAATTCTCCCCCCCCCCCCATAAAACAGCCTACATTAGGGATGAAATCCTTTCATTTGAGAAAAGGCAAGAAGAGATTCTGGCTAAGGCATGGAAGAGGCTACAGGGACTGGTTATTCGCTGCCCACACCATGGATTACAGGATTGGTTACTCCTCCATGTTTTTTATTCCAGGATAACTAACTCGTCGAAAGAATTCTTGGACACAACCGCGGGGGGCGTGTTGATGAGAAAAAGCACGGACGATGCATATCGCATTATAGAGATGGTGGTGGGGACTCTCGAAATATGGGCGAACAGCGAACAACATTTTTAGAAGGCTTTCCCTATCAAGGGGATAGACAGACCTGAAGTAGCCCGCCAAGTACAGGGGGAGGACAAGGAGAGAGAGTACTAGATGGAATAAGATTCCCTATCCTTAGGATTAGAGGAAGAGGAGGAATCGGGGCTGGAGGCAGAAGAGAAATATAAAGGGCTTGAGATGAAGCCGCTTCCCCCTAGCCTAAAGTATGAATTCTTAGGACCAACTGCAACCCATCCGGTGATTATAAACGCCAACTTGAGTGAGGAAGAGACAAGGAAGTTGCTAGGGGTGCTCAGGATATATAAAAAAGTGTTGGGCCATACCATCAAAGACATAAAAGGGATAAGCCTGTCTCTGTGCATGCATAGGATAATACTTGAGGACACGTGTAAGTCAACCATGGAGCGCCAAAGGCGACTTAACCCTCATTTGTAGGAGGTAGTGAAAAAGGAAGTGCTTAAGCTCTTGGATGCCGGAATAATTTACCCGATTTCGAATAGTGAGTGGGTAAGTCCAGTACACGTAGTTCCAAAGAAAGGCGGCACTATAGTGATAAAAAAAACGAGGAGAATGAGTTGATTCATGTTCGAACGGTAACAGGGTGGAGAATGTGCATAGATTACCGTAAATTAAACAAAGCAACAAGAAATGATCATTTTCCACTTTCGTTTATCGACCAGATGATGGAACGCCTCGCTAAACATTTCTATTTTTGCTACCTTGATGGGTACTCATGTTTTTTTTCAAATCCCAATCCACCCTAATGACCAAGAGAAGACCACCTTCACCTGCCCGTACCGAACCTTCGCATACAGATGAATGCCCTTTTGCCTATGTAATGCTACAGCCACCTTCCAGTGTTGTATGACAGCTATCTTTTCGGACATGATCGAACAAATTATGGAGGTATTCATGGATTATTTTTCCATCTACAGAACAAGTTTTGATGCATGTCTAAAGAATTTAGAAAGGGTTCTACAAAGGTGTGAGGAGAATAGCTTGGTTATGAATTGGGAAAAATGTCACTTCATGGTAACTGAAGGTATAGTTCTCGAACATAAGATATCAGAGAACGGTATCGAATTAAACAAGGCAAAGGTCAAAGTAATTAAAAAATTGCCGCCACCCAAGGATGTAAAAGGGGTCCGGAGCTTTCTTGAGCATGCGGGTTTTTATCGAAGGTTCATAAAGAATTTTTCTCAGATAACTAGACCTTTGACAAATCTACTAGCTAAGGACATAGAGTTTATAAGCAATGTTTAGTAGCATTTGAAGAAATAAAGAGAGCCAAGTGACATCCCCGATAATATAGCCACCTGACTGGAGCCTACCATTCGAGGTCATGTGTGATGCTAGTGATTATGCAGTGGGGGTAGTATTAGGGCAACAGAAGGAGAAAAAACTACACATCATTCACTATGCCAGTAAGACACTGAACAAGGCACAAATCAATTATGCCACAACTGAGAAGGAATTGCTAGCAGTTCTGTTCGCATTTGACAAGTTCAGACAATACTTAGTAGGTTCGAAGGTAGTGGTTTACACCGACCATGCTGCAGTTCGTTACTTGCTAAGTAAGAAGGATGCTAAACCCTGCCTTATTCGCTGGATTTTATTACTTCAAGAATTTGATATAGAAATCAGGGATAAAAAGGGATCAGACAACATCGTCACAGACCACTTATCACGCATGCCCATAGATAGAAGGATAGAAGAAGGAAGCAGTGCCCAAATAGACGATGCTCTACGGGATGATACCCTCATGGCCATCACTAAGGTCACCACCCCCTTGTATGCAGATTTGGTGAATTTTCTTGCAGGAAGAGTGATACCACCATAATTTATGACCTAACAAAGGAAAAGATTCTTTTCAGAGGTTCAGCAATACGTATGGGATGACCCCTTCCTATTCAGGAAGTGTGCAGATAGCATATATCGAAGGTGGGTACCAGAGGAGGAAGTGGATAGCATCCTCTTTCACTGTCATTCCTCTGCATATGGGGGTCATGCCGGGATTGCAAAAATAGTCGCGAAGGTACTGCAAGCAGGATTCTACTGGCCTAGCCTATTTAGGGACACGCACAACTATGTAGTCTCCTGCGATCGGTGCCAGCGAACAGGAAATATAGGGAGGAGACATGAGATGCCACCGAGCACCATATTAGAGGTGGAGCTCTTTGACGTATGGGGAATAGATTTCATGGGGCCCTTTCCCATTTTCGACGAAAACAAATATATCCTGTTCGCTGTAGACTACGTCTCCAAATGGGTGGAGGCCATAGCATCATCCCATTGTGACACCAGGACCGTAATAAAAATGTTCAAAAGAAACATATTCCCTAGATTCGGAGTTCCTCGAGTAGTAATCAGTGATGGAGGATCCCACTTCATCGAAAAATAGTTTGAAAAATTACTACACAATTATGGGGTGATCCACAAAGTTTCAACAGCTTACCACCCACAAACAAGCGGACAAGTAGAAATTTCAAATTGGGAGATCAAAAGTATCCTAGAAAAAATCGTAGTGGCATCACAGAAAGATTAGTCACAAAAACTAGACGATGCTCTTTGGGCCTACTGCACAGCTTATAAGACCCCGATAGGCATGACCCCATTCCGCTTAGTCTATGGGAAGCCTTGCCATTTACCCGTTGAATTAGAACACAAGGCTTTCTCGGCCATCAAGAAGCTCAACTTGGACTACTGCGCAACAGGAGAGAAAAGGAAACTGCAGATAAGCGAGTTGGATGAAATTTGAAGAGACACATATGAACATGCTAAGGCATATAAGGAAAGAACAAGGAAATGGCATGACTAACACATTTTGAGAATGGAGTTTAAGGAAGGAGACTTAGTTCTACTATATAATTCCAGGTTAAAACTTTTTCCAGGGAAGCTAAAATCAAGGTGGTCAGGACTGTTTCGGGTGAAGAGGGTATACCCATAAGGTGCAGTGGATATATGGAGTAAGGAATCAGGGGAGATCAAGGTAAATGGGCAACGATTAAAGAAGTATCTAGGGGAGTCTCCAGATTCCGAGATGGATGAATGGAGGTTCACTGAACCTCTGGAGCCAAGTTGATAATGGAGTGTTGTCAAGCTAAACGACCTTAAACAAAGCACTTCTTGGGAGGCAACCCAAGTTTAGTTTTTAGATTTCCCTTTGATTGTATTGCATGCATTTAGTTAATTTAAACTTTGATTTCCATTTCATTTAGCATTAGGACTAGAAAAGAACTTTGCCAGGTAAAAATAAAATTCATATTAGCTTACATGGTGAGGCGTATGAGGAAATTTGGAACGTGGTGCAAAAAAGGGAGAAGAAAGGGGACACTGCTCACGCCTGCCTTTTCGGACCCAGTCCGGAGGCGGCGATGCGTGATACATACATACATTACTTACAGCAGAAGACTTTATACATATTTCGTACTTCTTACAGCGGAAGACTTTAGACTTATTTTTTTTTTCTTTTAAAACATAAACATGCATTGACATATATATATACTTCTTCTTCTTAACATAGAGCATGCATCATAACATATATAGATACTTCTTCTTACTTCTTCTTTACTTCTTCTTGATAACATAGAGCATGCATCATAACATATATAGATACTTCTTCTTACTTCTTCTTTACTTCTTCTTGATAACATAGAGCATGCATCATAACATATATAGATACTTAGTGCTTAGTTCAGGTTCTTAAACATCATCGTCATAAGGAGACATATATTTATAGACATAACGGATCTTCTCCACCATGCCACTACCACACACATTGGCCCCTCCTGCTGCTCCCTTTAGTTTATCCATCCCTTACCCTTATCTGCAGTACGAGGGAAAGATAAACTATAAGCACATAGGCTTAGTAAGATCCTGTCCTACTCACAAAAACCATATATCGACATTAATCATGGCATGTAACATTCATAACATATAAGCAATATAACATGTAACATACATGGCGTAATCAACTTAACATGTAGCATAAGTAACGTGAGTAAACATAACATGTATCATCCATAACATGGCAGCATAACATGTATCATCTATAACATAGCAGCATATCATGTAAATATATGACTTAATTAAACATAACATATAACATACGTAACATAGCAAATCAACATAACATACAACATATATGTATGGCATATCAAACATAACATACATCATATGTAACATAGTGGCATAAACATGGCATATCAAACATAACATACATCATATGTAATATAGTGGCATAAACATGGCATATCAAACATAACATACATCATATGTAACATAGTGGCATAAACATGGCATATCAAACATAACATACATCATATGTAACATAGTGGCATAAACATGGCATATCAAACATAACATACATCATATGTAACATATCAATATGGCATGTGAACATAACAATCTAACTATGTAACATATGCAAGATGCTTTTGAAAACATATATTATAGGTACGTAAATATAAATCTCAACATATTTGGGCCCGGCATTGTACCACTTCTTCATTATCATAGTGCGCATCCCTAAATAGGCCCGAGATAGCAAGTCTCGAACCTAATAGGTTACTAGGCCCGATCTTAGTCCGTCGACCTAGGGCAATCGTCATAGCGTAGAAGCCCATCCTAGGCCCGAGTCTTACTCCATCGACCTAAGGCATCTTGGAGCCCATCCTGTACTAGGCCCGAGTCTTATTCCATCGACCTAGGGGCAATCATACATAGAAGCCCATCCTAGGCCCGAGTCTTATTCCATCGACCTAGGGCATCATAGAGCCCATCCTTCTTGGACCTTGTTAAGGTCTTGGTACAAGCCATGCAGAAGGTAAAATACTTATATGCTTATTTTATAACATAGCTTATTTCATCTTGCAACATAGCATACTTCATTTCATAACATTTCATGCTTCACTTCATGAGCATATCATCTTTCATTTCATAACCATACCATTCTTCATTTCATAACATATCATTCTTCATTTCATCATCATGTCATATTTATGTCGTGAACATATCGCTTCGCTTTCATTTCATAATCTTATCTTTTCCATTTCATAACATATTTCAAATATCGATACTCATAGACATGGCATAAGGCAAAAGTAAGTAAACACTAACCTAAGGCATGTCATCTTCATCTAGCATTATTTAGTATCACAAATCAACATGAATTCACCCAACATAAAACACATGTTAACCTATTCATTTAACTTAACAACAACTTCATATGTACATAAGACTTAAATTAAAACTTCATTTAATTCCCAAAAATACCTGATGGTCGTACGGTCCATAGGGGTTTCTAGGGTTATCCTTCATCCTATTTAACACAACCACAACTTCATTTGCACATAGAACATGAATTAGACTTCATTTAATCACCCATAATTCATGGTGGCCGAATGGTCCATAGGGTCTTCTAGGGTTATCTTTTAACCTAATTCATTTCATATAACAACAACTTCATTTGCATATAAAACATGGATTAAAACTTCATTTATTCACCCAAAACCTAGGTTGGCCGAATGGTCCAAGTAGGGTTTTTAGGGTTAACCTTTAACCTAATTCATTTCATATAACAACAACCTAATTCATTTCATATAACAACAACTTCATTTGCATATAAAACATGGATTAAAAACTTCATTTATTCACCCAAAACCTAGGTTGGCCGAATGGTCCAAGTAGGGTTTTTAGGGTTAACCTTTAACCTAATTCATTTCATATAACAACAACCTAATTCATTTCATATAACAACAACTTCATTTGCATATAAAACATGGATTAAAAACTTCATTTATTCACCCAAAACCTAGGTTGGTCGAATGGTCCAAGTAGGGATTTTAGGGTTAACCTTTAACCTAATTCATTTCATATAACAACAACCTAATTCATTTCATATAACAACAACTTCATTTGCATATAACACATGGATTAAAACTTCATTTATTCACCCAAAACCTAGGTTGCCCGAATGGTCCAAGTAGGGTTTTTAGGGTTAACCTTTAACCTAATTCATTTCATATAACAACAACTTCATTTGCATATAAAACATGGATTAAAACTTCATTTATTCACCCAAAACCTAGGTTGGCCGAATGAACCTTAGTGGCTAATAGGGTTAGCTTTTGTCCTAATTCATTTTAAATCCTAACATCATCATATAGTTACTAAGACATAGCATATAACTTCATGGAAACCCTAAATCATAGCTTGGCCGAATTAACCTTAGTGGTTATTAGGGTTAGCTTTTAACCTAAACCCTTTTTCCATCCTAACATCATCATCTACTTCCTAACGACATCTTCTTCTTACAAACATGACATAGAATTTCAATAAAACACCCAAAACTTCATTTTGGCCGAATATATCATATGAGTTTCTTTTACAAAATAGCAAACGAAGATACCCGTACTGCAGGTGAGTGATACTTACATCCTTCGCTTTGCGTTGGGTGGGGAAGATGACCTAAGGAAGACCAAAACCTAGCCTTCTCTTGCTTGGATGAGGTTGGCCAAAGGTGGAGAGGAGCTAGAATTCGGTGAGAAGAAGAAGAAGAAGAGAGGAAGTGGCAAATTAGAACCTTCCTCTTCTTTATAAAGGGAGGAAGAGAAGTTTCTCTTCTCTTTCTCCATGCCTCTTCATTTGCCTTTATCACACTTATCTATAATCTCCCTCTTCCTCTAATGATAATATCCTATTGGGCTTACGTTAGTGGGTGCATCTATAGGGTTTGGCTATCTCTAGAGGTTTGGAGTTCAATTCCTAGGTCTTGCATCCATTTTTGGCTTATTTACTTTTATTTTGGAAAAGGCCCACATAAAGCCCATGATCATCAAGCCAAAATTCTTGTAAAATTGCTAGGAATTTTACAGCATAATCCTTCATACCTTTTAAAAGTTTCAGTCCTCAAAACTTAGAACAATTAGGTATTTCGCTTCATGTCCTCCTCGCGTTCCTGGGTAGCTTCCTCGTACATTGATTCGCCACAGTGACCTTTACTAAGGGCACCTCTTTGTTCCTTAGCCTCTTGATTTCTTGGTCTAGTATCCGGATAGGGAATTTCAATACTCAGTCCTCTTGAACTTGTCTTGTTTGTGGCTCGATCACTTGGTCCGTCTTGAAATGCATTTCTTGAGCACGAGACATGGAACACGTTGTGAATAGCCGAAGCATCTCTTGAGGCTACTCTAGCTTGTAAGCTACCTTGCCAATCTTACGCAATATCGGATACGGTCCCACGTAGTGGACTCGATTTACCCTTCCTTAGAATCTCATCACTCCTTCATAGGAGCCACTTTGAGGAATATTAGATCCCCAACTTCGAATTCTAACGGTCTCGCATATCCGCATAGCTCTTTTGCCGGCTCTGGCGAAGTTTCAATTCTCGGCGGATGTTCAGTATAGCTCGGTGGTGTCGTCGATGAAATCCGTCTGAGTCCCATCCTCTTCTTTTCACCACCCTCGTACCCGGCATATGGGAGATCTACACTTCCTCCCGTGATAGGGCCTCGTAGTGCCATTCCAATAGTAGCTTGGTAGCTATTATTGTTGGTCTGCCAAACATAAGTATCGGCACACTACCTTTGAAATCCGAGCGCGGGCTCGTAACATATCCTCGATGTGATTTACTCTTTCGGTGCATCTCCGTCAGGGGATGGAAGGCGATACTAAACAATAACCGTGCCTAGGGCCTTACGAACACATTCCCAAATGGGAAATAAAGCGACCATCTCTGTCGAAAATGATGGTCTTAGGAATTCCGATAATTTCTAGCATATATCCGGGCAGTTGCTCCGTCGAATAGGTCATCTTGATTGCTAAGAAATGGGCGGACTTCGTCAATCTATCCACAATTACCCATATAGCATCATAACCGTTTGTCGTCTTGGGCAATCCTGAGATGAAATCCATAGAAATGTCCTCCCATTTCCATTCTGGAATCTGGATCGGCTGCAGTGTTCCTCGGGTCTCGTGCGCCTTAACCCTCTGGCGGTCGAGCAATCTTGACATACTGAGCCACATCTCTTTTCATTCCGAACCACCAGAACTTTCGTTTTAGGTCTTGGTACATCTTGGTGGTTCCAGGATGCATCGCATAAGGAGTTCCGTGAGCTTCCTCAAATATCTCCTTCCGTAATTCTGGATCGTCGGGAATACACAAGCGATCCCTGAGGTAGAGTACTCCACTATCAGAGATCCGAAACCCATCGTCCTTTCCTTCTAAGACCTCTTGCTTGATCCTCTGAAGGCTTGGGTCACGGGCTTGCTTTTCCAGTATATCATCGAACAGCGTCGGTGTTATCGTCATGGTCGAGAGCTGTCCAGAGATGATTTCAATCCCGTAACGCATAATCTCTTTTTCTAAGGGCCGAGATAACACTGATAGAGACATCAAGGTGGCGCAGGACTTCCTGCTGAGTGCATCAGCCACCTTGTTAGCTTTCCCCGGATGGTAGAGAATCTCGCAGTCATAATCCTTGACGAGCTCGAGCCATCTGCGCTGTCTCATGTTCAGGTAATTCTCGGTAATCAGGGCACTACTGAACAGCTCCTCTGCGGTCTGCGGTCTATGAGCTCCGCCGGCCACATTCAGAGCTATTTCTGGTCGGAGCATCTTCAGCATGAGTCTGCCCCTTTCTCTTTCCGTGCTGACCAACTCTGGGTATAGGCATGCGAGTCGGTTGAATCTCTTCACGGCTTCGCTGACCGATAGGTCACATGCAGTTTCTGATTGACTCAATGTCAATTTGAATTGGGTTACAACATCAAGCGGCAACTTCGTTTCCACTCATCATTCGTATGTCCCCAATCAAATCAACTATACCACATACATCCCATGTAATAAACTAATCACTAATTTCAAAGGAAACGAGCTCATCATTTCTTATTTATACGTTCAGAAAAGAAAAATGTTAATATATAACATTCCTTATTTCTAATCGGAACAAAACTACTTGAGGAGATAGTTTATTACGACTCCCACTAGGACAAACCCTAGTGCAGTTGTAATTACTTTTAGTCCTATCTCCCTTGGCCTCATTAGGGTAGTCTCAGGCTGGCCAAGAAGTTGACTGTTTGTGGAACTCTCTTCATTCCTTTCGAGGCCAGCTACCACAGGATTCTCTTGAACCTTGTGCTCTAGTAGTTCCCAGCACAACTCAGCATATGTTATCCGCCCTTCATAGCGGCCCCATACGTGATGTGCAACTACCATGAAATCATTTGGAAGAGAGCGTACCAAGGTCCATATCCGATAATTGTCCAGTAACGGAAACTCCTGCAGCTCGAGTCTCCTAAAAAGACTATCGAGCCTTCTCATGTGTCCGATGACCCCACCATCAGGTTTATAAACTATTTCTTCAATAGCTTCCCTCAGTTGGTTTCGTAACACATCACGACGGGTCATCATAGTGATTGTCCGTGCCATCTGAAATTGAATTAAATTAGGTCAGTACAAAACCGACTAACCAGTATAAAACCGTCTTAATTTAATTTATATGAGCATAGACCTTACACAATTAATTACGAAAATCAATTCTTCATAATTTTAGGAGTTTTTTTTTTGTTTTTTTTTTGTTTTTGGTTGATGAGTTCAACTGAACAATCGACTCCCCTAGTTTTTATTCCGAATTCAAGTTGTACTAACAACTATTCGACACTTGGGTTATTATTTAAATTGACCATCGTCAAATTTCTTCGCTGATCAATTTTGATTTACCTAATTTGTCTACCTTTGACCAAATCACAAGTATTTCTTGTGAAGCTAGTATAAGATTTTTTTTTTTGTTTCGTTTCTCTACGCATAATTAAACTAAAGCTAGCATAAAGCTATCATTTGTATATTCATGCATTACTTAAACTAAAGGCTAGGCTAGAATAAGATTATCATATATATATTCATGCATATTTAGACTAAAAACATTCCTTATCATACACTTATCTTATACATATATTCATGCATATTTAAACTAAAAACGTTCTTTATCATACACTTATCTTCATGTATTAAAGTAAAGCTAGTATAAGTTTTCGTCCGTTGACCTACGCATACTTAGACTAAAGCTAACATAAAGTCATTTTAAGCTTAAGGCATCATTCATGCTCTCATGCATAGTTTAAGCTTAAGGTATTTTATATCATATATGAACAAGCATAAGGGTATCATACATATTTTCATGCATATTTTGACTAAAAGCATTCCTTATCATACACAAGCATAAGACTATCATACCTATATTCAGGCATATTTAAGCTAAAAAAAACATTTCTTATCATTCATGAACAAAATTAACAAAATTAGAGTAGACATAGAATTCTTACTTGGAGCGGCAGGATTTGGAGCTTGATGTGTGTGTAGTGGAAAGGTAGATCCGCTCTGATACCACCTGTCACGCCCGTCCTTTTCGGACCCAGAATCCGGAGGGGCGGCGCGTGACGCGACCGTACATACATACATTACTTACAGCGGAAGACTTTAGACTTATTTTTTTTTTCTTTTAAAACATAAACATGCATTGACATATATATATACTTCTTCTTCTTAACATAGAGCATGCATCATAACATATATAGATATTTCTTCTTACTTCTTCTTTACTTCTTCTTGATAACATAGAGCATGCATCATAACATATATAGATACTTCTTCTTACTTCTTCTTTACTTCTTCTTGATAACATAGAGCATGCATCATAACATATATAGATACTTAGTGCTTAGTTCAGGTTCTTAAACATCATCGTCATAAGGAGACATATATTTATAGACATAACGGATCTTCTCCACCATGCCACTACCACACACATTGGCCCCTCCTGCTGCTCCCTTTAGTTTATCCATCCCTTACCCTTATCTATGATCTGAGGAAAGATAAACTATAAGCACATAGGCTTAGTAAGATCCTGTCCTACTCACAAAAACCATATATCGACATTAATCATGGCATGTAACATTCATAACATATAAGCAATATAACATGTAACATACATGGCGTAATCAACTTAACATGTAGCATAAGTAACGTGAGTAAACATAACATGTATCATCCATAACATGGCAGCATAACATGTATCATCTATAACATAGCGATATCATGTAAATATATGACTTAATTAAACATAACATATAACATACGTAACATAGCAAATCAACATAACATACAACATATATGTATGGCATATCAAACATAACATACATCATATGTAACATAGTGGCATAAACATGGCATATCAAACATAACATACATCATATGTAATATAGTGGCATAAACATGGCATATCAAACATAACATACATCATATGTAACATAGTGGCATAAACATGGCATATCAAACATAACATACATCATATGTAACATAGTGGCATAAACATGGCATATCAAACATAACATACATCATATGTAACATAGTGGCATAAACATGGCATATCAAACATAACATACATCATATGTAACATATCAATATGGCATGTGAACATAACAATCTAACTATGTAACATATGCAAGATGCTTTTGAAAACATATATTATAGGTACGTAAATATAAATCTCAACATATTTGGGCCCGGCATTGTACCACTTCTTCATTATCATAGCGCGCATCCCTAAATAGGCCCGAGGTAGCAAGTCTCGAACCTAATAGGTTACTAGGCCCGATCTTAGTCCATCGACCTAGGGCAATCGTCATAGCGTAGAAGCCCATCCTAGGCCCGAGTCTTACTCCATCGACCTAAGGCATCTTGGAGCCCATCCCGTACTAGGCCCGAGTCTTATTCCATCGACCTAGGGGCAATCATACATAGAAGCCCATCCTAGGCCCGAGTCTTATTCCATCGACCTAGGGCATCTTAGGAGCCCATCCCTTCTTGGACCTTGTTAAGGTCTTGGTACAAGCCATGCAGAAGGTAAAATACTTATATGCTTATTTTATAACATAGCTTATTTCATCTTGCAACATAGCATACTTCATTTCATAACATTTTATGCTTCACTTCATGAGCATATCATCTTTCATTTCATAACCATACCATTCTTCATTTCATAACATATCATTCTTCATTTCATCATCATGTCATATTTATGTCGTGAACATATCGTTTCGTTTTCATTTCATAATCTTATCTTTTTCCATTTCATAACATATTTCAAATATCGCATACTCATAGACATGGCATAAGGCAAAAGTAAGTAAACACTAACCTAAGGCATGTCATCTTCATCTAGCATTATTTAGTATCACAAATCAACATGAATTCACCCAACATAAAACACATGTTAACCTATTCATTTAACTTAACAACAACTTCATATGTACATAAGACTTAAATTAAAACTTCATTTAATTCCCAAAAATACCTGATGGCCGTACGGTCCATAGGGGTTTCTAGGGTTATCCTTCATCCTATTTAACACAACCACAACTTCATTTGCACATAGAACATGAATTAGACTTCATTTAATCACCCATAATTCATGGTGGCCGAATGGTCCATAGGGTCTTCTAGGGTTATCTTTTAACCTAATTCATTTCATATAACAACAACTTCATTTGCATATAAAACATGGATTAAAACTTCATTTATTCACCCAAAACCTAGGTTGGCCGAATGGTCCAAGTAGGGTTTTTAGGGTTAACCTTTAACCTAATTCATTTCATATAACAACAACCTAATTCATTTCATATAACAACAACTTCATTTGCATATAAAACATGGATTAAAAACTTCATTTATTCACCCAAAACCTAGGTTGGCCGAATGGTCTAAGTAGGGTTTTTAGGGTTAACCTTTAACCTAATTCATTTCATATAACAACAACCTAATTCATTTCATATAACAACAACTTCATTTGCATATAAAACATGGATTAAAAACTTCATTTATTCACCCAAAACCTAGGTTGGCCGAATGGTCCAAGTAGGGTTTTTAGGGTTAACCTTTAACCTAATTCATTTCATATAACAACAACCTAATTCATTTCATATAACAACAACTTCATTTGCATATAACACATGGATTAAAACTTCATTTATTCACCCAAAACCTAGGTTGCCCGAATGGTCCAAGTAGGGTTTTTAGGGTTAACCTTTAACCTAATTCATTTCATATAACAACAACTTCATTTGCATATAAAACATGGATTAAAACTTCATTTATTCACCCAAAACCTAGGTTGGCCGAATGAACCTTAGTGGCTAATAGGGTTAGCTTTTGTCCTAATTCATTTTAAATCCTAACATCATCATATAGTTACTAAGACATAGCATATAACTTCATGGAAACCCTAAATCATAGCTCAATTAACCTTAGTGGTTATTAGGGTTAGCTTTTAACCTAAACCCTTTTTCCATCCTAACATCATCATCTACTTCCTAACGACATCTTCTTCTTACAAACATGACATAGAATTTCAATAAAACACCCAAAACTTCATTTTGGCCGAATATATCATATGAGTTTCTTTTACAAAATAGCAATCGAAGCTACCCGTATGCAGGTGAGGGATACTTACATCCTTCGCTTTGCTTTGGGTGGGGAAGATAACCTAAGGAAGACCAAAACCTAGCCTTCTCTTGCTTGGATGGGGTTCGGCCAAAGGTGGAGAGGGAGCTAGAATTCGGTGAGAAGAAGAAGAAGAAGAGAGGAAGTGGCAAATTAGAACCTTCCCTCTTCTTTATAAAGGGAGGAAGAGAAGTTTCTCTTCTCTTTCTCCATGCCTCTTCATTTGCCTTTATCACACTTATCTATAATCTCCCCTCTTCCTCTAATGATAATATCCTATTGGGCTTCTGGTTAGTGGGTGCATCTATAGGGTTTGGCTATCTCTAGAGGTTTGGAGTTCAATTCCTAGGTCTTGCATCCATTTTTGGCTTATTTTCTTTTATTTTGGAAAAAGGCCCACATAAAGCCCATGATCATCAAGCCAAAAATTCTTGTAAAATTGCTAGGAATTTTACGGGCGTTACAATCCTTCATACCTTTTAAAAGTTTCGTCCTCAAAACTTAGAACAATTCTAGGTATTTCTGCTTCATGTCCTCCTCGCGTTCCCAGGTATCTTCCTCGTACCGTTGATTCTGCCACAGGACCTTTACTAAGGGCACCTCTTTGTTCCTTAGCCTCTTGATTTCTTGGTCTAGTATCTGGATAGGCCGACTTTCAATACTCAGGTCCTCTTGAACTTGTACTGTTTGTGGCTCGATCACTTGGTCCGTACTGGAAATGCATTTCTTGAGCACAGAGACATGGAACACGTTGTGAATAGCCGACATCTCTTGAGGCAGCTCTAGCTTGTAAGCTACCTTGCCAATCCTCTGCAATATCGGATATGGTCCCACGTAGCGTGGACTCAGTTTACCCTTCCTTCCGAATCTCATCACTCCCTTCATAGGAGCCACTTTGAGGAATACTAGATCCCCAACTTCGAATTCTAACGGTCTACGTCGCATATCCGCATAGCTCTTTGTCGGCTACAGCGGTTTCAATTCTCACGGATGTTCCGTATAGCTCGGGTGGTGTCGTCGATGAAATCCGTCTGGAGTCCCATCCTCTTCTTTTCACCACCCTCGTACCAGCATATGGGAGATCTACACTTCCTCCCGTATAGGGCCTCGTAGGGTGCCATTCCAATAGTAGCTTGGTAGCTATCCGTTCCAGTTACGTATTGCTGTAAGTAATGGCACCGGTACCTTTGAAATCGAGCGCGGGCTCGTAACATATCCTCGATTACTTGATTTACTCTTGTTAGTGCAGGGATGGAAGCGATCTTGAACAATAACCGTGCCTAGGGCCTTACGAACACATTCGAAATGGGAAATAAGCGACCATCTATCGAAATGATGGTCTTAGGAATTCCATGTAGTCGATAATTTCCTAGCATATAAGCGGGCGGTTGCTCCGTCGAATAGGTCATCTTGATTGCTAAGAAATGGGCGGACTTAAAGTCAATCTGTCCTGATTACCCATATAGCATCATAACCGTTTTGTCGTCTTGGGCAATCTGAGATGAAATCCATAGAAATGTCCTCCCATTTCCATTCGGAATCTGGATCAGTTGCGGTGTTCCTCCAGTCTGGTGTTACGCCTTAACCCTCTGGCGGTCGAGGCAAATCTTGACATCTTGAGCCACATCTCTTTTCATTCGAACCACGGAACTTTCGTTTTAGGTCTTGGTACATCTTGGTGGTTCGGGATGCATCGCATAAGGAGTTAGTGAGCTTCCTCAAATATCTCCTTCCGCAATTCTGGATCGTCGGGAATACACAAGCGATCCCAGAGGTAGAGTACTCCACTATCAGAGATCCAAAACCCATCGTCCTTTCCTTCTAAGACCTCTTGCTTGATCCTCTGAAGGCTTGGGTCGCGGGCTTGCTTTTCCAGTATATCATCGAGCACATACGTCGGTGTTATCGTCGTAGTGGGAGGTGTCGGAGATGATTTCAACCCATAAATAATCTCTTTTTCTAAGGGCGAGATAACACTGATAGAGACATCAAGGTGGCTCAGGACTTCCTGCTGAGTGCATCAGCCACCTTGTTAGCTTTCCCCGGATGGTAGAGAATCTCGCAATCATAATCCTTGACGAGCTCGAGCCATCTGCGGCTCTCATGTTCAGTAATTCTCGTGTCGAGGCACTCTTGAGCGGCTCCTGCTGCGATCTGCGGTCTATGAGCTCCATGGCCACATTCGAGCTATTTACGGTGAACATCTTGGCGTAGTCGCCCCTTTCTCTTTCCGTGCTGACCAACTCTGGGTATAGGCATGCGAGTCGGCTGAATCTCTTCACGGCTTCGCTGACCGATAGGTCACATGCAGTCTCTGATTGACTCAATGTCAAATTGAATTGGGTTACAACATCAAGCGGCAACCGTTTCCACTCATCATTCGTATGTCCCCAATCAAATCAACTATACCACATACATCCCATGTAATAAACTAATCACTAATTTCAAAAAGCAGGCTCATCATTTCTTATTTATACGTTCAGAAAAGAAAAATGTTAATATATAACATTCCTTATTTCTAATCGGAACAAAACTACTTGAGAAGATAGTTTATTACGACTCCCACTAGGACAAACCCTAGTGCAGTTGTAATTACTTTTAGTCCTATCTCCCTTGGCCTCATTAGGGTAGTCTCGAGTGGCCAAGAAGTTGGTTTGTGGAACTCTCTTCATTCCTTTTGAGGCCCGGCTACCAGGATTCTCTTGAACCTTGTGCTCTAGTAGTTCCCGGCCAACTCGGCATATGTTATCCGCCTTCATAAGGCGGCCCCATACGTGATCTTAACTACCATGAAATCATTTGGAAGAAGGCGTACCAAGGCCCATATCCGATAATTGTCGATGCTTGAAACTCCTGCTGCTCGAGTCTCCTAAAAAGACTATCGAGCCTTCTCATGTGTCTGATGACCCCACCATTAGGTTTATAAACTATTTCTTCAATAGCTTCCCTCAGTTGGTTTCGTAACACATCACGACGGGTCATCATAGTGATTGTCCGTGCCATCTGAAATTGAATTAAATTAGGTCAGTACAAAATCGACTAACCAGTACAAAACCGGCTTAATTCAATTTATATGAGCATAGACCTTACACAATTAATTACGAAAATCAATTCTTCGTAATTTTAGGAGTTTTTTTTTTGTTTTTTTTTTGTTTTTGGTTGATGAGTTCAACTGAACAATCGACTCCCCTAGTTTTTATTCCGAATTCAAGTTGTACTAACAACTATTCGACACTTGGGTTATTATTTAAATTGACCATCGTCAAATTTCTTCGCTGATCAATTTTGATTTACCTAATTTGTCTACCTTTGACCAAATCACAAGTATTTCTTGTGAAGCTAGTATAAGATTTTTTTTTTGTTTCGTTTCTCTACGCATAATTAAACTAAAGCTAGCATAAAGCTATCATTTGTATATTCATGCATTACTTAAACTAAAGGCTAGGCTAGAATAAGATTATCATATATATATTCATGCATATTTAGACTAAAAACATTCCTTATCATACACTTATCTTATACATATATTCATGCATATTTAAACTAAAAACGTTCTTTATCATACACTTATCTTCATGTATTAAAGTAAAGCTAGTATAAGTTTTCGTCCGTTGACCTACGCATACTTAGACTAAAGCTAACATAAAGTCATTTTAAGCTTAAGGCATCATTCATGCTCTCAGGCATAGTTTAAGCTTAAGGTATTTTATATCATATATGAACAAGCATAAGGGTATCATACATATTTTCATGCATATTTTGACTAAAAGCATTCCTTATCATACACAAGCATAAGACTATCATACCTATATTCATGCATATTTAAGCTAAAAAAAACATTTCTTATCATTCATGAACAAAATTAACAAAATTAGAGTAGACATAGAATTCTTACTTGGAGCGGGATTTGGAGCTTGATGTGTGTGTAGTGGAAAGGCGGATCCGCTCGATACCACTGTCACGCCCTTTTGGACCCAGAATCAGGGGTGCGTGATCACCGTACATACATACATTACTTACAGCGGAAGACTTTATACATATTTCGTACTTCTTACAGCGGAAGACTTTAGACTTTTTTTTTTCTTTTAAAACATAAACATGCATTGACATATATATATACTTCTTCTTCTTAACATAGAGCATGCATCATAACATATATAGATACTTCTTCTTACTTCTTCTTTACTTCTTCTTGATAACATAGAGCATGCATCATAACATATATAGATACTTCTTCTTACTTCTTCTTTACTTCTTCTTGATAACATAGAGCATGCATCATAACATATATAGATACTTAGTGCTTAGTTCAAGTTCTTAAACATCATCGTCATAAGGAGACATATATTTATAGACATAATGGATCTTCTCCACAATGCCACTACCACACACATTGGCCCCTCCTGCTGCTCCCTTTAGTTTATCCATCCCTTACCCTTATCTGCAGTACGAGGGAAAGATAAACTATAAGCACATAGGCTTAGTAAGATCCTGTCCTACTCACAAAAACCATATATCGACATTAATCATGGCATGTAACATTCATAACATATAAGCAATATAACATGTAACATACATGGCGTAATCAACTTAACATGTAGCATAAGTAACGTGAGTAAACATAACATGTATCATCCATAACATGGCAGCATAACATGTATCATCTATAACATAGCAGCATATCATGTAAATATATGACTTAATTAAACATAACATATAACATACGTAACATAGCAAATCAACATAACATACAACATATATGTATGGCATATCAAACATAACATACATCATATGTAACATAGTGGCATAAACATGGCATATCAAACATAACATACATCATATGTAACATAGTGGCATAAACATGGCATATCAAATATAACATACATCATATGTAACATAGTGGCATAAACATGGCATATCAAACATAACATACATCATATGTAACATATCAATATGGCATGTGAACATAACAATCTAACTATGTAACATATGCAAGATGCTTTTGAAAACATATATTATAGGTACGTAAATATAAATCTCAACATATTTGGGCCCGGCATTGTACCACTTCTTCATTATCATAGTGCGCATCCCTAAATAGGCCCGAGGTAGCAAGTCTCGAACCTAATAGGTTACTAGGCCCGATCTTAGTCCGTCGACCTAGGGCAATCGTCATAGCGTAGAAGCCCATCCTAGGCCCGAGTCTTACTCCATCGACCTAAGGCATCTTGGAGCCCATCCCGTACTAGGCCCGAGTCTTATTCCATCGACCTAGGGGCAATCATACATAGAAGCCCATCCTAGGCCAAGTCTTATTCCATCGACCTAGGGCATCTTAGCCCATCCCTTCTTGGACCTTGTTAAGGTCTTGGTACAAGCCATGCAGAAGGTAAAATACTTATATGCTTATTTTATAACATAGCTTATTTCATCTTGCAACATAGCATACTTCATTTCATAACATTTCTGTTAGTAATATATGAGAGATGTCCTAAGGCAATCGCCTTATGTATGAACCATTTATATGATAAATGAAGATTCACTATTTGAGTATACATGTTTAATGTATTTGATTGGATCTTAAACTCATTTCTTGAATGTCCACGATACGATTGACATGAGAGAATTTGTGATTGGATCACAACTAGTGAGTATCTCTACATGTGTAATTGTGATGTATCGAATTATCCTAGTCGATGAATTGATGGATTTGGACACCATCAATTACATCGAGACTAGCACAGGTATACTCCTTGGTGTATCCAAGCGGTGATTCTCACCGGGAGACATAGTGATGTCGGAGTTAATCGTGGATGCTAGTTATGGTAACTAGTTCATTGGAGTGACCCGGTAGTAAGACTTCATATGGTTCTCTGCATATATAGATATGTCAATGAAGTTCTTCTTGTAGCTTAAGTGCGATGTTCCTTTGACTTGCGGTATTCAAGTCATCTTGATCATGGAGACTTATGCTTTGACATCTTAAGCAAACATCTTTAAGGAGATGTGGACCCGGGATGATTGGGTATAAGTCGAAGTGATCGAAGGTGTTTGAATAGCCTATAAAGGATTCACCACTCCTTGCGAGAGATGTATACCCATGGCCTCTCGTCGGATTGTTACTAAAGTCTTTGGCCAAAGCATTACATGTTTAGAGTAAGGTACTCTTGATACATGTGGAGTAACTAGAATCCGTAGGGCGAGGAAATGATACTTGGGCTAGGTGTGGCGTAGTCGACCTAGTGGGGCTGACACAATAGACCATGTCTGAACCAAGTGGGTATAAGATGAGTGAAGGAATGGGGCACGATTCATTCAACTCTTGAAGGGTTTGAGAAATAGTTACGGATCAGCGTTGATCTTTTGGTTAATTGGGGATCATGATGTACTACTAGGTGCCACTCATGATCGTTCTATAATTAATGGTTAATTATAGGCGGCCAACATAAACCGAGAACCTATTTGGTCACCGCTGTGAGTGTAATCCAAAGGATTTAAAACGAGCTTGAGAATGTGATTCTCAGACCGAGAGAAACTATGTTTGGTTGGACCAAACATAAAGCGAGCATGAAATTGTTTCAGTCGCAATGGAAGCGTGGATGGGCCGTGTCTTATGAAGACATAATGGATGGACCAAAATGGTTTGGTTCTAATCCAATGGATGAGAATAAACCAAAGGGTTTGGTTTATATTAAACGAATGAACCAAAGGTTGGTTTGGTTCGTTTTAACTTAAAATAAACCATCATGGTTTGGTTTATTTTAACTTATCTTAATGGAGCGGGTTAACGGGCTTTATGGATATGATCCATTAACCATTGAGAGAATTAGTTCTCTATAAAATAGGGCTTAAACCTAACCTAAAATCACAATTGGCGCCAACATAGTTGCCGCCCACCCCTTGTTGAAGGTTTTGGCGCCCAACACCTTGTTGCCGCCAGCTTGTGGTGCAGCCTTCCAACTTGTTGCGGCGTCAAGCTTCAGCCGGTGAACCTCCGGCGACCCTCCGGTGATCTTCTATAGGTTCGGCATCAAGGTGAGCCTTTTCTCTCCTTGTTTTGGCCGGCGCCTACTCCTCCACCAAGCTGTCCAGTTTTCTGGACAGCTTCTTCTCCCTCGGGCATCGTTTGGGCGGGTTAGTGCTCCGGACAGTGGCTAACATGCCGGGATTTGATCTCCGGTAATCCTCTGAGGTGGAGGACGAAGGATTCGTCAATCGGTTGACGAATACCTCTCCGGATAAGCAAGTCTTGAGGACTTGTTTTAGGTCCGAATTTGGATTCGGATCGTGATCATCTCTCGATCACGTCGTCTTCAACACGAGGCTAGTAACCCGTACGAAGACGAAGCTCGTGGCTTGGCGAAGTCATCCCGAGGAGCTCGGCGTGGATACAGATAGAGACGATTCTTACGAGGATCGTTCCGGTTGATGCCGTTCACGCTACACGTCATACGAAAGGTATAACGTAGTTTAATTTCCTTTTATTGCAATTTTAATTTACGGTTATGTCTACACTTGTTGTAATAGCATTCGTGTGTTGTGTGTGTTGTAATAAATAGGAGTATTTATTATTTTTATTGCTTACGCTGTGCTCATGTTTACGAAACATGATCGAACACACACTGCCTTGTGATCAGAAACCCTTGATGGTATCGAGCCCAGGTTGTGTTTCGACATAATCGTAAAATGGTTTTGCGATAGTCATAATGTATTTCTGGAAGTTTTCTAAATTTTGGAAATTTAGAAGTATTTATGGAAATTTTTCAATTTTGGAAAGTCTAGAAGTATTTATGGAAATCTTCCACTTTTGGAAAGTTGGAAGTATTTATGGAAATTGATATTTTCCATAAATAAAATATTTGATTAGATTCTGGAAATTTGTTTCCTAATTTAATCATGATTTGATTTGAAAAATCAAATCTTAAAATATTTTATTTCCATAAGTAGTTTTAAAGATTTAGGAAATTGGTTTCCTAAATAGATTTTCCTTAATCAAATAATTCCATGAATAAAATATGTGATTAGATTTGGAAATTTGTTTCCTAATTTAATTATGATTTGATTTGGAGAATCAAATCTTAAACATATTTTATTTCCATAAATAGTTATGACATATAAGGAAATTATAAACATGACATAATTGTATGCCATGTAATTGCATTAGATGCATAACATTATGCCATGCGTGTCGTGACATGTAGATGTATGCCATGTATGCCATGCCATGTAGATAATAGTTATTTGCATGCAAAGAGGATGAGACATAAAAACCCTTAATCAATATTAAAGCCTACACCTTCCATTAATATGGTTAGAACCAGAGTTCTGTTTCTTGTTTGGGTTGTTGGACTCTCTCCAAGCCAGGCTCGAACCTGAATATGTTCAAACCATGGAATAGTTTAATACTAATATGGTAAGAGTCAGAGGTCAATCGTTAGCTTTGGTTGTTGGACTCTCTCCAAGCTGGGCTAATTGGTTGAATGCGCTCTAACCATATTAAAACTATTTCCTGATTAATGGGTTGGGTTTAACCTGGAGCATCGGCTTGTTGGACTCTCTCCAAGGTCGATGTAAAGGGAGGTAAAGTTGGGTGCTATGCATATGATGCATACTTGTTAATGTGTTAACAACCCGATGTATGTGTGAACATTCAATTAGTTGATAGCACATTGTGATAGTTGCATATACGTGATATGCAATCGGTATAGTTGGTACCTACCGTCGTAGTTATGAATGGCTTGTTGGACTCTCTCCAAGGTTGTTCATAACTATGATGGATATCAGCCCATTCGGAGATGGACCTACGATCTCCCGAAGTGATTTTGGGGTTTTTGAAATTCGAAAAATGAATGGGATTTATAAATGTATATTGATGCATTTTAAAATCATCTTTCTCATATATGCTCGTTTTGTATTTCTAAGTTAATATATTGATCATGATGTGTTTGAATTTGCGTTCCATTTTGTATTCAAATAAATTGATCGGGCGAACTTCTTGGATGGCTTAGAAACTTGAGAATTGTTCTCAAGGTGAAAAGCTTGTGTATGTCCTCGGCGCCTCTTCCCGCTTCGTCTAGTGACGATGCAACTTTGGACCAATTGTTGGCCTATCGTAAACATGTGAGTGATTACGAACAAATGAGTTGCATCATGCTAGCCGCGATGGAACCCAAGCTACGGCGCATGAGCATATGGATGCTCATATCGTAGTCCTTCATCTCTGTGAGTTGGTTGATGAGCAAGTGAGATTGAAAGGTTCAAGTCTCCAAGCTCCTCTTCACCTCCGAGATGCTAGGAGGTTCATCCGTGGTATCGCTCAATCTTTGAAGAGTGGAGTCTTAGAAGCATGAGCGGGATGTTGTGTTAGTTGATTCCTCGAAGAAAGGTTCTAAGAGGAGGTCAAAAGAACAGCAGAAGGGAAAGAAGAGAAGGGCTAAGAAGGTAGAACTAGCACAAAAGGAAACTTGCCATCATTATGGCAAGGAGAGCCATTTTGAAGAAAGTGCAAGATTTATCTTGAGTCCATGAAGGAGGATAAGGCATCGGATGCCCCATCTTCTTCAGAAATCTTCTTTATTGATTGTCATTCTATTTCCTTAGACACTTGGGTATTGGATACTGGGTGTGGCTCACATATATGTAATGACATACATGGGCTAAGGAATAGAAGAAGACTCGAGGAGAGTCAAATTTACGTGTTGGGAATGGAGCAGCGGTTCTTTGCACTCGCCGCATCGGAACGTATTTCTTGAACTCCTAGTGGACTTGTCTTAGAAGGGACAATTGCTTTTATATTCCTTCTCTGATAAAGAACATCATTTCTATTTCTTGTTTAAATAGAAATGGTTTCCATTACGTTTAGTAACAATTGTTGTTACATAACTTTGAATGGGTTCTTTATGGGACCGAACTTTAAGCAATGGTGTTTATCGTTGGGCGTATCGGTGACATTTCAATATCGAGCGAGCAACAAGAGTGCTCGAAAGGATAATCAAATAGACTCCTATATGTGGCATTGTCGTCTTGGCCATATAAGCAAGAAACGCATGTCCGAATTACACCGATGTGGAATTCCGGAATCGTTGAATTGGATTCATGCGATACATGCGAATCATGCCTAAAAGGCAAGATGACTAAGTTACCTTTACGGAAAAGGTGAACGAGTGGGAGAGTTGCTAGGCCTAATACATAGTGATGTATATGGACCTATGTCAACTCAATCTTTAGGAGGCTATAGCTACTTCATTACCTTCACCGATGATCACTCATGGTTTGGGTATGTGTTCTTGATGAAACACAAGTCTGAAGCCTTTGAAAGGTTCAAAGAATTCAGAAATGAAGTAGAGAAACAACATGACAAGAGTATTAAAATACTTGATTGGATCGAGGTGGTGAATACTTAAGTCAAGAGTTTCTTGATTATCTAAGAGACAATGGCATATTGTCTCAATGGACTCCGCCCTATACACCACAGCATAATGGTGTATCTGAGAGGCGTAACCGGACCTTGTTGGACATGGTCAGGTCAATGATGAATCTTGCAACTCTTCCCAAGTCCTTTTGGGGTTATGCACTTCAGACAGCTGTTTACTTGTTAAACAGAATGCCTACCAAGGTAGTCTCAACTACTCCATATGAGATATGGAATGGTAAGAAACCTCATGTATCTTACTTGAAGATATGGGGTTGTCCTGCTTATGTGAAGCGGTATGATCGGACAAAGCTGGATGCTAAGTCGATAAATGTCTATTTATTGGATACCCTAAGGAAACAAGGGGTTACCAATTCTATCATCTGTGGAACAAAAGGTGTTTGTTTCAAGGCATCTTTGTGTTTCTAGAGAAAGAGTTTCTCTTGCAAGAAAAGCGTGGGAGTGTCGTTGAGCTTGAGGAGGCTCGAGAGACTCAAATAGACATTGAAGAGATACAGTGAAGCACTGCTGACAACTCATAGTGATGAGCAATCAATTTGGACCTATTGTAACACCACATCTTCGTAGATCTGGTAGAACCGCAACATTCACGAGAGATATGGATTTCTAAAGAATCGAACGACGTGATACTCATTGATGATGAGGAGCCTACCAGTTATGAAGAAGTGCTGACAAGTTCAGAAAGGGATAAGTGGCTTGGTGCCATGAAGTCGGAAATGGATTCCATGTACGAAAACCAAGTTTGGAACTTGGTTGACCCACTGAAGGCATAAAGCCTATAGGGTGCAAGTGGGTTTTCAAGAAGAAAACCGACATGGATGGTAATGTGATTACCTATAAGGCTAGATTGGTGGCGAAAGGATATCGTCAAAAGCAAGGTGTTGATTATGGCGAAACCTATTACTTTGTAGCTATCTTAAATCCATTCGGATGCTCTGGCCATAGCGACTCATTATGATTATGAGATATGGCGGATGGATGTACACTTTCCTTAATGGAAACTTGCTCGAGGGCGTGTATATGATACACTGAGGTTTCACATCGGTTGATAAAACCAAGGTATGCAAGTTGCGGCGATCCATTTATGGATTGAAGCAAGCATCCGAGAGCTGGAATATCCGTTTGATGAGACGATCAAAAGTTTGATTTCTCACAAAATCGAGCGAACCTTGTGTGTACAAGAAGGTTAGTGGGAGTGCGATCGTGTTCTAGTATTGTATGTCGATGACATATTACTTATAGGAAAGCGATGTGTCCATCTTCTGATCGATTAAGGTTTGGTTATCCAAGACATTCTCCATCAAAGACACAGAAGAAACCTATATCCTTGGGATTAAGATCTATAGAGATAGATCGAAGCAGTTTTGGTCTTTCGCAGTCTACATATATAGGCCAAGTGCTAAAGAGGTTTAGCATGTCGGAATCCAAGAAAGGTTTCCTACCCATCGGGCATGGGGTACACCTTTCAAGTCTATGTGTCCGCGCAGAAGGCGAGAGGATTTGCATGAGTAAGATTCCTATGCATCCGCAATAGGATCTATCATGTATGCTATGTTATGTACGAGGCCCGATGTATCGTATGCTCGAGTGTCACGGCAGATACTACGATCCGATCCAGAATGGATCATTGGTATAATAAGGCGATCCTTAAGTACTTGAGAAGAACTAAGGATGTGTTCCTAATATATGGAGAAGGGTACATGGTGATACGTGGGTATACGGATGCGGATCCGAGAACGGAAGGATGATTCCATGTCTTAGTGCAGGTATGTATTCACCTAGAATGGAGGCGCAATAAGTTGGAAAGGTTCCAAGCTTGACACTATAGCGGATTCTCGCCACTAAGGCGAGAATCGTTGCGACTTTAGGCGAGCAAAGGAAGCAGTTTGGATCAAGTAGTTCATCTATGAACTTGATGTGGTCTCATCAATGATCCAAACATGTGCTTCGCCGCTATCATCTTATCAAAGAGATCATCAGTAGGAATGAAATACAAATCGAGAAAATTCCCACTCAAAGGAACTTAGCGGATCCTTTGACTAAAGCATTACCTCAAAATAAGTTTGAGGGTCATGTTGGTGCTTATGGTATTGGATACCGTAGCGATTGGCATTAGGCCAAGTGGGAGTCTGTTAGTAATATATGAGAGATGTCCTAAGGCAATGCGCCTTATGTATGAACCATTTATATGATAAATGAAGATTCACTATTTGAGTATACATGTTTAATGTATTTGATTGGATCTTAAACTCATTTCTTGAATGTCACGATCGATTCACGGCCATGAGAGAATTTGTGATTGGATCACAACTAGTGAGTATCTCTACATGTAATTGTGATGTATCGGAATTATCCTAGTCGATGAATTGATGGATTTGGACACCATCAATTCACGAGACTAGCACGAGGTATACTCCTTGGTGTATCCAAGCGGTGATTCTCTTTGGGGAGACATAGTGATGTCGGAGTTAATCGTGGATGCTAGTTATGGTAACTAGTTCATTGGAGTGACCAAGTAAGACTTCATATGGTTCTCTGCATATATAGATATGTCAATGAAGTTCTTACTGTGGCTTAAGTGCGATGTTCCTTTGACTTGCGGTATTCAAGTCATCTTGATCATGGAGACTTATGCTTTGACATCTTAAGCAAACATCTTTAAGGAGATGTGGACCCGGGATGATTGGGTATAAGTCGAAGTGATCGAAGGTGTTTGAATAGCCTATAAAGGATTCACCACTCCTTGCGAGGAGATGTATACCCATGGCCTCTCGTCGGATTGTTACTAAAGTCTTTGGCCAAAGCATTACATGTTTAGAGTAAGGTACTCTTGATACATGTGGAGTAACTAGAATCCGTGGGGCGAGGAAATGATACTTGGGCTAGGTGTGGCGTAGTCGACCTAGTGAGGTGACACAATAGACCATGTCACGAACCAAGTGGGTATAAGATGAGTGAAGGAATGGGGCACGATTCATTCAAGCCTCTTGAAGGGTTTCAGAAATAGTTCTGGATCAACCGTTGATCTTTTCGGTTAATTGGGGATCATGATGTACTACTAGGTGCCACTCATGATCGTTCTATAATTAATGGTTAATTATAGACGACCAACATAAACCGAGAACCTATTTGGTCACACGCACAACGAGTGTAATCCAAAGGATTTAAAACGAGCTTGAGAATGTGATTCTCAGACCGAGAGAAACTAGGTTTGGTTGGACCAAACATAAAGCGAGCATGAAATCGTTTCAGTCGCAATGGAAGCGTGGATGGGCTGCGTCTTATGAAGACGTAATGGATGGACCAAAATGGTTTGGTCCTAATCCAATGGATGAGAATAAACCAAAGGGTTTGGTTTATATTAAACGAATGAACCAAAGGTTGGTTCGGTTCGTTTTAACTTAAAATAAACCATCATGGTTTGGTTTATTTTAAACTTATCTTAATGGAGCGGGTTAACGGGCTTTATGGATATGATCCATTAACCACTAAGAGAATTAGTTCTCTATAAAATAGGGATTAAACCCTAACCCTAAAAAAAATCACAATTGGCCGCCCAACATAGTTGCCGCCCACCCTTGTTGAAGGTTTTCGGCGCCCAACACCTTGTTGCCGCCTAGCTTGTGGTGCAGCCTTCCAACTTGTTGCCGGCGTCCAAGCTTCAGCCGGTGAACCTCCGGCGACCCTCCGGTGATCTTCTATAGGTTCGGCATCAAGGTGAGCTCCTTCTCTCCTTGGTTTTTGGCCGGCGCCTACTCCTCCACCAAGCTGTCCAGTTTTCTGGACAGCTTCTTCCCCCCTCGTCGGAGCGTCGTTTGGACGACGGTTAGTGCTCCGACAGCGGCTAACATGCCGGGGATTTGATCTCCGGTAATCCTCTGAGGTGGAGGACGAAGGATTCGTCAATCGGTTGACGAATACCTCTCCGGAGAAGCAAGTCTTGAGGACTTGTTTTTAGGTCCGAATTTGGATTCGGATCGTGATCATCTCTCGATCACGTCGTCTTCAACACGAGGCTAGTAACCCGTACGAAGACGAAGCTCGTGACTTAGCGAAGTCATCCCGAGGAGCTCGGCGTGGATACGGATAGAGACGATTCTTACGAGGATCGTTCCGGTTGATGCCGTTCCCGCTACACGTCATACGGAAGGTATAACGTAGTTTAATTTCTTTTATTGCAATTTTAATTTACGGTTATGTCTACACTTGTTGTAAAAGCATGCGTGTGTTGTGTGTGTTGTAATAAATAGGAATATTTATTATTTTTATTGCTTCCGCTGTGCTCATGTTTACGAAACATGATCGAACACACACACGCCGCGGTGCCGGAAACCCAACAATTTCATGCTTCACTCCATGAGCATATCATCTTTCATTTCATAACCATACCATTCTTCATTTCATAACATATCATTCTTCATTTCATCATCATGTCATATTTATGTCGTGAACATATCGTTTCGTTTTCATTTCATAATCTTATCTTTTTCCATTTCATAACAAATTTCAAATATCGCATACTCATAGACATGGCAAAAGGCAAAAGTAAGTAAACACTAACCTAAGGCATGTCATCTTCATCTAGCATTATTTAGTATCACAAATCAACATGAATTCACCCAACATAAAACACATGTTAACCTATTCATTTAACTTAACAACAACTTCATATGTACATAAGACTTAAATTAAAACTTCATTTAATTCCCAAAGATACCTGATGGCCGTACGGTCCATAGGGGTTTCTAGGGTTATCCTTCATCCTATTTAACACAACCACAACTTCATTTGCACATAGAACATGAATTAGACTTTATTTAATCACCCATAATTCATGGTGGCCGAATGGTCCATAGGGTCTTCTAGGGTTATCTTTTAACCTAATTCATTTCATATAACAACAACTTCATTTGCATATAAAACATGGATTAAAACTTCATTTATTCACCCAAAACCTAGGTTGGCCGAATGGTCCAAGTAGGGTTTTTAGGGTTAACCTTTAACCTAATTCATTTCATATAACAACAACCTAATTCATTTCATATAACAACAACTTCATTTGCATATAAAACATGGATTAAAAACTTCATTTATTCACCCAAAACCTAGGTTCGCCGAATGGTCCAAGTAGGGTTTTTAGGGTTAACCTTTAACCTAATTCATTTCATATAACAACAACCTAATTCATTTCATATAACAACAACTTCATTTGCATATAAAACATGGATTAAAACTTCATTTATTCACCCAAAACCTAGGTTGGCCGAATGGTCCAAGTAGGGTTTTTAGGGTTAACCTTTAACCTAATTCATTTCATATAACAACAACCTAATTCATTTCATATAACAACAACTTCATTTGCATATAACACATGGATTAAAACTTCATTTATTCACCCAAAACCTAGGTTGCCCGAATGGTCCAAGTAGGGTTTTTAGGGTTAACATTTAACCTAATTCATTTCATATAACAACAACTTTATTTGCATATAAAACATGGATTAAAACTTCATTTATTCACCCAAAACCTAGGTTGGCCGAATGAACCTTAGTGGCTAATAGGGTTAGCTTTTGTCCTAATTCATTTTAAATCCTAACATCATCATATAGTTACTAAGACATAGCATATAACTTCATGGAAACCCTAAATCATAGCTTGGCCGAATTAACCTTAGTGGTTATTAGGGTTAGCTTTTAACCTAAACCCTTTTTCCATCCTAACATCATCATCTACTTCCTAACGACATCTTCTTCTTACAAACATGACATAGAATTTCAATAAAACACCCAAAACTTCATTTTGGTCGAATATATCATATGAGTTTCTTTTACAAAATAGCAATCGAAGCTACCCGTATGCAGGTGAGGGATACTTACATCCTTCGCTTTGCTTTGGGTGGGGAAGATAACCTAAGGAAGACCAAAACCTAGCCTTCTCTTGCTTGGATGGGGTTCGGCCAAAGGTGGAGAGGGAGCTAGAATTCGGTGAGAAGAAGAAGAAGAAGAGAGGAAGTGGCAAATTAGAACCTTCCCTCTTCTTTATAAAGGGAGGAAGAGAAGTTTCTCTTCTCTTTCTCCATGCCTCTTCATTTGCCTTTATCACACTTATCTATAATCTCCCCTCTTCCTCTAATGATAATATCCTATTGGGCTTCTGGTTAGTGGGTGCATCTATAGGGTTTGGCTATCTCTAGAGGTTTGGAGTTCAATTCCTAGGTCTTGCATCCATTTTTGGCTTATTTTCTTTTATTTTGGAAAAAGGCCCACATAAAGCCCATGATCATCAAGCCAAAAATTCTTGTAAAATTGCTAGGAATTTTACGGGCGTTACACACACAGCCTAGCCGTGTGTTTTCCCATGGTCGTGCCCGACTGACCCGAGGTGCACACGGCCTGGCCGTGTGTTTTCACACAATCGTGTCGCACAAGGGTTAAGTAGGGCGAGCCATGTGTTTTTGCCCCATATATGTCGTGTGCTTCGATTTCTCTTGCCCTAGCCGTGTGGTTTCTTCTTCCCCACCACCTAGAAGCTTTTCTAATCTTCAAGGAAGCCAAAAGAAGCAAGGATGAGGAGGACCAAGCATGTGGCGCCTCGATCCGGTGCTTCGGAGCAACGAGCAAGGAGAACCAATGCCCCTCAATCTCCGGAGGAGGGTAATGCTCTACCAACCCTCCTTTTTTGCAATAATGAACATAGAGATAGATATAATATGCTTTATACTCATAAACTCACTGCTACTAGGTACCTTGATGAAGATTTGCTAGAGTCCTTAGGGTTGTTGGGAGACATTCATGTTAGACTCTCTGAGCCACAAAAACCGTTTTTTGCATTGCGAAAACCTTGGAAGCCGCCCACGGATCCGTGCAAAGATAAATAAAATTCACGTACATGTTTATCTACATAGATCTACCTTAGATCTACATGGGAAGAATGTTACCCTAGTAGCGATGCCCTTCGCTTATCCCGCTCATCCAAAAGGTGTCCGGATCTCGTAAAGTGTCAAGTGTATACTCCTCTACACGCATCCACACGGACAAAAGGTGGAGAGAACCACATAGAGTGTGCTATCACTCTTTGGAGGTCTCGGCAATGGAGGAGAGGGAGAGAAGAAGAAAGGAGAAGGAAGAAGAAGAATTCAATACCCTCACTTATTGTTTTGGCCGGCCACTTAAGGAGGGTTAAAAACATCCATGTAATATCAAGAGTCATGGCTCTTGGTCTTCCTCATGAGGTGGCACACCATGATGTGTCCATGATGATGTGGAACATCATCATTGGCCGGCCCTATGCCAAGTCACCATAAAGTGGCATTTGGTCAAGTCAAACTTGACCCTCCATCTTCCCTCTCAAGTCAAGTCAAACTTGACCTCTTATCTCCCATGGTTGATCAAATCTAACCTTTGATTCAAGTCAATTTAATTTAATGAATCTCTATTCATTAGTTTAAATTGACTCAATAAATCAAATCTAAATTAGACTCATTCAACACTTGAATCAAATTGAGTCTAACTCAATTAGTCTAATTTGGATTACTCTTATTCCAATTTGGTTCATCACACGAACCTAATCCTTTTGGTCTATCATATGAACCTAATCTCTATCTAATTTCCCTTTGTCTGTGACCTTATAGGTTCTTGTAATGTTGGCAATGCTCCTAAACTGATTTAGAAACATAAACAATGAGCGGTATCTAGCAACAAATCATTGCTACCCAAGTTACAAGAATGTTGAGATCTAACATCACCATTGTGACTACTAATTTGACTCTGACAATATGTGACAATGTCCCTCTATCCTTGATATCTAGATTGATCAATTGAGGCATAGACCATGTCATCCTCTGTACAATCTATATCTTGAACTCCAAGTAGACTCACTCTAATCAAATAAGCTCAATATCTTATATTGACTCATTTGGGCATGGCTATGCACTTAGTGGTCTCACTCTATCAAAAATCATGATATCACTCCCGTCATATAGGAGGGATAGATCTCATCTACATTACTCATATTCCTCCGCATAATTTGTTACATACCAGTAATCGCATTTATAGCCCACCCATTTATGGGTGACATTTGACGAAGCCAAAGTATGCAACTCCTTATGTAGGGAACCATGGTGACTTCATGTCCAAGGACTAATAGTCATACTAATAGTCACATGAGAAAGTATATGACACTCATATAACGATCCATGATACTTTCTCATGGCGGGTCATTCAGTATACATTCTCCAATGCATACCCATGTGTCAACTTGATATCTCATATCCATGACTTGTGAGATCAAGTCATCGAGTTGACCTACATGCTAGTCTCTTTCCATTAACATTGTCCCTGAATGTTAATACTTGACTAGGAATGATTAAGAGTAATATTCTCTATATCATCTCATTATCGATTCAACCAATCAATTGATATAGATAAGAACCTTCTACTCAAGGACTATTATACTTAGTTATTTGGCACCTATACAAGTAAGTATAAAAACCATAAAGAAATGCCTTTATAAATATATATAGGAATATGATACAACAAGTCCATACAACAATCATCACATGATCGGCTCTAGGGTTTTAACTAACAATCTCCCACTAGCACTAGTGTCAATCATTGTAGTATCTAATACCCAATGACCTAGTGTGACCATCATGTTTTTTCTATGCCAAAGCCTTGGTCAAGGGATCTGCGACGTTAGCCTCTGTGGGTACTCTGCAAATCTTCACATCTCCTCTATCGATAATCTCTTGAATGAGATGGAAGCGCCGTAGTATGTGTTTAGTCCGCTAGTGTGAGCGAGGTTTCTTAGCCTGCGCAATCACTCCATTGTTGTCACAATAGAGCTCTATAGGATCTTCTATGCTAGGAACCACCCCAAGCTCAATAATGAACTTGCGGATCCAAACTGCCTACTTTGCTGCCTCTGATGCAGTAATATACTTGGCCTCTGTTGTAGAATCAACAACTGTGTCCTGCTTCAAACTCTTCCAGCTCACAGTGTCACCATTCAAGCAAAACATGAACCCTGACTGTGATTTATAATCATCTTGGTCAGTTTGGAAGCTGGCATCACTGTAACACTTTACAGCTAGTTCCCTATCACCTTCAAATATCAAGAAATATTCTTTAGTTTTTCTTAAGTACTTAAGAATATTCTTGACTACTATCCAGTGACGCTCACCTAGATCTGACTAGTATCTGCTGGTCATGCTCAAAGCATATGAGACATCTGGACGAGTACATAGCATGGCATACATGATAGATCCTATGGCAGATGCATAAGGGATCTTATCCATGCGGTCTCTCTCCTTTCTAGAAGAGGGACTTTGAGTCTTCGAAAGACTCACACCATGTGACATCGGCAGAAATCCCTTCTTGGAATTCTGCATGACAAACCGTAGTAATACCGTGTCAATATATGTACTCTGATTTAGGCCAAGCAATCTCTTAGATCTATCTCTATAGATCTTGATGCCTTGAATATAAGCTGCTTCACCTAAGTCCTTCATTGAGAAATAATTCCTCAGCCAAGTCTTCACAAACTGTAGCAAAGGGATGTCATTCCCAATGAGTAGTATGTCATCCACATATAATACAAGGAAGACAACTATGTTCCCATTAACCCTCTTGTAGACACAGGGTTTATCTTCATTCTTGATGAAACCAAACTATTTGATCACATCATCGAATCGAAGATTCCAGCTCCGAGAAGCTTGTTTTAGCCCATAAATGGACCTTTGCAGCTTGCATACTTTGCCAGTATGCTATGGATCTACAAAACCTTCAGGTTGTGTTATATACACATCCTCGAGCAAGTTTCCATTCAGAAATGTGGTTTTGACATCCATCTACCAGATCTCATAATCGTGGTACGCTGCAATAGCAAACATGATCTGAATGGACTTAAACATCACAACTAGAGAAAAGGTTTCATCATAATCAATACCATGAATTTTCTTGAAACCTTTAGCTACCAATCGGCCCTTATAGGTATGCGTAAGTCCATCCATGTCAGTCTTTATCTTAAAGACCCACATACACCAAATGGGTTTGATGCCTTCAGGTGGATTCCATCTCGGATCTCATGGCCTCTAGCCATTTCTCAGAATCTGGGCTCATCATAGCTTCCTGATATAAGGTAGGCTCATTCTCAACGAGCATAACATTATTATGGTCAGACAAGTGAAATGAGTATCTCTCAGGCTAACGACGTATTCTATCAGACCTGCGAAGAGGTATATCTACTTGAACAGGTTGTTGTTCCACAACTCTTTGTGCAATAATCTCATCATCCACAACACTTTATGGTTCCTGTTCAACCTCTATCAAGGCCTCAGTGCTATGGTTCATATCTTGAATTTCTTCAAGATCGAACGTACTCCCACTAGTTTTTCAAGAAACAAAGTCCCTTTCTAGAAATACCCCAGTCTTTGCAAAAAATACTTTGTGCTGACTGGGAATGTAGAAGTAATATCCCTTCATTTTCTTGGGATATCCAACAAATTAGCACTTATCAGATTTGGGTCCCAGTTTGTCTGAGACTTGACGTCGAACGTAAGCCTCACAACCCCAAATCCTCATGAAAGACATCTGGGGATTTTTCCCTGTCCATATCATATATGGTGTCTTTATCACAGCTTTAGATGGAACACGGTTAAGTGTGAAGGTTGCTATGTCTAAAACATATCCCTAAAAGGATATAGGAAGATCTGTGTGACTCATCATAGATCGTACCATATCTAATAGGGTACGATTCTTCCTTTCGGATACACCATTCCACTGTGGTGTTCTAGGAGGAGTGAGTTGGGATATAATCCCACACTCAGCTAGATAGTCATGAAACTCATGGCTAAGGTATTCACCACCTCGATCTGATCGAAGTGTCTTAATACTCTTGCCAAGCTGGTTTTGTACTTCATTCTTGAATTCTTTGAACTTTTTAAAGGATTCTGACTTATATGTCATCAGATACACATAACCATATCTACTGAAGTCATCAATAAATGTAATGAAGTACCTATAACCACCTTTATCAGCGACATTGAAAGGGCCACACACATCACTATGTATAAGTCCTAACAAGTTTGTTGCTCTTTTATTGTGTCCACTAAAGGGAGTCTTGGTCATCTTGCTTAGAAGGCAAGACTCGCATGTCTCATATGATTCAAAATCAAATGAGTCCAGCAACCCATCCTTATGGAGCTGGGATAAGCGACACTCATTTATGTGACCTAAGCGACAATGCCAGAGATAGGTTTGGTTCAACTCATTTGACTTGAACCTTTTGGTACTTATGTTATAGATGGGGTTCTCTAAGTCTAGAATGTAGAATCCGTTCATCAGAGGTGCACTATAATAGAACATATCATTTAAATAAATGGAACAATATTTGTTCTTTATTATATATGAAAAGCCTTTCTTGTCTAAACAAGAAACTAAAATGATGTTCTTTGTGAGAGCAGGCATATAACTGTTGGGTTTCCGGCACCGCGGCGAGTGTGTGTTCGAACATATTTCATAAACATGTGCACAGTGGAAGGAATAAAATAATAAATCTAATTTATTACAATACACACATCACACGCATGCATAATACAACATGTGTAGACATAACCGTAAATTCAAATTTTGCAATAATAGGAAATTTATACTACGTATACCTAACGTATCACGTATAGCGGGAAAAGCATCAACCGAAACGATTCTCGCTAGAATCATCTATCCGTGATCAATGAGTATCTTCGGGATGACTTCACAAAGTCACGAGCCTCGTCTTCGTACGGGTTACTAGCCTCGTGTTGAAGATGATGTGATCGAGAGAAGATCACGATCCGAATCAAAATTCGGATCCAAAACGAGTCCTCAAAAACTCGCTTCTCCGGAGAGATATTCATCAACCGTTTGACGAATCCTTCATCCTCCACCTATGAGGATTACTGGAGATCGAATCCCTGGCAAGGCTACCGCTGTCGGATCTCCAAACGACGCTCCAACAAGAAGAAAACAAGCTGTCCAGAAAACTGGACAGCTTTGGTGGAGGACTAGGGGCCAGCCAAATAAGGAAGGTTGAGGCTCACCTTGTCGCCGGACCCAAAGGAGATCACCGGAGCTTCTCCGGTAGCAGCTCGGCGCCGGCAAGAGGGAAGGACAGCACCTTCTAGACGCCGGCAAGGGAGCTGGGCGGCGGCAATAGGGTTGGCGCCGACTAGACTTGGAGAGGAGAGGGGGTTGGGCGGCAACTCATAGATTAGGGCTTAACAAAAACCCTTAAGCCTTATTTTATAGAGAACAAATTCTCTTAATGGTTATCCGATCATAACCAAAGGCCCGTTAACCCGCTCCATTAATTTAAGTTAAAATAAACCAAACCATGATGGTTTATTTTAAGTTAAAACGAACCGAACCAACTTTGGTTCATTCGTTTAAAACAAACCAAACCCCTTTGGTTTATTCTCCTCCATTGGATTAGAACCAAACCAATTTGGTTCATCCATCATGTCTTCATAAGACACGGCCCATCCACGCTTCCATTGTGACTGAAACGATTTCATGCTCGCTCCATGTTTGGTCCAACCAAACCTAGTTTATCTCGGTCTGAGAATCTCATTGTCAAGCTCGTTTTAAATCTTTCGGATTATGCTCATTGTGCGTGTGACCAAATAGGTTCTCGGTTTATGTTGGTCGTCTATAATTAACCATTAATTATAGAATGATCATGAGTGGCACCTAGTAGTACATCATGATCCCCAATTAACCGAAAAGATCAACGGTTGATCCATAACTATTTCTGAAACCCTTCAGCAGCTCGAATGAATCGTGCCCCATTCCCTTCACTCATCTTATACCCACTTGGTTCAGGACATGGTCTATAGTGTCAGTCCCCACTAGGCTGACTACGTCACACCTAGCCCAAGTATCATTTCCTCATCCTCCGGATTCTAGTTACTGCACATGTATCGAAGAGTACCTTACTCTAAACATGTAATGCTTTGGCCAAAGACTTTAGTAACAATCCGACGAGAGGTCATGGGTATACATCTCCTCGCAAGAAGTGGTGAATCCTTTATAGGCTATTCAAACACCTTCGATCACTTCGACTTATACCCAATCATCCCGGGTCCACATCTCGTTAGAGATGCTTGCTTAAGATGTCAAAGCATAAGTCTTTATGATCAAGATGACTTGAATACCGCAAGTCAAAGGAACATCGCACTTAAGCTACAGTAAGAACTTCATTAACATATCTATATATGCAAAGAACCATATGAAGTCTTACGGCTAGTCACTCCAATGAACTAGTTACCATAACTAGCATCCACGATTAACTCCGGACATCACAATGTCTCCAGCCAGTGAGAATCAGCTGCTTGGATACACCAAAGAGTATACCTCGTGCTAGTCTTGACAGAATCAATGGTGTCCAAATCCATCAATTCATCGACTAGGGATAATTCCGATACATCACAATTACACATGTAGAGATACTCACTAGTTGTGATCCAATCACAAATTCTCTCATGCTATGAATCGTATCGTGGACATTCAGTAAATGAGTTTAAGATCTAATCAAATACATGAAAACATGTATACTCAAATAGTGGATCTTCATTTATTATATAAATGGTTCAAACATAAGGCGATTGCCTTAGGACATCTCTCATATATCACTAACAATAACAACATTCATCTAATTCTAGTACAAGCCCAGAGGGCAGAGATAGAAAATAAGTTCCTACAACAACAGTAGCAACCCTTGCTCCATTGCCTACTCGTAGGTCTACCTCACCCTTCGTGAATACCCTGCTATTTCTCAGTGCCTATGTGAGAAGCACATCCGGTATCAAATACCCATGATGAATAAATAGATAGATTGACTTCTATAACATATATACCTGAAGTAGAAGTCTCACTTCTCTTCTTCTTAAGATCTTCCAGGTATCCTTTGTAGTTCCGCTTCCAGTGGCCAACGGCCGCAGTGGTAGCATTCAGCATCCTTGGCAACCCCTCCTTTAGGTTTCATCGCCTTGCCTTTTCCCTTGGCTTGGGACTTTCCCTTACCTTTAGGCTTGTCCTTTCCTTTATTCTTTTGCACCATCAAAATGTAGTTGAGATTTACCTTCTTAAGGTTGAGCTCAGCAGTTCTCAACATGCTAAGCATCTCAGGCAGTGGCTTATCAATTTCATTCATGTTGTTATTCATGACAAATTGATTGTAACTTTCTGGCAAGGATTGCAAGATCAAGTCAGTGGCCAGTTCTTGGCCAAGTGGGAATCCCAACCTTTGTAGGTTTTTAATGTACCCAATCATCTTGAGTACATATGGACCTACGGGAGTCACATCTTACATCTTGCACTGAAACAGTGCCTTAGAGATCTCGAATCTCGTGCCTTGCTTGTCCTTGATACATCGATTGATGAAGATGTTCAACCATATCAAAAGCATCCATTAACTCGTGTTGCTTAAGCTCGAGTTCATGGTCGTGAGCATTAGGCATGACACATCTAATGCATCATCTTGATGCTTCTTGTAAGCATCACGGCACTCGCATGGGCGGAGGTGCTTCAGAATGGGCTACTCTAGATGTATAATTTTCTTTCTTGTTTGAGAACAATTCTCGATTCTGTGATCACCCATGAAATTAGCTCCATTGAGCTTGTCCTTCTCAAAGACAGAATGCAGGGAGAGAGTGTTCGTGTTTAACGACATGGCAATCTACAACATAAATAATGTAGAAAGTAAATATCATATTCCATTTATCATTTAATTAGACCTTTAATTAAATGATGCTCCCACTAAATTATAGGACTTTTGGTAGAATCGAGTCATGGATGTAGTCAAACCACACTACTAGATTCATACCAACTAGCTATAATTCTCGCGGGACAAGATCCATATCATACTACGCCTTGAGTTAGCTTTGGCTAAATCGCCCAAGACTTAGTATGATCGGTAGGTAATAAATTACCAATTACATCTCTAAGTAACTCTTGTTTATAGGATCAAGATCCACATTTACAAAAACTCGAGTTAGCTTTGGCTAAATCGCCCAAGATTTAATGTAAATATGATCTTACCCTATCTTTCAAACCATTGAAATATGCCTATAGTTTTACCCAATCCAATTGAGTTAACTAGTTTCACTCAATCTAATTGAGCTTATTCTCACCCAAGCTTTGATAGGCGGGACCAAGATTGTCCCTCCGCACCCTACCAAGATAATATGTGTTGCTCTGCTTTGGCAAATTCATCAACAACAAATGATCGAGGTAGTGATGGGTATCAAAACTTGGTAGGCATTTCGAGTTGACTTGATTAAGATCTAATCTAATCGTGAATGTGTATCATATATGCAATAAGGCATTAATTACCCTATACTAGCATGCATCACATACATACAAGCAAAAATAATATATATATATATATACTAATTAAATAATTTGTGATGAGGTTATGGCCCTACTACAATCTTCTCAAGCTAATGAGAAGATCGGACGGTCAACCTAGGGTTAGCGACTTCTCCAAGCTCCTCCTTTGACCGCCATGTCTCCTCGACACCCTCCTCGTAACTCCGTCTACGAGTGGACCTTCCACCACTTCATTTTGTACATTACAAATATGAAACTCGAGTTACATTCGAGTCTAAAATCTATTTACAACAGGAATATAATAAGAGAGGCACGACGCGTAGGTTGCATATCATATATAACATGCACAATACTAAAAACGGTGTACAAGCCGTATTATGAATTACAACACAATTTTATCCAAACACATTGGGGTTTTTGGGCCATGACCATCACAATATCATACATAATTCTAAATTATGTATTTTAAATAAATTTCTATAATTTTCCTACTTTTTTTCTTTCAATTTTATGAGTCATAACTCCGCAGTGGTCCCGCAAAGAGATTTTTGGGCACGATTTATTGGACAATCCGAGCCGCAAAAACCGCTTTTTGTGTTGCAGAAACCTCGGAAGTCGGCCACGGATCCGTGCGAAGGTAAATAAAACTACATGGATCTGTTTAAAAACTTTAGATCTACTCTAGATCTACATGTTAAGAGTTTACCCTCGATGTGATGCCCTTGGCTTATCCCACTCATCCAAACGGCTTATCGGAACACGAGAGTTTCAAGTGTACACTCCTCTATCGGTATCCACACGAACAATAGGTGGAGAAAATCACTTAGAGTGTGCTAGCACACTAAGAAACCCACGGCAAGAGGAGAAGGAGAGCTCCGCCCAAACCCTAGGAGGGAGGCACGACGGCTGGGACAACACATCGAAGCCCTAAAAACTTCAAAAACTCGTAACGGGGAGGAAGAATGCCGCCGGAGATCGAAGTTCTGCACTTCAACGTCGGAGAGAAGGCCACATCGGCATTGTAACCTCTTGTTCTTGCATTTTATTTCTAATATATTCGAACATGAACATGCCTTGTGATTCTCCTCTTCTATATATGGAGTAGCTCCTTCGATTCTAGGATTAGGGAGTAGCTTGTGTACGCATGACATGTTGCTTCAAATTGAATTCTGTTTTTAAGTTTGAATTTGCAATTGGAAATTGTTTATACCAATATTTATGCATATTTGGTTTATTACCTATTGTGCTTAAGCGATATGAGGGGTGATAGCCCTCGTATCTAAGATTTAGGAGATTTATACAAGGAACCTAGGGGTAAACCTGATCTCCTGTAACCGTGGGTAGAAGGATGCGATGGAACTGGAAACGGTTTGTCGCAAGGATTGATTTGGCATCCTCATACTGCCTACCCCGTCCTTGTAAGGTAGAGATAGCTCCCGATAGATGCGGTGGCTCATCGAGAGAGTGTATGATGTCCCTTCTACAAAACCATAGTTAGACGTTTAGACAACTCCCAGTTGATAGCATGTTTTGTGACACACAAGCGAAATTGAAGTCCTAGAATCCCTTTTAAAGATCTCGGCACACTCCTTTCTTCCTCTGTGTGACACCATACTAGAGTTTAGTCAACCGACAACCCTCACAATCGAAACCTTTAGATTTTACTTTAAAACAATTTCACCCACTAAATAAATCGGTACTCAAATCTCAGTCCTTGTGGGATCGATAATCTTTTATTACATGACGACATCCGTGCACTTGTGGGCATTGAGCGTGAGCGCACGCTTTGAGTCCTCGACCGTCTCCGTCGTGAGATTTGAGGTCACGTTCGCGTGCATCAGTACCTTACTCTAAATATGTAATGCTTTGGCCAAAGACTTTAGTAACAATCCGATGAGAGACCATGGGTATACATCTCCTCGTAAGGAGTGGTGAATCCTTTATAGGCTCTTCAAACACCTTCGAGCATTTTGACTTATACCCAATCATCCCGGGTCCACATCTCCTTGGAGATGCTTGCTTAAGATGTCAAAGCATAAGTCTCCATGACCAAGATGACTTGAATACTGCAAGTCAAAGGAACATCGCACTTAAGCTGCAGTAAGAACTTCATTGACATATCCATATATGCAGAGAACCATATGAAGTCTTACAGCTGGTCACTCCAATGAAATAGTTGCCATAACTAGCATCCACGATTAACTCCGGACATCACAATGTCTCCAGCTAGTGAGAATCAGCTACTTGGATACACCAAAGAGTATACCTTATGCTAGTCTCAACAGAATTAATGGTGTCCAAATCCATCAATTCATCGACTAGGGATAATTCCAATATATCACAATTACACATGTAGAAATACTCACTAGTTGTGATCCAATCATAAATTCTTTCATGCTGTGAATCGTATTGTGGGCATTTAGTAAATGAGTTTAAGATCTAATCAAATACCTGAAAACATGTATACTCAAATAGTGAATCTTTATTTATCAAATAAATGGTACAACCATAAGGTGATTGCCTTAGGACACCTCTCATATATTACTAACAATTGTCACAAACTTTCTGGCTCTTTTTGCTTAAGATCAAAAAGACTCAAAGGCTGAGACAAATATTATTTAGCACTAGAAAAATGCCTTACAAATAGTGTGGAGAAATCCTTAAAAGATGCAATACTCTTCAGCTTCAAATCACTAAACCATTGCTCTGTCGGTCCTAACAAAGAAGTAGAAAAACTCGACATTTGACACCATCAGTATCTCGATAAAACAAATCGGCATTCTCAAACTTACTTAGATGAACTAAGTAAGCCGCAATCGTTGGGGGTAATTCATCTAGTCGCAATCCTTAGATTATCTCAAGCCATCACCAACTACCCAACGTCGGGCAAATTACTAGGCCAATTCCAGTAGTCAAACTCTAGTCGACTCCATCAGTCAACTAACCATAATATCAGTTGACTAATAACCTCATCCATGAGGTTTTAACCCCAAGTATGGTGCCCCCATACTTGCTAGACCACCCTTAGCCTAGACCTAAGCCTTCTAGCCACCTCCGTCAGCCTCACGCCTATCGGATCCCTCCAAATCATCCATGACTTGTTCATCCATATGCTAGCCTTTAGGTGCTTCCATCATCTATTGTCATGCTAATGTGGTCTACACCGTCAAGGCACATTAGGCTTACGCTGCCAAGACTCCGCTTGGACTTTACGCTGCCAACCTTTGGACATATACTGCCAAGACTCCACCCTTGGACTTTACGCTGCCAATATTCCCCTTGGACTTTCCAATTACCAAGACTCAAGCTTGGACTTTCCCTTGCCAACCCATGTTGGACTTTCCATGCCAAGACCCATGCTTGGACTTTTCTTGCCAACCCATGTTGGACTTTCTATGCCAAGTTCACAAGACTTGGACTTCTCCCATGACAATGGTCAAACCATCATCAAACATCAAATATGACCTGGGTCGATTGCACCAGCAATCTCCCCAACACAAGTCATACATCAATGTATGACATCAATGTCAAACATTAATGTCAAACATCAAAACACTACTTGAGTCAATCTCGAGTCTGGTCAATCGTGACTTGGGCCGATTGCACCAATAGAAAATAAGGTTTTAAGGGAAAAGGTAGAATGCCTCACTAAAGCCCTTGAAAAATTCACTATAGGCTCAAATACCTTAAATATGATCATTGGGAGCCAAAGGTCAAGTTTCAATAAAAAGGGCTTAGGATATAAGGGATCCAAAAATGAAAAGCCCTACCATTGTTTAATTGCTAGGGGCAATCAAAAACAACAATGGTAGCTAGGAAATAGATACCTAAGGAATACTTGGTGAACCCTATTGGAAAGAACCTATATTGGGTACCCAAGTAAATCCTTAAAGGTTAGAAAAACCTAAGGTAGTCAACCATATTTGGACTTACTTCATATCATGTTAATTGGTTGACTTATGTTCATGATTGGGGATTCTAGGATATTACTTAACCTTGGATAGTATTGCATGAAATTTTTGGTTAAGTAGAAATACCTTAGTTACATCTCACATTTCACTATAAGGCTAACTTGATTGAAAACATAGAAATGGGTGAGATGTTAGGTTGATACAAGTGATTCATAAATGCTTATGGCATTTTGATGAATCATTATGTGTATCATGACATAGCAATCATAGACCAACTATGGGGAAAGCAAATGTTTAATTCATGGACATCTTGCCCAAAGATCATAGTTGGATATTTTTAATCATTTAAAAACATTTCATGTTTTGAAAACTATGAGTTTATGATTTGAAACATTCTAAGACAAAACAAGTGTTCAAAGTTGATACAAAATTTGAAGTTTTTAAAACTTTTGATTGTTTGCCTAAATTTTGAAAATATGATGCATTTTCATGAAAAATAATTTTTCCATGTTAAAGGAAGTCATAAGAAATGTGTTCCTCAATTTTCATGATTTTTTGAATTTTTGTGAATTTTTAATGCATTTCTGAAGTTGGCTTGAAAATCAAAATGCTAGATTTTAGGTACTACGATCGTAATATCGATCATCGATGACACTGTGCACGAGAACAACAACTTGGTTTTTAGGTTTTTAATCATGTTTTGGTGTTTTTCTTCCCTTAGATATTGATACCTCATTGTATAACATATGTATGATGTTTTTTATGGTGTCAAAGGGGGAAAAGTGTTAGAGTTTAAGTTAATCATGATTAGAGCATGTGTTAAGGGGGAGTTTGCATGTGTTAAGGGGGAGTTTGATTTCCATGTTTGATTTACATTCTAACTTTCCTTAAGTTGTTTTCACCTAACTTAAACGTGTTGCCACACATCAAAAAGGGGAAGATTGTTAAGAAAATCAACCCAAGTATGATCTTTGTTTTGATGTGTGTGGAAAAGGGTTTAAGTTAGGATGTTTATGTGGTTTGATGTGTGTGTTTAAGTTGTGCAGGACTTAGTGAATCACACATGAGTTGCTTGATGAAGCATTGGCAAGTTCATCATCTCATGGCTTGAGTCCATGAGTCGGTGAAGGATGGCATGAGGAGAAGCTGTGAGCTTGGTGCATTCGAGGGACGACCGGATAAGGAGTAAATGGAGTGAAGCCAAAGGAAGCAGACTTTAGGGCGAGACACGAAGGATGGAACAGGAGAAGCCACGAGCTTAATGCATCCAAGGGACGTAGGTCGGACAAAGAGAGCTTCGGTGAGGGACTCCATGGGAGATGAGAGTTGAGCGATTGTAACCCGGATCGGGGTAGCTCAATGTAGGTGGACTTGGCCAAATGGCTAAGATCAAGTATCGGATGCTCAAACATGGTGTTTGAGATTTTACTTGACAGTCGGATGCTCAAACAACTTGTTGTTTGAGGTTTTACCCGACAAAAGTCGACTGATATAGATATGAGTTGACTTGTCCGAGTCAACTACTAGTTGACCAATGACAACTAGGGTTTTCTAGCCCAACAGTCGACTGCTAGGGTTTGGCAGGTTTGGCAGTCGACTGGTCTACAATCAGTCAATTTCTATGGAGGGCAGTCAACTGTTATAAGTGGACACAGGCACAGAAACAATTTGAGTTGACTGATTGTCAGGATCAGTTGATTGATGGCTTGATCAGTCAACTGATGGGCATGATCAGTTGACTGCCCAATGTGTCATTAGACTGCAATGGTTGACGTTCAGACTTGGTGAGAAGCTATTGGAACCACAGCAGTCGACTGATGGCATGTAGCAGTCGACTATTGCATACCCAACGGGTAAATTGCCCTCCTCTCTATAAAAGGAGGGCTTGGGGGCCTTGGAGAGGCTAATTCTTTAACTCCTAATCATCCTCCAAGGGCTCCCACATTTTCAAAGTTTTTCTACTCCTTTCTTCTCTATTTCTACTCATATTATTTGTGAGAAGAGGAGTGTGGTGTAAAGAAGGCTTTCTCCACCTTGTGTTGAGCTAAAGGAGAGTTTAGTGGATTGATTGAGGGAGTAATTTGCCGAACAGATCATCATGGATTAGCGGCAAGAGTCGTGAACCACATTACATCATTGTGTTTGTGATTGCTTCTCTTTACTTTGTTTTAGTCTTAATTGTCATTAGTATTATTGTTAGTATTCTGCCGCGCTAACAAATATTATAGATGAATGAATGAAGTCCATCGAGCACATGACGCATTAGGCTATTCAAGCCTCCTTCTAGCCAGGCCACGATCCTTCAATAGACTGGCGAGGCGACCGTTGTGTGCAACATTCGGAATCGCGAGCTTCAATGGGGCATATATGAGGAGGCTTGAGGGCGTCTTCGAGCAAGTTTTTAGAGGGGTGATTTGAAGTGAGGTGCTACTGCATTTCAGGGCCTTCAAAGTCATCCCAAAGCAACCAACAAACAAACATTCAAAAGCCCTAACTTGTAAAGTGTGTCCACTTGTTTTTCATTTGCTTTTGTAATTGTTGTATTTTCTTGCTGTATCTTGTTCTTATTATTGTAAGAGACTAGTAAGAGGTTTCTCCACCTCCAGTGTGTCACCGAGAAGGAGAAGTTTGATAGTGGTGGTGTGCATCACTAGAGCTCGCTAGGGCTCGACCATGGAGTAGGAACTAGGGTTCCGAACCATGTAAAATCCATATGTCATGTTTGTGTGGTGTTTTGTGCTTGTATTTGTATTTTTGCAACATACTAACGAAGGTAGACAAGCACGATGAATTCCATCAACAAAATCGATGAATTGTTATTCATCCCTCTCTAGCGACACCAATGATCCTACAAAGCCTTGAAGAGTGACCCGCTTTGATACCACTTGTTAAGAACGATGGTCATCGCTAGAAGGGGGATGAATAGCATTTCTCGTCATTGCTTAGAATTCGTTCACATTCGTCTGCAAAACTTGTTATGTGCATCTGAATATAGAATACAAATATAAACTAAAACAAAGACAAACACTCACATGCAATACACAATCATATAACGTGGTTCGGAACTTGGGGCTCCTACTCCACGGGTCGAGCTCTAGTGATGCACATCACCACTAATAAATTCCTTGAAACAATCCGGAGGTGGAGAAACTGCTTATGAGGTTTACAACAATAAACAAGATAAATATAATAAAATACAAGTAAAGAAAACATTACAAAGAAGATCGCTTTTTCTTGCTTGTTTGGTTGCTTGGACTACTCTTGAAGACCCTGAGATACACCAGCACTTCGCCTCAAATCACCCCAAGAACCATGGCTAAAATCCTCCATCTTGTGCTCCTTATAAAGCTATAACTCGGGATGATTTTTGCCAAATAGTCGACTACCATAATGTACTAGTTGACTGCCCCTGTAGTCATTATCTCATAATAGCTTAATTCATGCTGTAAAAACTCCAATAGATACCCTAGCAATTAACATCAATACCATCAGTTGACTGCTATTTGGTAGTCGACTAGGCAGTCAACTACCAGACCCTAGCAATCGATTACCTAAAGGCAGTCAACTACCCAAGACTGGCAGTCGACTACCAGAGCTTCATCCGAGCAGTTGAAGCTCAGTCAACTTCTTGACCAATCGACTGGTCATAATCTCAATCAACTGATGCAAGTTGACTAGGCTTCCAAGTGTCAAACACGTGGCCAGGCAATTAGTTCATAACCTCAGTCAACTAATAAACCTCAAACATGGGTTTTAATCCGTGTATGATCCCCTCATACTTGATAGACCACTCTTAGACTAGACCTAAGCCTTCTAGCCACCTCCATCATCCTCATGCCTATCGGATCCCTCCAAGTCATCCATGACTTGTTAATCCATACACTAGCATTCAAGTGCTTCCATCAACTATTGTCATGCTAATCAGGTCCACTTTGCCAAGGTACATTTGGACTTACGCCGCCAAGATAAACACTTGGACTTTACACTGCAAAACATTGGGCTTATGCCACCAAGACTATAGGTTGGACCTTACGTCACCAATATCATACACTTGGACTTCCCAAATGCCAAGATCCATTTGGACTTTTGCCACCAAGACTCCATGCTTGGACTTTACACTGCCAAACATTGGACTTATGCTGCCAAGACCCATGCTTGGACTTTTCTTACCAACTCAATGTTGAACTTTCCAATTGCCAAGACCCATGCTTAGACTTTTCCTTTTTCAAGACCCATGCTTATACTTTTCCTTTGCCAAGTACTCAAGACTTAGACTTTCCATGCCATGTATCCAAGACTTGGACTTTCCATGACAAGTACACAAGATTTGGACTTTACCATTGCCAAGATCCATGCTTGGACTTTCCATGTCAAGTACCCAAGACTTGGACTTTCCAAATGCCAAGACCATTCTTGGACTTCCCATCACATTTGATATGTTTTGTCGAACTTCAAAATACTACTCGAGTCTGGTCAATCATGACCTGGGCTAATTGCACCAACAATATTGACCATATGACTAGTGGATAATTGGGATATGCAAAGTCATATGGGGGAGATTATTTGAGGGAGATTGTTGGAGCAATCAACCTCGGAAGTCCAAGTTTGGATACTTGGCATGGAAAGTCCAAGTCATGGGTACTTGGCAATGGTAAAGTCCAAAGGTATTGTCTTGGCAGCATAAGTCCGAGTGTGTAGTCTTAGCGGCATAAAATTCAAGTGAACTTTGGAAATTGAAAAGTCCAACATGGAGTTGACAAAGAAAGTCCAAGCATGGGTCTTGGCATGGAAAGTCCAAGTCTTAGGTACTTGCATGAAAAGTCCAAGCATGGGTCTTTGCATGGAAAGTCCAAGTCTTGGGTACTTGGCATGGAAAGTTCAAGCATGGGTCTTGGCATGGAATGTCTAAGTCTTGGGTACTTTGCATGGAAAGTCAAGGGTAGGTTTGGCGACGTAAAGTCTAAGCATGGGTCTTGGCGGTGTAAGTCCAAATGGATCTTGGAAATTGGAAAGTCCAAGGGTGTAGGTTTGGTGGTGTAAAGTCCAAGCATGGGTCTTGGCGGCATAAGTCCAAATAAACCTTGGCAAAGGACCCGGTTAACATGTCATAGTTGATGGAAGCACCTAAAGGCTAACGCAAAGGATGAAGAGTCGCGACTCGAGAGATCCGAGAAGTGTGAGATTGATGGAGGTGGCTAGAAGGCTTAATTCTAGGCTAAGGGTGGTTATTAAGTATGAGAGGATCATACTTAGGTTAAACCTCATGTTTGAGGTTTACGAATCGAATGGGATATTAGACCAGTCGACTGGGTGAGCGTTTGACACTCGGAAGCCAAGTTAACTTGTAGCAGTGGATTGGGGTTATGCCTCGGTTGATTGGGTAGGTAGTCAACTGAGACTCGACTGTTGATCTATGGCTCTAGTAGTCGACTGGTCCATAATAGTCGATTGCTAGGGTAGAGCAATCCACTAGAATTAAGTGGTCAGAGCACAGAATGTTGAGCAGTTGACTGTTATCCCATGGCAGTCGACTGCTAGGTCAGGGTAGTCATGTAATGGGAAATTTTTTGACGTGTATTAAGTCATTGTAAGGCAACGACTAAGGGTCTAGTCGACTGCTAGGTAAGAGCAGTCTATTGGAAGGCGGAGAATCAACCTGAGCTAAGTTATAAAAGGAGCTCGATGAGGCAATTTCGAGATGTCGGTTCTTGAACTTTGAGGAGGGGTTTTGCTGCTGCATTCTAGACCTTCCAAGGCATTCAAAGCAATCAATAAGCATTCAAAGCAAAAGTGTACTTGTAAAGTAGTTTTTGTTTAGTATTTCATTTGTATCTTGTATTTTCTTGTTTATGTTGTTATTTACTATTGTAAGCTTATTGTATGAGATTTCTCCACCTTCGAATTGTATTTCGAGAAGGAGACAAAGTTTAGTGGAGTAGACACTAATGTCCGACTATGGAGTAGGAACCGTAGGTTCAGAACCATTGTAAAATAGTGGTGTTGTGCTTGTGTTGTTTTCATTTGTGTTTATTTTGTATATCTATTGCGCTAATAAATTGTAGACAAGCATGCGATTAAGATCGAACTAAGAGATCGCGAAGATGCTATTCACCCCCCCCCCCCTCTAGCATGGTCATCAATCCCCCTACAATTAGTATCAGAGCAGGGTGCTCTTCTATGGATTAGCAACCAAGGGAGTAATGCTAGAGGGCAAGATAGAACCAAGTCTTAGTTTGGGACACGACATCAACACTCCTTCTCCCTATGAATTTTATGGAGCCAAAGAATTTGATCAATGGAGGGTGAGGATGAAAAACTTTTTGATGATGGATATAGAGAATTGGTTCATCATCATGGATGGATTTGACCCACCTGTGCACGACAAGGGAATAATCCTCAATAAGAAGAAGTGGAGCCAAGAGCAAAAATGGAAATTCAAGGTAAATGTAGAGGTAGCTGTAATTTTAGCCGATTATGTACCTAATGCTATTTTGTCCAATATAGTTACATTTAGGGATGTCAAGGAGTTGCGTATCAAGCTAGTAAAGTTCCATGAGAAACCCTCACCGACCCAAATGGTTGAGGAAGAAGCCAAGAAAGAAGTATCATCATTCGAAAGGTGTAAAGTATCTAAAATTGAGAGATGTTTAACTTCCCAAAAAGAAGAGGTCGAGGAGGTTGAAGAAGCTTCCACCTCTAGGATTGAGGGGGAGGAGAGACCATCCACTCTGAAGCGAGAACAAGAGGAAACATCCACATCCGAAAGAAATGAAGAAGAAATCCAAAATTCTCCTACCATTCAAGAAGGTAACTCAAGTGCATTGGTTAAAAATAAAAATCATATCATATGCTTTAAGTGTAGGGAGAAAGGGCATTACAAAAGCAAATTCCCAAAAAGAGTCAAGAAGACTCAACCGACACCAAAGGCTAAAGAGAAGGCCAATGAAGCTGGAGCCCCAATTAGGAAGATCAAGGAGCACATTGTGTGCTTCAAATGTCAACAAAAGGGGCACTATAAAAGTCAATGTCCAAGGAGGAGTCACCTTACCAAAGACAAAAGAAAGAGCTCAAATGTAGGGGGAGCTAAGGCAAACCCTCACAATAGATGGGTTAGGGTGTGTCAACTTTAATTGGTAAGGTAGTTAACCTAACCATAACAAAGTTGGGACCTTAGGTCATTTTCAAGGTTATATGATACCTTGGAAATGAGATTGATAATTTAATCCTAAATTATTTTAGGATGTGCCAATAGAAATTTAAGAAGTTTGAAAAATCAATCAAAGTTGGCACAATTTGTTGGTGTAATCGTCCCAGGTCACGATTGACCAGGACTCGAGTTTAACTCGAGTGATGTTTTGATGTTTCGACAAAAACATATGACAATGTGATTGTCATGGGAAAGTCCAAGTGGGACACTTGGCATTTGGGAAAAGTCCAAGCATGGGTCTTGGCAAGGAAAGTCCAAGTCATGGGTACTTGGCATGGAAAGTCCAACATGGGTTGGCAAGGGAAAGTCCAAGCTTGAGTCTTGGCACTTGAGAAGTCCAAGGGGTTTGGTATTGGCAGTGTAAAGTCCAAGCGAGAGTCTTGGCAGCATAAGTCCAATGTTCCTTGACGGTGTAGACACCGTTAGCATGACATAGCTGATGGAAGCACCTGAAGGCTAGCGCGATGGATGAACAAGTCATGGATGACTTGGAGGGATCCGAGAGGCGTGAGGCTGATGGGGGTGGCTAGAAGGCTTAGGTCTAGGCTAAGGGTTGTCTAGCAAGTATGGGGACACCATTCTTGGGTTAAAACCTCATGTTTGACGTGCGCCAGTCGATTAATGCCATGTAGCGATCATTGGCGTAGTGAACCGAGGTTTGAGTGAGAATTTCGTAGCGATCATTGTCATAGGTGGGCGATCGGTGATTGAATAAATGATCGATCGTGTGATCAGTCGACTAATGCTCAGATTTCAGAGCACAAAATGGAGTCTCACTCGACCGCTGCGATGAGCAGTCGAGTGATGATTCATCAGTCGACTGATGTCCAAGCTGTTGATTTTTTCCAGCGTGGATTACACCGTTGTCTCACAGCAATAGTGTGATCAGTCGACTGATGGTCCCGAGCAGTCGACTGATCGACCTTTTCCAGCACAGGTTGAAGCTATAAAAGGAGCTCGTGATGGAGGAAAAGGAAGCGATTTTCTTGGGCGAAATAGAAGGGGAAAGTTGGTGCTTTCCAGTCCTTCAAAGCTAGTTTAAGGCAATCAAAGATCAAGCAATCAAAAGCTCTTGTAAAGTGTTTTCCTTTACTTGTATTTGTATTTCATTATCGTATGTGCTTGTATCTATTTGATTATTGTTGTAATCATCTTGTACGAGGTTTCTCTGCCTCCGGATTATTCCGAGAAGGAGTGTTTATTAGTGGTTGTGTGTGCATCACTAGAGCTCGTAGAGCTCGATCCGTGGAGTAGGAATCGTGCAGTTTCGAACCACATTACATACTCGTGTTCTTGTTGTGGTTGTCGTATTTCGTTATTGTATTATTTCTATTTCCGCTGTGTACTAACGAAATTGTAGAGACGATCACGATCGAATTCCAACTACGAACGTATTCTACACTATTCACCCCCCCCTCTAGCGGCTTCAAATATCCTACATTTGGTATCAGAGCCTGGGGCTCTTCTACGGACTAACCGCCGGGAGCTAAGACAAAAGGCTAGAGGGTGAAGATGGAAGAACCATTGGGATGGGATATCAAGACCCCAATTCCCTATTCCTTCTATGGACAAGAAGGATTTAGACAATGAAAGGCGAGAATTGAGGACTTCCTAATGATGAGAGACCTTGAGGAGTGGTCCGCTTTGATGGAAGGATTTGAATATCTTAAGGGACCAAAGGGAGGGTTTCTCAAGAAGAAGAAATGGAGTGAGGAGCAACTCCGACAATTCAATAAAAACAAGAAGGTAGTCAAACTCATTTTTGATTTAATTCCTAATGACCTCTTCTGTAGCCTAGGTGACTGTGAGGATTATAAAGACGCCAAGGAAGTATGGAACAAATTGGCAAAATTCCATAAAGAGCCTCATTCAATCCAAGAAGACAAGGAGGATGAAGAAGAGAGCTCATCCTCAAGTGAAAGTGAGGAATCGGAAGTTGAGATGGAGTCAACTTCCGGATTGGAGAAAGAAGAAGTGGGAGAGGTGGAAGAAGCATCCACCTCTAGGATTGAGGGGGAGAGACCATCCACACCGGAGCCGAAACCAATTCAAGAAGAAGCCTCAATCTCCGGGAGGAATGAAGAATCCACTCCGGCACCCACCACAAATACCCTAGGTAACTCAAGCAATTTAGGCTTAAATAAAAATCACATAACATGTTTTGAGTGTAGGGAAACCGGGCACTATAAGAGAAAGTGCCCAAAGAAGATTAGAAAAGCTCCACCGGCGCCAAAAGTCAAAGATGTCGGTCCCTCAATACAAAAGAGCAAGGAGCAAGTGATTTGCTTCAAATGCCGGCTACCGGGACATTACCGGAGTCAATGCCTAAGAGGGAAGAAGAAGGGGCAAGAAGGAGATACACAAGTAGGGGGAGCTAAGACTAACCCTAAGGTATATTTTAGTAATGCTCTTTCTAATTCTTATAGTCAAAAGCATGCTAGAAATAATTTTAGCAATCTTGCAATTTATCAAAAAGAGCATGCTAGAAATAGAGAATATTGCTTAGGAGTTAAGAAGGTCAAACTTAGGAGTAAGGAGAAATTTGGGACTAATGTCCCTAAAAACAATTTACCTAAGGACAAACCTAGGTCAAATAACACTAGACCAATTTTACCTAGGGAGACAATTAGAAAGGTGCAAGAGCACCTAGGTTTCAATCCTAAATGGACTAGGCATATGCCTAGAACAAACCATGCCCAAAGACCAAATCAAAATTCTAAAATTGGGCAATTAAAAAAGGAAAATCAAGTATTGAGGTCAAGGCTTGAGAAAGTTGAAAAGACCCTAAATAAGATACAAAATCAATTTAAAGGGTCAAGTGATCAAAAGTCTAGGTCCAAAAGTTAAAGTCAACACCTAGGACCTAAGAGTCAAAAGTCAACCAAGGGCAAGCAAGGTTTGGGTCACAAACCTAAGCCTAAGGTGGCTTACCATAGTGTTCCATGTGATTATGGAACACAAACTAGGTCTAGGAAGACCAAGGTCAATAGGGAAGTCATCCCTAAGGTTGACCAAAGGTTGTGCCTAGTGGCTAGGGTTTCTAGGAAACCTAGGGTGGCCACTAAGAAGGTTGCAAGGGGAGTTACCCCTAGAGTCAACCTAGGTAAGACCCAAATGTCCAAGGCTAACAAGCCTAGGAGGGTCATTAGGAGTGTATCTAGGGAGGTTATCCCTAAGGAATACCTAATTAACCCTAGGAGCTCAAATAGATTTTGGGTTCCTAAGAGCGTGATTGATTCACGCTAAGATGGGCTTAGGGTGCGCCAACCTTGATTGGATGGGTAGTTAACTCAACCATGGCAAAGGTGGCATTTTAGATTATTTTCAAGGTTATGGATATCTTGGAAATAGGTTTGATTTTTAATCCTAGAAGATTTTAGGATGTGCCAATATTATTTGAGAAGTTTGATAAATTGATCAAATTGGCACAATTTAGGATTAGAGGTTAGTGTGCCATTTTGGGTTTTTGGCACACTAGGAAGATTAATGATAATATGGCCAAATATATCTAATTATATCAAATGGAAATTAATATTAAAATTTAGGTATTACTATACCTATATATTTTATATGTCATGCTTTGTTTGTCATATAACATGCCATGACATTATGCTTATTTTTAATCATTTTATATGTCATGTTCATGTTTAGGATTAAGGTTGTAAATGTCATGTGTTTTAGATCTTATCATATGCCATGACATCATGATTATTGGTCATGTTTTAATAATTCTATTATTTATGCCATGATCATACATTCATGCATTAACTTGATTGAAAATTGATTTAAGGACTATGGCATGACTTGAAGTCCCATTTATAAGGGAATCAAGTAGGGTTGCCTAGAAAAATGCATGAAACCCTAGTTTAGGGAGAACAAAACCCACATTTCACATTCCATTGACATGTATATGTATTTATACACTCTAGATACATGTGAGATGCTAGGATATGAGTTGAGTTCAAGGTGCATAGTTTTTGCATCTAGATGAACTAAAACTCATCTAATTTCAATGGTGGATCATTGGGAAAGCTTGTGTACAAGTCTTGTACATTGAGCCCAAGGAATATGATCCAAAATAAGGTTTTGAAAAATATTTTAAAATCATTCTGAAAAACCTTGGTGAAGTCTATCTTTTGATAGCAATTACTATTGATTGAGTTGATACAAGATAGGGCTAAAACATTGAAAATTTCAATGGTTTTGAGTTTTGTATCAAACTCACTATTCTATGGGTAAAATATTTTTCAAACAGTTTTCACCCATTGTATTGGTCATAGGTATTATACGTATAAAATTTCATGATTTTTCGATATACGTATAATTATTTATGATTTTCTGAAATTCATTTCTGATAATTGAAAATTAGATTTTTCAGTTATCAATCGACTGCCCTGGGTGGCAGTCGACTGATGTGAGTGGCAGTCGACTGGTAGCTGACGGAGTCGACTGTCAATGTTGATTTCGGAAAAACTGGGTTTGTTTAGCCCGTGTTCAGCTGCGGTTAAGGTCCCTAACCACTCCTAACCCTAGGATATGCTTTGGGAAGCATTATAAAGGGTGAAAATCCATTGGATATGGATTTGGAGAGGTGTTTAGGGTTTGTATAAAATTTAAGGTGTTGGAAAGACAAATGTTGAACTTCTAACCTTATCTTTGATGGTTCAGAGTTCCTATTGGCTTAGGGATTTCCCAAAGACATTGTTGGTGCAATGGTTAAGGGGGAGTAAGCCTTTAAGGGGAGGTATCCATCATGGTATGATGGATGGTGGTTTATGGGAAGGAAAAATGAGTTTTTCACATACCCAATTTGGAAATTGGGAGAGTATAGGATTGTCTCTCTTGAGTGATATGGGACCTATCACTAGGAAGATGGTAGGCATCCTAGGTATTTTTAGACCAAGGGGGAGATTGTAAGATCTCATTGGGACATGAGACATTGACCTCCTTGGGGAGAAGACCTTTTCGATGTTAGTCAAAAAGGGGGAGAATGTTTGGGGAGAGCATTTGGAGAATGTTTAAGATTACCAATTTGGGATAATTGGTAAGGGATTTGAGTTAGTGTTCTAACTCAATGTTTTGTTTGGTTTTTGTCAAACATCAAAAAGGGGGAGATTGTTGGTGCAATCGGCCCAGGTCACGATTGATCAGGACTCGAGTTTAACTCGAGTGATGTTTTGATGTTTTAACAAAAATATATGACAATGTGATTGTCATGGGAAAGTCCAAGTGGGACACTTGGCATTTGGAAAAAGTCCAAGCATGGGTCTTGGCAAGGAAAGTCCAAGTCATGGGTACTTGGCATGGAAAGTCCAACATGGGTTGGCAAGGGAAAGTCCAAGCTTGAGTCTTGGCACTTGAGAAGTCCAAGGGATTTGGTATTGGCAGCGTAAAGTCCAAGCGGGAGTCTTGGCGGCGTAAGTCCAATGTGCCTTGGCGGTGTAGACACCGTTAGCATGACATAGCTGATGGAAGCACCTATAGGCTAGCGCGATGGATGAACAAGTCATGGATGACTTAGAGGGATCCGAGAGGCGTGAGGCTGATGGGGTGGCTAAAAGGCTTAGGTCTAGGCTAAGGGTTGTCTAGCAAGTATGGGGACACCATACTTGGGTTAAAACCTCATGTTTGAGGTGCGCCATGATCGATGTCATGTGGCGATCGCGAGTCAACCGTGGTTTGAGTGAGAATTGCCTTAGCTGATCGCGCCATAGGTGGGCTGATCGATTGGATGAGCAGTTGACTTATCGTGTGATCAGTCGACTGATACTCGGATTTCAGGGCACAAAATGGAGTCTCACTCGACCGCTGCGACGAGCAGTCGAGTAATGCTTCATCAGTCGACTGATGTCCTAGCCGTTGGATTTTTCCAGCATGGATTACACCATTGTCTCACAAAGAATACAGGTGTGACCGATCGATGGTTCCGAGCGATCGATAGACCTTTTTCCAAAGAGTTGAAGCTATAAAAGGAGCTCGTGATGGAGGAAAAGGAAGCAATTTTCTTGGGCGAAATAGAAGGGGAAAGTTGGTGCTTTCCAGTCCTTCAAAGCTAGTTCAAGGTAATCAAAGATCAAGCAATCAAAAGCTCTTGTAAAGTGTTTTCCTTTACTTGTATTTGTATTTCATTATCATATGTGCTTGTATCTATTTGATTATTGTTGTAATCATCTTGTACGAGGTTTCTCTGCCTCCCGATTGTTCTGAGAAGGAGTGTTTATTAGTGGTTGCATGTGCATCACTAGAGCTCGTAGAGCTCGATCCGTGGAGTAGGAACCGTGCGGTTCCGAACAACGTTACATACTCGTGTTCTTGTTGTGGTTGTCGTATTTCGTTATTGTATTATTTCTATTTCTGCTGCGTACTAACGAAATTGTAGAGACGACCACGATCGAATTCCAACTACGAACGTATTCTACACTATTCACCCCCCCCCCCCTCTAGCAGCTTCAAATATCCTACACAATTAGGTTTAGAGTCAATGGTGTGTCATTTTAATTTTTTGGTACACTTGGGAAATTGATGCATTATGGAAAAATGGGGTTTAATTCTAGTAAATGACAATTAGGCTTGAAATCTAGGTATTATTATACCCTTATATCTTATTTTCCATGCTTTGTGTGTCATATGTGTTGGGATGTCGCTTCGGAGGCTCATTGGCTCCCATGTCCCCGGATTAAAATTTTCACTAATGAAAGACTTAATCCGGATGGGATGAGCTTCCTTGGCACAACCTATTCGTCGTCGTGCTAACAACTTGAGTGGTCACTTGAACAAACTAGTTGTTCAAGCAACACAACTCTTCTAGTTGGTTAGCCGCGGAAAAGACGACGGATGGATCGCCGGTTTTTGTGTTTGTCTTCGGGGTCCATGATTATACAATATATATCCATTCATACACATGCATAATCAAAATATTAAAGAACATATTCAGATCTGTAAATAAAGTTAAAAACAACTTTATACCTTACGATCTTCTATCGTATGTCCTATCCTTCTCGTGGACGACGTGTGGACGAAGATCCTCCACGAGTTGAAGCCTTCTTGATCACTTTCTTCTCTACCTTGTCCGCTGCGAACAAAGAGAAGCAATCACAAATACCTTTCCTATCTAGAACCGACCACCAAATTAGGGAATTTTGTGCAACCGTCGGCCAAGGAACAAGTGGATGATGCGCCGGCCACCAAATGAATGGAGACCACCGGCCACCTTGGAGAGATTGGAGGAAGATGATTGCCGGCCACCAATGGATGGAGAACCGCCGGCCAAGGAGCAAGGAAAAGGGAAGAGTGCCACCCAAAACCAAGGAGGAGAAGAGAGGGATGACCGGCCAAACCCTAGCTTGCCGCCCAAGCTTGTAGCCGCCCAAACCCTAGCCGCCCAATGGAAGATGAGCCAAACCCTAACCCTAATTCGAAAACCAATCTCCTTATCTTATGCTTGCCGCCCAACCCTAAGCACCTATTTATAGAATAGGGCTTAAGCCTCCTTTAATCTCAACCGTCGGATCTAGGGATTTAACCTCCACCGTCGGATCTAGGGTTTTATCCCAACCGTCGGATCTAGGTTTTCATCTCAACCGTCGGATCTAGGATTTCATCCTAATCGTCGGATCTAGGATTTCATCCCAACCGTCGGATCTAGGGTTTTATCCCAACCATCGGATCTAGGGATTTGATCTCAACCGTCGATTCTAGGGTTTCATCCTAACCATCGGATCTTAGGGATTTAATCCCAACCGTTGGTTCTAGGGTTTTATCCTAACCATCGGATCTTAGGGATTTAATCCTAACCGTTGGTTCTAGGTTTTGTTTTACATTCTTGGATCTAGATTTCACAAGGATTATATTAGGCTACGATAGGGACCATAAGGAGGAGTTGGGTCTTGGCCACCCGATGGATCGGAACCACACATACTTGATCCATCAATGATGTTCCATTCCACTAGAGGATCATCATTGAACTACCTCACCAACCTCCATAAATTAATATGGGCTCCATATATTATTTGTAGATTAATCTCCCCGTGTTTAAGATATCGAATGTCCGTCAATTAATTGATTTACTGACCATCAATTAATTAACATCTAACTCCTCGAGTAGTACCACTCAACCTTATCATCATGTTGACTAAGTCAACCAAATTGGTTTACATGATGAACCTTATGAGCTCCTCAAGGGACATCATCAACCTAATATATAGGACACGGTTTCCTCCTATAATCAACGGCACACCATGTAAATAATATTATTTCCCAACTTACTGCATATTGATTTAATCCATCTAAATCTCACCCACTTTGGTAAATTAAAGAAATAAATACTAAGTACATGTGCCCGTTATTATATATCGGGATTAAGAGCATGTACAACATAATATCCGAGGTCCGATTCAATTATGTAGTCAGCAATTAAATTGAATCACCTCTATGTCGGTCCTACTCAATACACCTAAGTGTACTAGTGTAACTCTATGTTCAAGATAAAACAATACCAAGCTACACTACAACCATGCCAATGGTTTGTCCAAAACCATCTTGGTTGTGAGCCTCTACTTATATTTTACAAGGGACTGATAACATGATCTTCTGTGCCACACCAAGCACCATGTTATCTACAATGTAGAATATTAGACAATATGCACACATATATAATGAATATATAAAATGCAAACAATGATCATGTGATTCTTATTTCAAAATAAAATGTTCATATAGAAAAGAGCTAGGCTTTCAGTATACATTCTAACAATCTCCCACTTATACTAAAAGACTATGCTGTCATCACTCTGCCATACATCTGATCCCCATGTTCTCCACATGCCTATCAAATGCTTTCGCTGGAAGGGCCTTAGTGAATGGATCTGCCAGGTTATCCTCTGATGCAATCTTGGCGACAGCAACTTCTCCTCGCTTTACGATCTCTCGTATGAGGTGGTACTTACGCTCTATGTGTTTACTCGCCTTATGGGCTCGTGGTTCCTTCAAGTTTGCAACTGCACCACTGTTATCACAATAAATTGTGATAGTTCTGGGCAAACCAGGAATCACATCCAAGTCCATCAAGAAGTTCCTGAGCCATACAGCTTCCTTGGCTGCCTCAGAGGCTGCCACATACTCAGCTTCCATGGTAGAGTCCGCCATGTATTTCTGCTTGACACTCCTCCATACTATGGCTCCACCTCCAAAAGTAAACACAAACCCCGAGGTAGACTTACTCTTGTCCCTATCTAATTGGAAATCCGAATCCGTGTAACCCACAGGGACTAATTGATCTGCCCGGTAAACCAGCATATAATCTCTAGTCCTTCTCAGGTACTTCAATATATGCTTTATCGCAGTCCAATGTCCCTGTCTAGGATTACTCTGATATCTGCTAACCATGCCCACGGCAAAGCAGATATCCGATCTCGTACATAGCATAGCATACATAAGGCTTCCTACTGCCGAAGCATAAGGAACCGCCTTCATGTCCTCTATCTCCTTTGATGTTTTGGGACACATCTCTTTAGATAAAGGAACTCCATGCCTAAAAGGTAGAAAACCTTTCTTGGAGTTCTGCATGCTAAAACGAGCAAGGATAGTGTCAATATATGAAGCTTGAGATAAGCACAACATCCTTTTCTTGCGATCCCTTATAACTTTGATCCCAAGGATGTGTCCCACTTCTCCCAAGTTCTTCATGTCAAACTGTTTGGACAACCATACCCTTACGTCTGATAACACTTTGATATTGTTGCCAACTAACAAAATGTCATCTACGTATAGTACAAGAAACACCACTACGTTCACACATCTCTTGTATACACAGGGTAGGTTCATCAGGACTTTGAATAAATCCATATGGTGGATTACCTCATCAAGCGGATGTTCCAAGATCTAGAAGCTTGCTTGATCCATAAATGGACGATTAAGCTTACATACAAGATGCTCTTTGCCTTTAGTAATGAATCCCTCACAGTTGCAGCATATAGATGTTCTCCTCAAGACTTAGTTAAGGAAAGGTGTCTTGACATCCATCTGCCAAATCTCATAATCCATATGGCTATAGATAAGAGAATCAGGATAGACTTAAGCATAGCTCTGGTGAAAAGGTCTCCTCATAATCGATACCCTCTTTACGAGTATACCCTTTGCACAAGCCTAGCTTTGAAGGTCTCAACCTTCCGTCTACCCCTCTCTTTCTCTTGTAGATCCACTTGCATCCAATAGTTTTACACCATCGGGTGGCTCTACTAGCTCCCGGACTGATTAGAATCCATAGATTCTATCTGCAGATTCATCGCTCTTTGCCAAGATCGCATCTCTATCTTGGATTGCCTCGTCATATGTCGAGGATCAGTTCATGTTCACGGGGACTAAGTCAGAAGACTCTCCCAAAAACATGAATCTATCGGGTTGTCTAACAGCCCTCCCACTCTGACGAGTACCTCCGTGTATGCTCTGTGACCAGCGGTGCGGTGACTTGTAGGTGTCTCCTCTTGTCTGCGTGATGCTGAAGTCGGAACTTCCCTCTCCTCGAGAACAATCCTACTCTTGGGCTTGTGGTTCATTACATAATCCTCCTCTAGAAATCTGGCGTTCGTGCTACGATCACCCTCGATCTCTAGGATTATAAAATAAACCACCTTTCGTTCCCTTAGGGTAGCCAACAAACATGCATATACATGCGAGGTTCCAACTTACGGCATCGACCTTGGCACATGTCTTTGGACTCCCCATATCCGAATATGTCTCGGACTAGGCTTTTGCCGATCCACAATTCTCTGAGGGTAGAAGTGCTGATTTAGATGGAACCAAGTTGAGTATACATTGCGTATCGATGCATACCCCGAGCGAAGCGGTAACTTCGAATAACTCATCATCGATCGACCATCTCCATAGAGTCCTATTCCTTCGCTCCGCTACACCATTCTGTTTGAGGGTGTGCAGTGCGGAACAATTGGGATTGAATCGACCTCGATAAGTAACTCCTAAACTCTCCCAAGAAATTTTCGCCACCACGATCGGATCGTAATGTCTTGATACTTTTACCTTGGCGGTTCTCCACACCTTGAATTCTTTGAACTTGTCAAAGCATTAGGACTTCGGCGCATCAAGTAAATGTATCCATATCTTGAATAATCGTCTATAAAAGAGGCGAAGTATTCAAAACCACCTCTTACTGGATAGACATAGGACCGCACAAATCAGAATGAACCAATTCTAACACATCTTTGGCTCTATACCCCTTGGCCTTGAAAGGCCTCTTGGTCATTTACCTTCCAAGCAAGATTGCGAGGTTGGGAGATCCTCCACCACTAATGAACCCAAAGGTCCATCTATCAACCTTTGAATTCTACTTAGGTTAATATGACCAAGCCTTAGATGCCAAAGATATGTTTGGTTCATTTGCGAAGGATCTTTTCTCTTATTAGATTTAGAAGATGAGTTATTTACTTCTATATGCATCGTGGGAGTTTTTGGTTCAAGAGTATATAAATTGCCAACCAATGTACGAGATAATCTCCTATTCCTTTTATAACCACCTTGTCATTAAAAAAGCAGAATATCCATCCAAAAACAATTTAGAAAGCTGAAATTAAATTCTTTCTAAAAGTAGGTACATAAAGACAATTTCTCAAAACCAAAATTTATTCCTATCAAAAGATAAATAAGCGTCTCCCCCTTTGATAATAGCCACCTTTGAAGCATTGCCCATGAAGACGGTGATTTCTCCCTCAGCTAGTCGTCGGGTTTCCTGGAACCCCTGCAAAGTATTGCAGACATGATCAGTGGCTCCTGTATCTACACACCAGGTACTGGTAGATAACACCGCTAAACATGTTTCAACAACTAAACAAGAAGATATACCTTTGTTCTTTCGGCGAGGACAGTCCGCCTTCCAATGTCCAGTCTGCTTGCAAGTGAAGCACTTGCCTTTCGGCTTCTTCACTCCTGCCTGAGGTCCTCCTGCCACTTTCTTCGCTCCACCTTGCTTCTTCTTCTTCTTACCTTTCGGTTTAGAGGAAGAAACCTTCTGAGCGACCATGGCTTGAGAACTCTGACGAAAAAGCCCCTCTGCCGCCTGGAGTTCTGTCAGAAGCTCCGCCAACGAATACAACCTCTTGTTCATGTTGTAGTTGGTGCTGCTCAAAACTCCTAAGCGGCGGAGAATGATATCGACACAGGTTTCCCCATCGATCTCGCTCAGGACTTCCATCTCATTAAGATGAGCCATCATCTTGAGAACATGATCCCTAACGGGTGTTCCCTCGACCATGGTGGTCGTCATCAAGTTTCTCATTGCCTCCTGCCTAGCCGCCCTACTCTGATGTCCGAAAAGTTCCTTGAGATTGAACATCATGTCATAAGCTGTGGCTATGGCCTGATGCTGATGTTACAGCACATTTGACATAGATGCCAAAATGTAACACCGTGCCATCTCATCTGCTTTAACTCATTTCTTATAATGTTCTTTCTCCTTTTCATCAGAGTCATCGGTGGGCTTAGGAGGACAGACCTCGAAGAGTACAAATTTGTACTCCTCATGATTAAGACAATATCCGAGTTTCTTTTCCAATCAATGTAGTTTGGACCATAAGTTTGTTTTCTTTTAAACGGCCAAATTAGGTTTGAAAGCCATTTGAAATTCCTAAAAATCACAATGATCAAAAATATCAGATGTCAAATATTATTGATGCCTCAACAAAATAAAAGCCTGAAATCAACCAACACCTCAACACACCGAGAATATCGCATGCCACGATAGTGTGGACGTATACGAATTCTACATTTGTAAGAGGAGGTTTTACCCATTAATTTTATTATCTTGTCAACCTTACTTTTTGACAAATAAAATTAATAGTTGGTTCCTCTTTGGCCCTACAAATAAAAGCAGTGACTCCGATGGGGAGGATACTTTCATTTGCATCTAAGTGTGCACCATTACACGATACTAAGGGAATTATTTCGGATTATGTGCCTTACCGCTGTGGAAGTACACATGCTCCTAGATAATTTCATATAACCATTATTTGACCTAGTGATCTGCAAACAAACCCGTCCGATGGGGAGGAAGGCACTCGAGCCAACACACAAGTTTGTTGCATCACACGCCAAATTGTAATGGAGGCCGCGGAATTAATTAAAATATCCCTCTCCCACTTAGTAAATTGCAAATGAGGAATTTTAAATCACACACAACATGCATATAAAACAAATAAGCAATAAATATGGAAAAAACAGAATTTTTCCAACTATTATGGCATTGTCCTCCAATATGCATCCAGTCGTGTGGCCACCTCGTCCGCTCCATCTTTTCCCGTGCGCAAGTCACCAAAGAGTTCCGAGCCGAGATAAATCATTTTATTTACATCCATCGATCCTATACTCCACGAAGGAGTGTACAAATAATCTAGATCGAAAGTAAACTAAAATGATCGGCTAAACAATGCCATATTTAATTACAAAAATTAAATACTAATCTAGCCTCGTCAACCCCGAGGATTCAAATAATAAATTTTTTTTTTTACACACATCCATTCACATACACACACATGGCCATAATAGTCGGATCTTATGTCTGCAACCAAAAAGTTAAACTACACATATCCTACTATTATCCGGCACATATAATATATGAAAAATGCATAAAAAATTAACCGAATCCAAAACACACAAAACCGGAAACCGTGGCTCTGATACCAATTGTTGGGTGGATGCTTCGGATGCTCATTGGCTCCCATGTCCCTGGATTAAAATTTTCACTAATGAAAGAATTAATCCGGATGGGATGAGCTTCCTTGGCACAACCTATTGGCCGTCGTGCTAACAACTTGAGTGGTCACTTGAACAAACTAGTTGTTCAAGCAACACAACTCTTCTAGTTGGTTAGTCCGAAGAGACGACGATGGATCACGGTTTTTGTGTTTGTCTTCGGGTCCATGATTATACAATATATATCCATTCATACACATGCATAATCAAAATATTAAAGAACATATTCAGATCTGTAAATAAAGAAAAACAACTTTATACCTTACGATCTTCTATCAGATGTCCTATCCTTCTCGTGGACGACGTGTGGACGAAGATCCTCCACGAGTTGAAGCTTTCTAGATCACTTTCTTCTACCTTGTCCACAAGTAACAAAGAGAAGCAATCACAAATACCTTTCCTATCTAGAACCGACCACCAAATTAGGGAATTTTGTGCAACCGTCGGCCAAGGAACAAGTGGATGATGCGCCGGCCACCAAATGAATGGAGACCACCGGCCACCTTGGAGAGATTGGAGGAAGATGACCGCCACCAATGGATGGAGAACCGCCGCCAAGGAGCAAGGAAAAGGGAAGAGTGCCACCCAAAACCAAGGAGGAGAAGAGAGGATGACTGCCAAACCCTAGCTTGCCGCCTAAGCTTGTAGCACCAAACCCTAGCCGCCCAATGGAAGATGAGCCAAACCCTAACCCTAATTCGAAAACCAATCTCCTTATCTTATGCTTGCCGCCCAACCCTAAGCACCTATTTATAGAATAGGGCTTAAGCCTCCTTTAATCTCAACCGTCGGATCTAGGGATTTAACCTCCACCGTCGGATCTAGGGTTTTATCCCAACCCCGGATCTAGGTTTTCATCTCAACCGTCCGGATCTAGGATTTCATCCTAATCGCCGGATCTAGGATTTCATCCCAACCGTCGGATCTAGGGTTTTATCCCAACCATCGGATCTAGGATTTGATCTCAACCGATTCTAGGGTTTCATCCTAACCATCGGATCTTAGGATTTAATCCCAACCGCTGGTTCTAGGTTTTATCCTAACCATCGGATCTTAGGATTTAATCCCAACCGCTGGTTCTAGGTTTTGTTTTACATTCTGGATCTAGATTTCACAAGGATTATATTAGGCTACGATAGGGACCATAAGGAGGAGTTGGGTCTTGGCCACCCGATGGATCGGAACCACACATACTTGATCCATCAATGATGTTCCATTCCACTAGAGGATCATCATTGAACTACCTCACCAACCTCCATAAATTAATATGGGCTCCATATATTATTTGTACATTAATCTCCCCGTGTTTAAGATATCGAATGTCCACAATTAATTGATTTATCGACCATCAATTAATTAACATCTAACTCCTCGAGTAGTACCACTCAACCTTATCATCATGTTGACTAAGTCAACCAAATTGGCTTTACATGATGAACCTTATGAGCTCCTCAAGGGGACATCATCAACCTAATATATAGGACACGCTTTCTCCTATAATCAACGGCACACACCATGTAAATAATATTATTTCCCAACTTAATGCATATTGATTTAATCCATCTAAATCTCACCCATCGTAAATTAAAGAAATAAATACTAAGTACATGTGCCCGCTATTATATCGGGATTAAGAGCATGTACAACATAATATCCGAGGTCCGATTCAATTGTGTAGTCAAGACTAAATTGAATCCCCTCTATGTCGGTCCTACTCAATACACCTAAGTGTACTAGTGTAACTCTATGTTCAAGATAAAACAATACCAAGCTACACTACAACCATGCCAATGGTTTGTCCAAAACCATCTTGGTTGTGAGCCTCTACTTATATTTTACAAGGGACTGATAACATGATCTTCGTACTACACCAAGCACCATGTTATCTACAATGTAAAATATTAGACAATATGCACACATATATAATGAATATATAAAATGCAAACAATGATCATGTGATTCTTATTTCAAAATAAAATGTTCATATAGAAAAAGAGCTAGGCTTTCAAAGATACATTCTAACAATCTCCCACTTATACTAAAAGACTATGTCCATCACTCTGCCATACATCCGATCCCCATGTTCCTCCACATGCCTATCAAATGCTACTGGAAGGGCCTTAGTGAATGGATCCGCCAGTTATCCTCTGATGCAATCTTGGACAAAGAACTTCTCCTCGCTTACGATCTCTCGTGATGAGGTGGTACTTACGCCTATGTGTTTACTCTTATGGGCTCGTGGTTCCTTGTTTGCAATCGCACTCGTTATCACAATAAATTGTGATAGTTCCGGGCAAACCAGAATCACATCCAAGTCCATCAAGAAGTTCTGAGCCATCGCTTCCCGCCTGAGGTCGCCACATACTCAGCTTCCATGGTAGAGTCCGCCATGTATTTCTGCTTGACACTCCTCCATACTATGGCTCCACCTCCAAAAGTAAACACAAACCCCGAGGTAGACTTACTCTTGTCCCTATCTAATTGGAAATCCGAATCCGTGTAACCCACAGGGACTAATTGATCCGCCTGCAGAAACCAAAGATATAATCTCTAGTCCTTCTCGTGTACTTCAATATATGCTTTATCGCACCCAATGTCCTCGTTTAGATTACTCGATATTCGCTAACCATGCCCACTGCAAAGCAGATATCCGATCTCATACATATCATAGCATACATAAGGCTTCCATCACCAAGCATAAGGAACCGCCTTCATGTCCTCTATCTCCTTTGATGTTTTGGGACACATCTCTTTAGATAAAGGAACTCCATGCCTAAAAGGTAGAAAACCTTTCTTGGAGTTCTGCATGCTAAAACGAGCAAGGATAGTGTCAATATATGAAGCTTGAGATAAGCACAACATCCTTTTCTTGCGATCCCTTATAACTTTGATCCCAAGGATGTGTCCCACTTCTCCCAAGTTCTTCATGTCAAACTGTTTGGACAACCATACCCTTACGTCTGATAACACTTTGATATTGTTGCCAACTAACAAAATGTCATCTACGTATAGTACAAGAAACACCACTACGTTTCCGTCACATCTCTTGTATACACAAGGTTCATTCGGACTTTGAATAAATCCATATGATTGGATTACCTCATCAAAGCGGATGTTCCAAGATCTAGAAGCTTGCTTCAATCCATAAATGGACCGATTAAGCTTACATACAAGATGCTCTTTGCCTTTAGCAATGAATCCTCCGTTGTCCGATATAGATGTTCTCCTCAAGACTTATTAAGGAAAGCTGTCTTGACATCCATCTGCCAAATCTCATAATCCATATGAGCAGCTATAGATAAGAGAATCCGGATAGACTTAAGCATAGCTACCGGCGAAAAGGTCTCCTCATAATTGATACCTTCTTTCTGAGTATACCCTTTCGCAACAAGCCTAGCTTTGAAGGTTTCAACCTTCCCGTCTACTCCTCTCTTTCTCTTGTAGATCCACTTGCATCCAATGGTTTTTACACCATCGGGTGGCTCTACTAGCTCACTGATTAGAATCCATAGATTCTATCTCTAAATTCATCAGCTTTGCCAAGATACGATCTCTATCTTGGATTGCCTCACATATGTCCAGGATCGTTCATGTTCACTGTGACTAAGTCCAAGACTCTCCCAAAAACATGAATCTATCGGGTTGTCTAACAACCCTCCCACTACGACGAGGTACCTCCCGTGTATGCTCGTGACACGCTGCGCTGACTTGTGGTATTCTCTTGTACCGGTGGTAATCAAGTCTAAAACTTCCCGCCAACTCCTCAAGAACAATCCTACTTTGGGCTTGTGGTTCATTACATAATCCTCCTCTAGAAATCGCATTCGGCTAACGATCACCCTCCGATCTCTAGGATTATAAAATAAACCACCTTCGCTCCTTAGGGTAGCCAACAAACATGCATACTGCATAAGGTTCCAACTTACCAACGATCCTTCAAAGACATGTGCCGACTCCCATATCCGAATATGTCTCAGATCAGGCTTTGCCCACCCACAATTCTAGGTAGTAGGTACGATTTAGATGGAATCAAGTTCGTAGTATACATTGTCGATCCAGCATACCCCCAGAACGAAATAGGTAACTCAGAATAACTTATCATCGATCTGACCATCTCCATAAGAGTCCTATTCCTTCGCTCCGCTACACCATTCTGCTGGGGTGTGCCAGGTGCAGACAATTGGGATTGAATCTCAGCCTCTAATAAGTAACTCCTAAACTCTCCCAAGAGGTACTCGCCAGCACGATCAGATCGTAATGTCTTGATACTTTTACCTTGACGGTTCTCCACATCAGCCTTGAATTCTTTGAACTTGTTAAAGCATTCAGACTTGCGGCACATCAAGTAAATGTATCCATACCTTGAATAATCGTCTATAAAAGAGACGAAGTATTCAAAGCCACCTCTTGCCTGGATAGACATAGGACCGCACAAATCAGAATGAACCATTTCCAACACATCTTTGGCTCTATACCCCTTGGCCTTGAAAAGCCTCTTGGTCATTTTACCTTCCAAGCAAGATTCGCAGGTTGGGAGATCCTCCACCACTAATGAACCCAAAGGTCCATCAGCTATCAACCTTTGAATTCTACTTAGGTTAATATGACCAAGCCTTAGATGCCAAAGATATGTTTGGTTCATTTGCGAAGGTTCTTTTCTCTTATTAGATTTAGAAGATGAGTTATTTACTTATATGCATCGTGGAGTTTTTGGTTCAAGAGTATATAATTGCCAACCAATGTACTGTAACAGATAATCTCCCTATTCCTTTTATAACCACCTTGTCATTAAAAGAAGTAATATCCATCCAAAAACAATTTAGAAATGAAATTAAATTCTTTCTAAAAGTAGGTACATAAAGACAATTTCTCAACACCAAAAATTTATTCCTATCAAAAGATAAATAAACGCCTCCCACGCAATAGCCGCCACCTTTGAAGCATTGCCCATGAAGACGTGATTTCTCCTCACTAGTCGTCGGGTTTCCTAGAACCCCGCAAAGTATTGCAGACATGATCGTGGCTCTCAGATTCACACACCGTAATCGTAAATAACACCGCTAAACATGTTTCAACAACTAAACAAGAAGATATACCTTTATTCTTCTGGCGAGGACACCGCCTTCCAATGTCCACCGCTGCAAGTGAAGCACTTGCCTTTCGGCTTTCTTCACTCCTCGCCCGAGGTCCTCCCGCCACTTTCTTCGCTCCACCTTGCTTCTTCTTCTTCTTACCTTTGGTTTAGAGGAAGAAACCTTCGAGCGACCATGGCTTGAGAACTCGACGAAAAAGCCCTCTGCCGCTGGAGTTCACGAAGCTCCGCCAACGAATACAACCTCTTGTCTATGTTGTAGTTGAGGCGGAATCGCCAAAACTCCTAGGCAGAGATCGAGAATGATATCGACTGGTTTCATCGATCTCACCCGAGGACTTCCATCTCATTAAGATGAGCCATCATCTTGAGAACATGGTCCCTAACGGTGTTCCTCGACCATGGTGGTCGCCATCAAGTTTCATTGCCTCTCGCTAGCCGCCTCTACTCGATGTCCTAAAAGTTCCTTGAGATTGAACATCATGTCATAAGTCGTGGCTATGGCCACGATGTCGATGTTCTGACATTTGACATAGATGCCAAAATGTAACACCGCGCCATCTCATCCGCTTTAACCCATTTCTTATAATGTTCTTTCTCCTTTCATCGTAGTCATCGTGGGCTTAGGAGGATGACCTCAAGAGTACAAATTTGTACTCCTCCGCAGCTTAAGACAATATCCGTGTTTCTTTTCCAATCAATGTAGTTTGGACCAAGAAGTTTGTTTTCTTTTAAAATCACAAAGAAGTGGGTTGAAAGCCATTTGAAATTCCTAAAAATCACAATGATCAAAAATATTAGATTTCAAATATTATTGATTCCTCAAAACAATAAAATCTCAAAATCAACCAACACCTCAAAACAGAGAATTTCGTATGCCACGCTGTGTGGACGTATATGAAACCTTCATTTGTAAGAGGAGGTTTTACCCATTAATTTTATTATCTTGTCAACCTTACTTTTTGACAAATAAAATTAATAGTTGGTTCCTCTTTGGCCCTACAAATAAAAGCAGTGACTCCGATGGGGAGGATACTTTCATTTGCATCTAAGTGTGCACCATTACACGATACTAAGGGAATTATTTTGGATTATGTGCCTTACACGATGGAAAGTACACATGCTCCTAGATAATTTCATATAACCATTATTTGACCTAGTGATCCGCAAACAAACCCGTCCTCAGGGAGGAAGGCACTCAGAGCCGACACACAAGTTTGTTGCATCACACGTCAAATTGTAATGGAGGCCGAGGGAATTAATTAAAATATCCCTCTCCCACTTAGTAAATTGAAAATGAGGAATTTTCAAGCACACACAACATGCATATAAAACAAATCAGCAATAAATATGGAAAAAACAGAATTTTTCCAACTATTATGGCATTGTCCTCCAATATGCATCCCGTCGTGTGGCCACCTCGTCCGCTCCATCTTTTCCCGTGAGCAAGTCACCAAAGAGTTCCGAGCCGAGATAAAACATTTTAATTTACATCCATCGATTCTATACTCCACGAAGGAGTGTACAAATAATCTAGATCGAAAGTAAACTAAAATGAGCGGCTAAACAATGTTGTATTTAATTACAAAAATTAAATACTAATCTAGCCTCGTCAACCCCGAGGATTCAAATAATAAATTTTTTTACACACATCCATTCACATACACACACATGGCCATAATAGTCGGATCTTATGCCTGCAACCAAAAAGTTAAACTACACATATCCTACTATTATCCAGCACATATAATATATGAAAAATGCATAAAAAAATTAACCGAATCCAAAACACACAAAACCGGAAATCGTGGCTCTGATACCAATTGTTGGGATGTCGCTTCGGAGGCTCATTGGCTCCCATGTCCCCGGATTAAAATTTTCACTAATGAAAGACTTAATCCGGATGGGATGAGCTTCCTTGGCACAACCTATTCGTCGTCGTGCTAACAACTTGAGTGGTCACTTGAACAAACTAGTTGTTCAAGCAACACAACTCTTCTAGTTGGTTAGCCGCGGAAAAGACGACGGATGGATCGCCGGTTTTTGTGTTTGTCTTCGGGGTCCATGATTATACAATATATATCCATTCATACACATGCATAATCAAAATATTAAAGAACATATTCAGATCTGTAAATAAAGTTAAAAACAACTTTATACCTTACGATCTTCTATCGTATGTCCTATCCTTCTCGTGGACGACGTGTGGACGAAGATCCTCCACGAGTTGAAGCCTTCTTGATCACTTTCTTCTCTACCTTGTCCTCTGCGAACAAAGAGAAGCAATCACAAATACCTTTCCTATCTAGAACTGACCACCAAATTAGGGAATTTGGTGCAACCGCCGGCCAAGGAGCAAGTGGAAGATGCGCCGGCCACCAAATGAATGGAGACCACCGGCCACCTTGGAGAGATTGGAGGAAGATGATTGTCGGCCACCAATGGATGGAGAACCGCCGGCCAAGGAGCAAGGAAAAGGGAAGAGTGCTGCCCAAAACCAAGGAGGAGAAGAGAGGATGAAGCCAAACCCTGCTTGCTTGCCAAGCTTGTAGCCGCCCAAACCCTAGCCGCCCAATGGAAGATGAGCCAAACCCTAACCCTAATTCGAAAACCAATCTCCTTATCTTATGCTTGCCGCCCAACCCTAAGCACCTATTTATAGAATAGGGCTTAAGCCTCCTTTAATCTCATCCGTCGGATCTAGGGATTTAACCTCCACCGTCAGATCTAGGGTTTTATCCCAACCGTCGAATCTAGGGTTTCATCTCAACCGTCGGATCTAGGATTTCATCCTAATTGTCGGATCTAGGATTTCATCCCAACCGTCGGATCTAGGGTTTTATCCCAACCATCGGATCTAGGGATTTGATCTCAACCGTCGATTCTAGGGTTTCATCCTAACCATCGGATCTTAGGGATTTAATCCCAACCGTTGGTTCTAGGGTTTCATCCTAACCATCGGATCTTAGGGATTTAATTCTAACCATTGGTTCTAGGTTTTGTTTTACATTCTTGGATCTAGACTTCACAAGGATTATATTAGGCTACGATAGGGACCATAAGGAGGAGTTGGGTCTTGGCCACCCGATGGATCGGAACCACACATACTTGATCCATCAATGATGTTCCATTCCACTAGAGGATCATCATTGAACTACCTCACCAACCCCCATAAATTAATATGGGCTCCATATATTATTTGTAGATTAATCTCTCTGTGTTTAAGATATCGAATGTCCGTCAATTAATTGATTTACTGACCATCAATTAATTAACATCTAACTCCTCGAGTAGTACCACTCAACCTTATCATCATGTTGACTAAGTCAACCAGCTGAGTTTACATGATGAACCTTATGAGCTCCTCAAGGGGACATCATCAACCTAATATATAGGACACGGTTTCCTCCTATAATCAACGGCACACCATGTAAATAATATTATTTCCCAACTTACCGGGCATATTGATTTAATCCATCTAAATCTCACCCACTGGTAAATTAAAGAAATAAATACTAAGTACATGTGCCCGTTATTATATTGGGATTAAGAGCATGTACAACATAATATCCGAGGTCCGATTCAATTGTGTAGTCAGTACTAAATTGAATCACCTCTATGTCGGTCCTACTCAATACACCTAAGTGTACTAGTGTAACTCTATGTTCAAGATAAAACAATACCAAGCTACACTACAACCATGCCAATGGTTTGTCCAAAACCATCTTGGTTGTGAGCCTCTACTTATATTTTACAAGGGACTGATAACATGATCTTCTGTGCCACACCAAGCACCATGTTATCTATAATGTAGAATATTAGACAATATGCACACATATATAATGAATATATAAAATACAAACAATGATCATGTGATTCTTATTTCAAAATAAAATGTTCATACAGAAAAGAGCTAGGCTTTCAGTATACATTCTAACAATATGTCATGTCATGACATCATGCTTCATATAATTATTTAATGTCATGATCATGCTTAGGTTAATTATGTCATATTTGTACTTAGTATATTTAATTCCATGACCTCATGATTATTGCCTATACTTTAATTGATCTTATCATTTATGCCATGATCATCATTCAAGCATTTAGGATAATTAAAATTGAATTAAATACAATGGCATTATTTGAAGCCTCATAATAAGAGAATCAAATAGAATTACCTAGATGAAATGCATGAGTCACTAGATTAGAAAGAACAAAAATTCACATCTCACAAAACATTAAATTGACATGTCTGTATATTGATACACCTTAGACACATATGAGATGTTAGAAAAATGAGTTAAGTTCAAGGTGCATAAATGTTGCATCTAGATGAACTCCAACTCATAATATACCATAGAGGAATCATGACGAAAGCTAATGTACAAGTCATATACATCTAGCCCATAGACCATGGTTCAAAATAAGATTTTGAAAAATTATGGTGAAGCTTATCTTTTGATAGCAATCACCATTAAGAATATTGATACAAAGTTGGGCAAAACATTAAAAGGTTTCAATGCTTTTGAACTTTTTATAAATCTCTTAATTTAATGGGTATTCTATTTCAAAATTATTTTTTACCCATTTTATTTCATGTAAGTAATGTACGTATGAACTTTTATGATTTTTCAAAATACCTATATTTACTTATGAACTTCTGAAATTCAATTTCTGAAACTGATTTCTGCATTTGTAGAAACCAGTCGACTACTGCATTGGGAAGTCGACTGGTTGTTGATTGAGTCGATTGCTAAAGTTGATTTCGACTGAAAAGGTTGTTTATCCATGTATCAACCCTTTTAGATTACCCTAACCCTTTGGAAAGCATTGGAATGGTGAAATATCATTGAAAATGACTAGGAGAACTTTTTAGAGTGGAGTATCAAATTTTAAGGGTTGTGGAAGTTCAATATTGAATTTTTATCCTTATTTTTGATGATTTAAGTTTACTATAGGCTTAGGAACTCTCAAGGACATTGTTGGTGCAATGGTCAAGGGAGAGTAAACCTTTAGGGGGAGTTTATCCATCAAGGAATGATGGATGAGTTTTTCCTCAACGTGGGAAATATAAAGGGTTTGGGTTAAGAAATCTTCGTTGTGCTCACCAAAGGGGGAGAATTAGACAAGTAAGGATTGCCTCTCATTTAGTGATAGGTGATTTATACCTAGGAAGAGTGAGGCCATCCAAGATGTTTTTGGATCAAGGGGGAGAATGTAGAATCTCTTTAGAAGATGAGACATTGAAAACCTTAGTAGGATTTTTAATGTATCTCAAAGGGGAAGAAGTGAGGTTTAAGCTAGGTAAACCATCACTATGCTTTGGCATTGGAAGAGTTAAGTTGGGTTATTATTAGTCTAATGTAAAGGTATTGTCAAACATAAAAAATGAGGAGATTGTTGGTGCAACAAGCCCCGGGTCAATGTTGGCCAAACTCGAGTGGGACTCGAGTAGTATTTTGATGTTTGACAATAGGTTGACAATGAGTTTGCCAATTGTTTGACTATATGGTTTGACCATATGTTGACCTTATAACTAGTGGATGATTGAGATATCCAAAGTCATATGAGGGAGATTATTTGAGAGAGATTGTTGGAGTAATAAATCTTGGAAGTCCAAATTTGGATACTTGGCATTGGTAAAGTCCAAAGGTATAGTATTGACAGCATAAGTCCAAGTGTGTAGTCTTGGCGGCGTAAAGTCCAAGCGAACTTTGACAATTAGAAAGTCCAATATGGAGTTGGCAAGGAAAGTCTAAGCATGGGTCCTTGTTATATCATTGGGAAAAAAAACTCAAATGGCCTATTCATAAATTCTTAAATTTTTTTGGACCTTTTTACAAAAGTGCCAAAAAAATTATTTAAAATCCACAGTAGAAGACGTATTCATTGGTTTTTTTTCCTTCTTTTGCTTCTGCCATCGATTCTTTCTTCCCCTATTTCTATCTCTCCAACTCTAAAATCCTCCTAACCCATCTCCCTATAAATCATTTCGTCATCATCAGCTTCATCTTCGTTGTGGTCATTATAGCTGCCATTAGCGACGCCGTTTTCACAATCGCAAGCTACTGCTGACACGACTATTCTTGCTGCCCATCGCTGGTAAAGTTGATCAATTGGGAGTTTTCTTGCTAGTTTTCACTCAAATGATCTTGTGCATAATTAATTTATCACAAATAATTTAGGAGGACTTAAGAAGCGGATTAAGGTTCCCAATTCAGTAATATTATTTATGTACTACCAATACCAACAGTTATCCTTCCTTTAGGACATCTTCGGTGACAATTAATTAAATTCTATGAAATAATCAGTATTTCAAAAAAATTTACTTTTCATTTCCATATGACTCATATTGATTCAGACCATTGCGTGGATGGTGGGATCATTAATTGTTGCTTGTTCCTTTTGTTCATGCTAATTTAATCCGTAAGTACCGCTTTGTTGGAAAACCAAACCCTCTAACTAAGAAATCATGAATTTGAAATATACTTATTTTTACTCAACCGGATATTTATTTACAAATGTTTAAGACCATATTTGTCATGAAACTCAAAATTGATTTGATACTTTTATGATCACATTTTTTTTTGTTGTTCACATAATAATCTGATTTGTTTATATTTATTCGATTGTTTATATTCTTTATTGTTTATCAAACCATACTATCTTATGAAAATCTCAACTGAATTACTAAAGAAACAAATGTAATCTTTGTTCTACAGAACTTTGGTTTTATAATCAATAAAGGTGATCAAAATATTAAATTTGAGTAACTAAGTAATGCTCTATCAATATAGAGATTTTTATTTCGTGCTTTAAAGAAATACATAACATACCTCACGGGGTGAATAGCGGGTCGTTCATCCTATTTTCGTGTGAGGTACCTTATAGGACAGATTGAAAGTCGTTCGTCTTTTTTTTCATGTGGGACATTTCGGGTGGATTGCAGGTCATTCGTCCTTTTTTTTCATGTGGGACATTTTGGGTGGATTGCAGGTCGTTCGTCCCATATTTATGTATGTATATGTGCATACATAAGATATACTTCGTATTAGATAGATTGCAGATCGTTCATCCTATGCATATAGGATATATCTCTACTAGGTGCGTTGCGGGTCACTCACTCTCATCTTATATTTATATAGGATGTATTTTATATTAGGTTGATTGTAGGTCATTCACCAATTAAATACTTATATTTGAGTTATTTATATTTATATAAGAGTAATATGTGTTTAATGTTGAAATGAGAAATTGAGAAAAATCGATAGAATTAATTAAAGGGGGAGTGAGAGTTGAATTAGCGAGAACGGAGTAATAATCAATGGGGTACCAAATCTAAAAATATAAATACTCTCTTTTATTATTGACCTCTTAAATTATATATATTCATGCACGTCTTTTCTTACTCCACTTTACACATTGTGCTCACTCTGCATTCTTTTGACCTTCATATCCACAGACTTAAGGCAATTATCAAGGTTTGGTTAATATTATGATGAGTAGATCAGAGACTTCTCAGCGATAACTTAGAGATACCTTCTACAGAGTCCATTCAGTTTATTTATTTATTTTTCTTTCTTTTCTTTTCTTGCATTTTGATATTTTTCTTTCATTGTTCTATATGAGTCATTTTGTTAGTCATGTCATGGTATAGTCGAGTTAATATTTTGGAACACACATGTAGTTATATTATTCCACATCATTTAATAAAGTGTTACATATTTATGTTCGTACAGCTTGGTGTACCCTTCTTGGGTACTCTTTGTGGTTTTTGATACAGTGATGAATATTGTTCGAGTAGGGAGGCTATCCCTTATATAGGGATGGAAGCTTCTAGGTTGTGACAATATTTATTGGTATCATATACCAGGTTGATGATTTGAGTGCGGGAGTTCATGATTTGGGTGTTTTAATTTCATAAATAGACTATAGAGTTGGCTCCAAATTTAGTCAAGTGTCTCTGAGAAAAATAGAAGTTATGAGTTTATCTTGTTGTGAGATTATGTATAACTTTGCCTCACCCTTTGGGTTCATTGCAGACCATGATGCGAGGATGAACTACTACAACCCGCGGTCACAGCCGTAAACATGCTCGTGCTACTAAAGAACTTGAGCGAGGTCTATCAAGCCCTCTCATACCAGAGGACATTCCTAATCACTAGGTAGCTCAAGAGTCAGAATACCCAATTGAACAGCATGATGAGTCAAGGACTAGTTCGATAGAAGACTCTAGAGATAAATCTAGCTCACCCATAGAAAATATTCCAGTAGGCAAGGCTAGAATACTACATCTTGCAAAGTCAGTGAAGGAGCGATGTGTTCCTTTCCATGGCACCACTAATCCATGGGAAGCTCATAACTAGATAGAAGATTTAGAGAACACCTTTGACTACATAGCCTACGGAGATACTGAGAAGGTACAATTGGCCACCTACTTCTTTCGGGGACAAGCAATAGTTTGGTGGCGTGTTCGAAGACAAACTTTTGGGACTAGGTCTATCTCATGGAAGAAATTCAAGGAAGCATTTGAAAGCAAATATTATCCAAAAGCTTTTAGAGATGCAAAACATCATGAATTCTTAAGTATCCGATAAGGAGATCACAACAGATTCGACTCATCAGATCGAGTTTGATAAGCTAGCATAATTTTGTACACTATTAGTAGTAATTGATGCAAATCATTACAAACATTTTGTCCAAGGGTTTGCACCTTATATCCAGATTCGAATGTATGGTTTGACTCTCACGAGTTTCAAGGAGACCCTAGATTGGGCCATTTCCATTGAAGTAACACAATGACGATTAAATCTGGAAAAGGAACAACATCAAAATAGATCTCAGTCAAAGCATCAAGGAAAAGAGTGATAATATGATAGGAGAAACTTTCAAAATAAAAATAGAGATAAGGGAAATACCATGGAGAGTTCCCCTCGCTTAAGGAATAAAGCAAAGAATAGGAACACATCATTCCAGAGCTCCTCACATTTGGCTAATACCCATCAGATGAGAAGATTGAATTATTCAGAGACTGGAGTTCGAGTCGATGTTTTCGTTGTGGTCAGGAAGGACATCGGGCTTCACAATGTCATCTGGATCAAAATATATGTTTCTATTGCAAACTACTTGGACATCAAAGTAAGGACTACGCATTACAAGAACAATATAGGTCTATGAGGTCTCAGACTCCATAAGGACCCTCATTCCAACATCGTCCACCTTTTCCATAACAACAAAAGAATCAACAAAGATTTTTGCCAACTTGGACACAATTATCTACTTCTCAACAACAATACACTCAATCATAGATGTATCAATTGTAAGCACAACTTATATCCCCATATCAGTCCACTTAATACTTTTATTCTACTCAACCGACTCAAGTTCCTATGCAACCCCTCTTGACATATGCACCCTCAGGAACCCCATCTTAGGAGCCTACTACTGGATGGGTATATGCGATGACTAATGAGGATGCACGTCGAGTTGATGGGTCAATTTTTAAAGGTATCATTTCTATTTATGGCTTCTTAGCAATTCTATTAATTGATACTAGTAGTACACATTCTTTTATCTCTCCGAGTTTCATAGCTAAGATAGGGAAACAACCAACATCCCTACCATTTAGTCTGGTCGTATCAATTCCATCAGGAGAAGTTCTAATATTAAACAAGGGTATAAATGGGTGTTATTTGGAATTTGATGAACATTCTCTTCTAGTGGATTTATTAGTCTTGGATATATCAGAATTCGACATTATTCCAATGATGGATTGGTTATCTGAAAACAATGCCTCTGTAGATTGTCGAGCAAAAGTTGTAAGTTTTAATCCTTCTAAACAAGTTCCTTGGAAATTCAATGGTGTTTGAAACTAAAGTTTACCGATTATCTCTACCTTATATGCTCATAAATTATTGTCTAAAGGGTGCAAAAGTTATCTCTTATCTACGATGAACATGGAGGTTCCCAATATAGAGTTATTATCTGAAGTTCGGGTAGTCAATGAATTTATTGATATATTTCGAGATGAATTACCCAGGTTACCTTCGATATGTCAGATAGAGTTTGCTATTGAACTACAGCCCAGTACAACTCCAATATCTAAGACACCATATCACATGGCACAAAAGGAGTTAGAGGAGATAAAAGTTCAGTTGTAGGAGATGCTTAACAAAGGCTTCATATGACTAAGTGTGTCCCCTTGGGGTGCCCAGTTCTTTTTATTAAGAAGAAGGATGGTACGATGAGGCTCTATATTGACTATCGATAGTTGAATACAGTGACCATGAAGAATAAATATCTAATTCCACGTATTGATGACCTTTTTGATCAATTGAAGGGTCTTGCATTTACTCTAAGATCATGTTACTATTGAGAGTATGGGGAATACAATCAAAGTCCCACATTAGTAAGACATGGAAAAGTTCATGTGCTTATAAGATAAAAAGATAGCTTCATTGGCATGAGGTTTTTTTGGATAAAACCCAAAAATAAAACCATGAGGGCTTAGACTCAAAGTGGACAATATACCATTGTAGAGATATGTGGATCTTATAGGTGTTGATGCAATCGGCCCAGGTTGACTCGAGTTTGACTTGAGCAGTATTTTGATGATAGACAAAACTTATGACATGGGATTGTCATAGGAAAGTCCAACATGGAGTTGGCATGGAAAATCCAAGAATGGGGCTTGGTGTGGGAAAGTCCAAAGCATTACGAAGCCTTGTTCTTGATGCTTGGTGAGAAATGCATTGCAAAGCCTTGTGCTTGGTGCATTTGGGAAGTCTTGAGGACTTGGAAAGTTCACTAGGCTCGGGGTCTTTGAGTCGGTGAAGGATGGCATTGTGAAGCCATGCGCTTGGTGCATCAGAGGGACCGTCGGACGGGGAGCGAATGGAGTGAGCCCAAAGGGAAGCATACTTCGAGGGCATGAGACGCGAAGGATGGCATTGTGAAGCCGTGCGCTTGACGCATCCGAGGGACGTAGGCCGAGGGAAGAGAGCTTTGGTGGGGAACTCCATAAGGGATGGGGTGGACTTGGCCAAGTGGCTAAGATTGAGTGTCGGATGCTCAAACAACTTGATGTTTAAGGTTTACATCCCGACCGCATAGGTGCTACCGATCGCTCTAGGTCATATGGGTTCGACCAGTGTTCGACTGAACAGGGTCTGGCTGATCAGTCGACTGCCAAGGGAGGGCAGTCGACTGTTGACACCATCAGTCGACTGATGAGGGAGATCAGTCGACTGATCGGGGTGTTTTCAACCACAGAATGGTTTCCAGTCGAGTGCTCGCGCCAGTACTCGACTGATGGTGTTACCAGTCGACTGATGAGGGACATCAATCGACTAATGAGTGATCTGTTGGAACTTGGCCAACGTGGATCTGGTCGTTGTGAGACAATGGCTACAGGACCAGTCGACTGATGGTCACGATCAGTCAACTGATGGGCGCGAAATCATCTTGATGCAGGTTATAAATGGAGCTCAAGAGGGAGGATTTCGCTTAGACTTTTGTGAAGTTATTGGAGGGGAATTGTTCCTGCATTCCAGACCTTCAAGAGCCATCTAAAGCAAGCAACAAGCAAAGGGTTCAAAGCAAGCATTGTAAAGTATTCTTTACGTGTATTTCATATTTGTCTTCGTATTGTTTGTATTTCATATTACTTAGTGTAATTGCTTGTGAGAGGTTTCTCAACCTCTGACGTGTTGTCGAGAAGGAGTGTTAGTTAGTATCGTGAGCATAACTAGAGCTCGGTGAGCTCGCCCGTGGAGTAGGAACCATTCGGTTCCGAACCACATATATCTTGTGTATTGCATGTGATTGTATTATTGTTATTATTTCTATTGTTATTCCGCTGCGTATATTAACGACAATTGTAGACAAGCAACGCAAGAACAAACGAATTCCAACAACGACGATTGAGGGCTATTCACCCTCCTCTAGTAGGCCACCGATCGAGCCTACAAGTGGTATCAGAGCCAAGGCACTTGTCAAGGACTAACCGCCGACACAAGCACTACAAAATGGCCGGCAACTTCCAACCACCAAAATTCGAAGGAGATTTTCAATGGTGGAGAAGAAAAATGGAGGTATATCTAGAAATTGATTTTGATTTCATGCTAATCTTAGAAAATGGTTTCGAATTGCCTAGGGATAAAAACAATAGGTAAATTGAAAAGTCAAGGTGGACCCAAGACCAAATCAAGGACTTCGAGACAAATCTCAAGGTAATCGAATTACTTAGTGATTTGATTCCTAACAACATTTGGTCTAGGCTAGGTAATTTTAGGGATGCCAAGGACCAATGGGATAAGGTAATGAAATTCCAAGAAAAATCTCAACCGGCACAAGTAGAGGAGATTGTCGAGGAAGAAGCACCCACCACATTTGAAGATGTTGATGATTTGGTGGAAACCTCCACCTCTAGCATTGAGGGGGAGGAAAGGGTCTCCATTCCGGAGCAAAGTCAAAATGAAGCATCTACCTCCGGAAGATGTGATCAAGAGGCTTCCACCACCTCCCTAGGTAACTCAAGTATTTTGATTTTAAATAAAGATCATATAATATTCTTTGAGTGTAGGGAGAAAGGGCATTACGAGAATAAATGCCCTAAATTGGTTAAGGAAAAGGTTCAACTGGCACCAAAAGTCAAAAATGCCGGAGTCCCCACAATTAAGAGCAAAGAGCACATTGTGTGTTTTAAATGCAACCAAAGGGGGCATTATAGAAGCCAATGCCCTAGGGGGAGGAAGAAAGGGCAAGAAGGTGTATCTCATGTAGGGGGAGCTTCCAAAGCTAACCCTAAGGTAAATTTAAATTATGCACCTTCAATTCCTAAAGTTAAAAAGCATGCAAAAAACTATTTTAGCTCTCTTGCAATTATTAATTTAAAAGCATGCTAGTAGAAGAAATAAGGTTTATTGTTTAGGTGCCAAGCATGTTAGTTTATCTAAGGACAAAACCTAGACCAATAACACTAGACCTATCTTGCCTAGGGAATCAATTAGGAGAATATAAGAAAATTTGGGTATTAATCCCAAAAAGTCTAGGCATATGCCTAAAAAGAGGTCTTCCCAAAAATCCAATGATAAATCAAAATTGGGAAAATTAGAATTAGAAAACCAAGTCTTGAGGTCAAGACTTGAGAGAATTGAAAAGACCCTTAGGATTATAGAAAATTCTATTCAAGGGTCAAATGCCTAAAAGTCAAGACCTAGGGTTCAAAAATGGTCTAATGGCAATGAAGGTTTGGGTCACAAACCTAAGCCCAAGAAGACTTATCATAATGTTCCATTTGATTATGGAACAACATCTAGGTCTAGGAAAACCAAGGCTAATAGGGAAGTTATCCCTAATACTAGCCATGGTGTGTGCTTAGTGGCTAAGGACTTAAGAAAAACCAAGAAAGCCACTAAGAAGGTCAAAGGGGGAGTTACCTCTAGGTTTGACTTAGGAAAGACCCAAAAGACTATGGCTTCAAAGCCTAAAAGGGTCATTAGGAAGGTATCTAGGGAAGTTATCCCTAGTGAATACCTTGTTAACCCAAGGAGCTCCAATAGGTATTGGGTTCCTAGGAGCGTGATTGATTCACGCTAGATGGGTTAGGGTGTGTCAACCCTAAGTGGATGGGTAGTTAACCTAGCCATAGTGAGTTGACACATTAGGATGTGCCAATATGCTTTAAGAAGTTAAAAAATAATTAAATTGACACAAATAGGTCTTAGAGGTATGGGTGTGCCATTTTGGGTTTATGGCACACTTGGGAGATAATGATATTAAGGCAAAATAGAATTAATTCCCAGAAATGGCAATTTGGATGTAACACTTAGGTATTTTATACCTTAGTATATTTTACTTGTCATGATTTATTTGCCTTGCCATGTCATGACATCATTTTCATTTTTATCTCTAAAAATGTCATGATCATTTTTAGACTTATTTTTAGATGTCATGTATGCTAACATTTCATTCACATGCCATGACATCATGATTTTGGTACATGCTTAGTTATATCATATATGTGCCATAATCATATCATGCATAAAATAAAATTGATTTAAGTACCATTGGCATGACTTGAAGTCCCATGCATAAGGGAATCAAGTAGAGTTGTCTTAGAATATGCATGAGACCATTAAAGAACAAAAAACCCATATCTCACTAGAATATTTGACTTAAATGTGTTTTGCACATTTAGATACAAGTGAGATGTTTAGGAAAAAAGGAATTAAAGGTTTTAAAAACATTTTTAAAATATTTTGAAAAACCTTGGTTAAGTCTATCTTTTGATAGCTATCACAATTGAATGGGATGTTACAAAGAGGGCTCAATATTTAAGCTTTTCTTAACTTTTGAACTTTGTATCAATCTCACTAATTTATGGGTAAAATAATTTTCTAATATTTTTCACCCATAATGATTGTAATAAGTAATATACGTACAAAATTTCATGATTTATCAACGTATGTATATTTACTTAGGAATTTTAGAAATTCATTTCTAAAAATTATAAAACTGCAAATGCAGTTATCAGTCGACAACCAAGGAGGCCAGTCGACTGATGTGGGAAGGAGTCGACGATTGGTAGCTGAGAGAGTCGACTGATACTACTGATTTTGGGTAAACCTTGGTGGTTAGGCCCATGTTCAGCTATGTTTTGGTCCCCTAACCACTCCTAACCCTAGGACATGCTTGGGAGAGCATTAGAAAGGGTGGAAATCCATTAGATATGGATTAGGAGAAGTGTTTAGGGAGAGTATCAATTTTAAGGTGGATGAGAGTTTATTGTTGAACTTTGCCTTAATTTTGATGGTTTTGTGTTCCTATTGGCTTAGGGGTTTTCCAAAGACATTGTTGGTGCAATGGTCAAGGGGGAGCAAGCCTTTAGGGGGAGGTATCCATCATGGGAAGATGAATGTGTATTTTTCTTCATGGGAGGAAAATTAAGGGATTGTGCCTCTCTTAAGTGATATGGGATTATCACTAGAAAAATTGAGGGCATGCCAAGGGGAAGATTGTAAGATCTCATTGGGATATGAGACATTGACACCCTTGAGGACCTTTTTGATGTAATGTCAAAAAGGGGGAGAAGTTACCAAGTTACCAATTAGGGTTCGTTGGAATTCTCATTGGGATATGAGAATTGCCAATATGGGAGAATTGGTAGACTTGAGATGGTAGTTTTGTCAATCATCAAAAAGGGAGAGATTATTGGTGCAATCCGCCCAGGTTGACTCGAGTTTAACTCGAGCAGTATTTTGATGATAGACAAAACTTATGACATGGGATTGTCATAGGAAAATCCAACATGGAGTTGGCATGGAAAATCCAAGCATGGGGCTTGGTGTGGGAAAGTCCAAAGCATTGCGAAGTCGTGCGCTTGATGCTTGGTGAGAAATGCATTGTGAAGTCATGCGCTTGGTGCACTTGGGAAGTCTTGAGGACTTGGTAAGTTCACTAGGCTCGGGGTCTTTGAGTCGGTGAAGGATGGCATTGCGAAGCCGTGCGCTTGGTGCATCCGAGGGACCGCCGGACGGGGAGCAAATGGAGTGAGCCCAAAGAGAAGCATACTTCGAGGGCATGAGATGCGAAGGATGGCGTTGCGAAGCCATGCGCTTGATGCATCCGAGGGATGTAGGCCGAGGGAAGAGAGCTTCAGTGGAGAACTCCATAAGGGATGAGGTGGACTTGGCCAAGTGGCTAAGACTGAGTGTCGGATGCTCAAATAGCTTGTTGTTTGAGGTTTTACCCGACATTAGTCGACTGGCATAGGTGTCGAGCTCTAGTCGTATGGGTTCAACGGTGTTCGACTAAGCAGTCTGGTGATCGATCATGTTAAGGGAGGCGATCGTGACACCATCAGTCGACTGATGAGGAAGATCAGTCGACTGATCGGGGTGTTTTCAGCCACAGAATGGTTTCCAGTCGAGTGCTCACGCTAGCACTCGACTGATGGTGTTACCAGTCGACTGATGAGGGACATCAGTCGACTGATGAGTGATCCGTTGGAACTTGACCAACGTGGATCTGGTCGTTGTGAGACAACGGCTACAGGACCAGTCGACTGAGGTCACGATCAGTCGACTGATGGGCGCGAAATCATCTTGATGCAGGTTATAAATGGAGCTCAAGAGGGAGGATTTTGCTAAGACTTTTGTGAAGCTATTGGAGGGGAATTGTTGCTGCATTCCAGACCTTCAAGAGTCATCTAAAGTAAGCAACAAGCAAAGGGTTCAATGCAAGCATCATAAAGTGTTCTTTACGTGTATTTCATATTTGTCTTTGTATTATTTGTATTTCGTATTACTTAGTGTAATTGCTTGTGAGAGGTTTCTCCACCTCCGACGTGTTGTCGAGAAGGAGTGTTAGTTAGTGTCGTGTGCATAACTAGAGCTCGGTGAGCTCGCACGTGGAGTAGGAACCATTCGGTTTCGAACCACGTATATCTTGTGTATTGCATGTGATTGTATTGTTGTTATTATTTCTATTGTTATTCCACTGCGTATATTAACAACAATTGTAGACAAGCAACTCAAGAATGAACGAATTCCACCACACGACGATTGAGGGCTATTCACCCCCCTCTAGCAGGCCACCGATCGACCCTACAATAGGCACCAACAGTTACCACCAACTCAGTGTTAAGGAATCCGATATTCAAAAGACAACTTTTAGAACTCGTTATGGTCACTATGAATTTCTAGTGATACCTTTTAGACTTACAAATGCCCCCGCAACATTTATGGACTTAATGAATAAAGTATTTCTCGATTACTTGGATCGGTTCATGATTATTTGTATTGATGACATCTTAATCTATTCAAGATCAGAGGACGAATATGAAAAGCATCTGCGTGTAGTATTGGACACTTTACATAGAGAACATCTCTATGCAAAATTTAGTAAGTGTACATTTTGGTTTCCTTCTGTGAGTTTTCTTAGACATATAGTCTCTAAAGAAGGTATCTCAGTGGATTCACAAAAGATTAAAGCAATAACCAAGTGGAAGATACCCAAAATGGTAGTAGAAGTTCGTAGCTTTTGGGGCTTAGCAGGCTATTATCGCCGTTTTATAGAAGGATTTTCCAAGATTGTGGGACCTTTAACTCAACTCACAAAAAAAGGGATCCGATTCTCATAGAATGAAGCTTGCGAAGCTTGCGAAGCTAGCTTTCAAGAACTTAAGCAAAGACTAGTTAGTGCTCCTATCCTCATCATTCCTGCGGGGGAAGATGGATTTGTCCTCTACACAGATGCATCAAACCAAGGATTAAGAGCAGTTTTGATGCAACATGGTCGAGTAGTGGCTTATGCCTCTAGACAATTGAAGAACCACAAGCAGAATTATCTAGTACACGACTTAGAGCTAGAAACTATTATATTTGCTCTTAAAATGTGGAGACATTATTTGTATGGTGTCACATTTGAGATTTATATAGATCATAAGAGTCTAAAATACCTATTCACACAGAAAGAACTAAATCTGTGTCAGAGGAGATGGATGAAATTTTTGAAGGACTATGATTGCAAAATAAATTATCATCCGGGTAAAGCAAATGTTGTAGCATATGCATTGAGTCAAAAATCTAGAGGTGTATTAGATCATTGCAGAGTATCAGTTACAGAATTGATCCACCAATTTTCATAGTTAGACTTAACTGAAGTAGGTCATACAGAAAAGGGTATCTTAGTAACTCTTATGGTGCAATCCCCACTCATTGAGCAGATAAAGAAGAGTCAACTACACGATGCATATTTACAATTGATTATTGCGGAATTGGGTCATGGTTCAAAATAAAAATTTTCCACTGATGATTATGGGGTTCTTCGATTTCATAATAGATTATGTGTTCCAGAACAACATGTTGAAGAGATCTTACAGGAAGCTCATCGCTCTCGATTTGCTATAATCCAGGTACGACTAGGATGTATAGAGATCTTAAGAAAAATTACTAGTGGTGGAATATAAACAGAGATGTAGCCGAGTTCGTGGTGCATTGCTTAGTTTGTCAACAAGTTAAGTGGAACATCAGAGACCTACAAGACTTCTGCAAAAGATTCGTATTCCTAAATGGAAATGAGAACACATCACTATTGACTTTGTGGTCGGACTACCAAGATCTAGAAAGGGGCATGATGCAATTTGAGTGATTATAGACAGATTGACTAAACCAACACATTTCTTACCCATTCGTCAGACTGATGCATTGAGCCATTTAGATGATCTTTATTGCCAAGAGATTATGAGATTACATAGAATTCCATTAAACATCATATCTGATCAGGACCCTCATTTCACATCAAAATGTTAGCAAAGTTTACAGAAGGCCTTGGGTACTGAGGTACAATTCAGTTCTGCTTTCCACCCTCAGATGGATAGTCAGTCAAAGTGCACTATTTAGACCCTAGAGGATCTTTTATAAGCTTGCATATTATATTTTAGAGGTATTTAGGAGGGCCATCTTCATTTGGTGGAATTTTCTTATAATAATAGTTTCCATTCGACAATTCAGATGGCTTCTTTTGAAGCATTATATGGTAAAGTATGTAGATCCAATATGTTGTGAAATGAAGTCAGCAAACATAAACTGCTTGGTCCACAATACATTCATAGAGATATAGAGATGGTAAAGATGATTAGACAAAGATTATTGATAGCAGAGAGCAGGCAGAAAGCTATGCAGATAAGAGACGGAGAGAATTAGAGTTCTGAGAGGGAGACCATGTATTTCTTTTGGTATCTCCTATCAAGTGTTGGTGCAATCGACCAAGGTCACGATTGACCAAATTCAAGTGGGACTCGAGTAGGGTTTTGATGTTTGATAATAGTTTACAATATGGTTTGATCATATGACTAGTGGATGATATGGGACATCCAAGGTCATTTGAGGGAGATTATTGGAGAAATCCAAGTCGGTCAAGGTTGACCAGACACTTAGTGTGTAGAAGTCCAAGTATGGTGACTTGGCAAGGAAAAGTCTAAGTATGGATACTTGACAAGGGAAAATCCAAGCGATCAAGGGAGACTGGACCCTTGGTATTGGAAAGACCAATAGGGAGTTGGCAAGGGAAGTCCCGGTAGGTATGGGAGATCATGCTTGGCAAGTGAAGTCTTGGCAAATGAAGTCCCGAACGGGGAGTTTGGTAGTGAAGTTTCGGACGAGGAGTCTTGAAAAATAAAGTCCCAGATGGGAAATCTTGGCAATGAAGTCCCAGAGGCATAGCCTCTCGGAAAAGGTAGACCCGAGAACATGACGATAGCCAATGGAACCACTTGAAGGCTAGCGTAAGGATGAAGAGTCACGGAGTCGAGGGATTTGGGATGCGTAAGGTTGATGGAAGTGGGATGGAGGTTTAGGTCTAGGCCTAGGGTGAGTATCAAGTATGAAGGGATCATACTTGGGGTGTTAAACCTCGATGTGGACGTATAACAGTCGACTGTCAGTTTGGTTCAGTTGACTGAGCTTCGTTTGTAGGCAAACAGAAGCAAGGTGACCTCGACCAACGCCTAGACTGAGATAGTAGTCGAGGTGGCTTCTCGATTGGTAAGGTGGAGTCGGGCGATGGGACTTGGAAAGTTGAGATAGTGCTATGGAAGCACTCGACCTCGACTAGAGTCTAGTCAAGGTGGTGCCTCGACTAGAGGCACTCAACTAACACCTCGACTGATCATTCTGATGGAGGCACAGAAGTGAGGCACACTCGATCAACACCTCAACTAGGGTCTAGTTGAGGTAACGCCTCGACTGGATCACTCGACTAGCACCTCGACTGGATTCGGGACAGTCATGAAAACAACCGATCAGAAGTAAGGTAGACTTGACTAGCGCCTCGACTGGTGAAGCGACTGTTGCATTGCAACGTTCGAAATCGAGAGGCTTCGATGGGGCTATTAGTAGGGAAGCTCATGGAAATTTTGGGAGCCCATTCTTGGAGTTCTTGAGGGGGAAACATTGCTACTTTTTGGACCTTCAAAGCACCTCAAAGCAACCAAATAATCTAGCAATCAAAAGCGCTCTTGTAAAGTGGTTTTTGTTTTTTATTTCATTCTTACTTTGTATTTGGTTGTTTCTTCTTGTAAACTCCTTATTGTAAGAGGTTTCTCCACCTCCAAATTTTTTCTGAGAAGGAGAAGGATTAGTGGTGGTGTTCATCACTAGAGCTCGCTAGGGCTCGACCATGGAGTAGGAATTATGGTTCCAAACCACGTAAAATCCATGTGTTGTGTGTGTGTTGTATTTTGTGCTTGTATTTGTATTAGTATTTGTATTTCCACTGCATACTAATGATTGTAGACAAGCATGATGAATCCAAGCAAATAAATCGATAAATTGCTATTCACCCCCCCCCCTGCCCTTTCTAGTGATGCCAACGGTCCTACAAGTGATATCAGAGCAAGGTTGCTCTTTAATCGGACTAACAGCCGAGGGAGCTAAAGTTAGAGGTGATGGAGTTTGAAGATGGATTTAGACATGATATTCGATTTCCACCACCCTATGGATTTGGAGGATTTGCTCAATGGAAGACAATGACTGAATTTTTCTTCCAAATGAACATTGAGGAGTGGTTCGCATTAATGGAAGGTTTCAAAACTCCAATGGACAAGAAGAGGAGAACTCTCAACCAGAGTAAATGGACTGAGGGAGAAGTCCAAATATTCGAAGCTAATGATAAGGTAACAAAGATTTTAGTTAGTTTAATACCTAATAACATTTTGTGCAAATTAGGGAAGTTCAAGAATGTTAAGGAATTATGGAGCAAACTTGCTAAGCTCCATGATGAATCTTCCATGATCCAAGAAGATGAGGATAAATCCAAAGAATTGAAATGTTCATCCTCTCAAGAGAGTGAAGATTTAGAAGTTGATAGGTGTTCAACATTCGAAAAAGAAATTATGGAAGTCTCCACTTTAAGGATTAAGGTGGAGGTTAGATCTTCAACCCCAGAACGAGAGCAAGAGGAGGAGCCTTCTACCTCCAGGAGAAATGAAGAAATGGCCAAAATGTTGGAGGATCATGGCCCAGCTAGAAGGGGGGTTGAATAGCCTAAATCGTGCTTGATGGAAATCAAACACATTTGTCTCTACGATTCTTGTTAGCGCAGCAGAAATATGAAGACAAAAACACAATCACATAAAATACGCAAGCATATACGTGGTTTGAAACCTTAGGGTTTCTACTCCACGGGGTGAGCTCAACGAGCTCGAGTGATGACAACACCACTACTCAAACTCCTTCTCGACAATACATCGGAGGTGGAGAAACCTCGTATAAGCAATTACAATAGTAATATACAAGATACAAGCGAATACAAAGACAATAAGAAATACAAGTAAAGAAACACTTTACAACACTTTTCTTTGAATGCTTTCTTGTTGCTTGCTTTGGTTTTCTCTTAAAGGTTTAGAATGCAGCAGCAATTCCCCTTCAAAATCCCCCTAAAAATCGTTATGGAAATCCTCCCCAAGCTCCTCCTTTTATGCTTGTCTCGACCATCGTTCACCATGCGCTCCTGTAGCCATTATCTCACAATGACTCGATCCACGTTGGACAAGTTCCAACAGATACACTATCAATCAACTGATCATGCCCATCAATTGACTGATCAAGCCATCAGTCGAGTGATTCAGGCAATCAGTCGACTCGAAAAGATTCTGTGCCTGCGACACCCTTCATTAGTCAACTGCCATTTCTTGGCAATCGAATGATGGTGTATCAATCGACTGTCAAACCCTAGCAGTCGACTGATTGGCCAGAAACTCATCAATCGAACATCAGTCAATTGCTCTCAACTTGGATCAGTTGATTGCTATCTATAGAAGTCGACTGGTGTCGAGTAAAACCTCAAACAAACACAAGTTGTTTGAGCATCCGACCGTCAGGTAAACCTCAAACACCAATGTTTGAGCATCCAACACTCGATCTCAACCACTTGGCCAAGCTTAACTCTCACCTCCCATGAAGTCTCTCACCGAAGCTCTCTTCATCCGGCTATGTCCCTCAGATGCACCAAGCACACAGATTCTGCAATGTCATCCTTTGCATCTTGCCCTAAAGTCTGCTTCCTTTGGCTTCACTCCATTCGCTTCTCGTCCGGTAGTCCCTCGGATGCACCAAGCGCACGACTTCCGCAATGCCATCCTTCACCGACTCAAGGACCCGAGCCATGAAACGATGAACTTGCCAATGCTTTATCAAGCTAATTAAATTCCAAGACTCAAGCTTGGACTTTCAATGTCAAGCCCCATGCTGAACTTTCACTGCCAAGGCTACACACTTGGACATACGTGGCCAAGGCTACACACTTGGTCTTCCCTTGATAATCACATGTCATATGTTTTGTCTAACATCAAAATACTGCTCGAGTCAAACTCGAGTTTGGTCAATCGTGACCTGGGCCGATTGTACCAACAATCTCCCCCTTTTTGATGTTTGACAAAAACCCAAACACCTTTAAGTTAGGTGCCCTAACTCAAGTCTACCAATTATCCCCAATTGACAATTTTCACCTTTGAGAATTCCAACTATTGATCTCTTCTCCCCCTTTTTGACATACAATAAAAAGGTCCTCCCTAAGGGTGTCAATGTCTCACATCTCAATGAGATCTTACAATCTCCCCCTTGGTCCAAAAACACATCCATCATCCCAAGATGGATATCCTCCCCCTAAAAGCTTGCTCCCCCTTGACCATTGCACCAACAATGTCCTTGGAGAGTCTCTAAGCCAATAGAAACACTAAACAATTGAAATTAAAGGAAAAGATTCAACATTGAACTTTCACCTCCCTTAATCTGATACACACCCTAAATAATTCTCTTAATCTATATCCAATGGATTTTCACCCTTTCCAATGCTCTCCAAAGCATATCCTAGGGTTAGGAGCAGTTAGGGAACCAAAAAGTAATTGATCACGAGCCTAACAAATATTGTTTGCCCAAAATCAGCATTATCAGTCGACTCCTTTAGCTACTAGTCAACTGATTTTGACTCCAGTCAACTGTCATCCATGGTAGTCGACTGATTTCAGCATAGTGCAGAAATCAGATTTCAAAAATGAAATTCTAAAATTCATAAGTAAAAATATGTAATTTGAAAAATCTTGAAAATTCATACATACATTACTTATTACAAACATTATGGGTAAAAAATATTAGAAAAATAAAATACCCATAAAATAGTGAGATTGATACAAAGTTCAAAACTCTTGAAATTTTCAATGTTTGACCCTACTTTGTATCACCTCATTCAATGGTGATTGCTATCAAAAGATAGATGTCACCAAGGTTTTTAAAAATGATTTTGAAATGATTTTAAAACCTTTAAATTCATTTTCCTAAACATCTCACTTGTATCTAGGTGTATGAAGCACATACAAGTCAAGTGTTCTAGTGAGATATAGGTTTTGTTCATTTAGGGTCTCATGCATATGTTAGGCAACACTATTTGATTCCCTTATGCATGGGACTTCAAATCATGCCTTAGTCTTTAACTCAATTTTGTTTAATGCATGAAATGGCATAAATGATAACAAGAATAAAAGCATGTGTCAATAATCATGATGTCATGGCATATGATACAAACTTAAGCATAACATGACATTTAGCTAACCCTAAGTGATACTACTGGTACCTTCTCTACATAATCCCCGATAGAGGGGTTAGCAGGTGACCCTAGATCCGATCCGAAATACACGGTTCCACTAAGGAAGAAAAGGAAGATTGGCACGGGCGAATGTCAGAAGCCATTGGCACGGGCGAATGTCGGAAGTCATTGGCACGGGCGAATATCAGAAGCCATTGGCACGGGCGAATGTCAGAAGCCATTGGCACGGGCGAATGTCAGAAGCCATTGGCACGGGCGAATGTCAGAAGCCATTGGCACGGGCGAATATCAGAAGTCATTGGTACGGGAGAGTTAGCGAAAGCAATCGACACGGCAAAGGAGAGACGGAAGGCGCTTTGCCAAGAGGTCGGTCCAATCTGATCAATACAAAGGGAATTTGACATGGGGAAAAGAGGAATTGGTTCGGGTTGATAAAAAGCCCTAGGGCTAGGTCACCCGTGGGCTATAGACCTAAACTAGCTTCCCTCGATACGGAAGGCTGAGGGAGGTAGTCTAGCCTAGTTTCCCGAAAAATAGAGGAAAAGGTGTTAGGCAACGGCCTGGGAGGCCCCACACAATATTCCAAGGAGTCTTCACTCCTTATATTTGTAACAGAATTATTCTCCAGGAAGAGGTGGTGGCCACGTGTACGATGGAGATAATCCACGACGTTACGATGAAGGAGGATAAAAAGGAAGGAGGCAAAGGGAGGAAAAGAGGAAGGAGAATCCGCAATCGTTCCAACCCAGCAAGAGAGAAGAAGAGGCAAGAGAAGAAGGGAAAAAGGACAACCATCTCGCCGGAGAAGAAGGACAGAGATCTGCCATTGCTATATCTCTTGTATTTTCCTCATCTTGTAATATCATTGTAAGAGGTCTTTCTCCTCCACCTGCGGAAACTTGCTTTCTGTAAAGGAGGACCTTCATAGTGAAAGTGCTTAGGCACCGCATCTGGTGAGAAAACTCACCTCCGTGGAGTAGGAATCCTCATTCCGAACCACGTTACATCTTGTGTCTGAATCTCGATTGCTGGCGTCAGTTTTTTGCGTTTCATCTACTTCATCCTCTTATTCTTTACTGATTACGGCCGAGGAGAATCCTCTGAGACCTCCCTCAGTGATTCACTGCATTAAAAATGGAGCGACCAGATTTTTTCCCATACCCGCATCACAAAGTATTATCATGACATTTTATATGATAAAAATAAATATGATGTCATGACATGGCAAGGAAAATAAAGCACGGAAAGTATAAAATACCTAAGTGTTAAGCCCAAATTGTCATTTCTAAGATTAAATCCATTTTGCCTTAATACTAACTATCCCCCTAGTGTGCTAAAAACCTAAAATGGCACACCATGACTTCTAAGATCTAATTGTGCCAATTTAATCAATTTTCGACTTCTCAAAGCACATTAGCACATCCTAAAGTGTCAACTCTACTATGGTTAGGTTAACTACCTATCCACTTAGGGTTGGCACACCCTAACCCATCTAGCGTGAATCGATCACGCTCCTACGAACCCAATACCTATTGGAGCTCCTTGGGTTAACAAGGTATTCACTAGGGATAACTTCCCTAGATACTTTCCTAATGATCCTTTTTGGCTTTGAAGCCTTAGTCATTTGGGTCTTTCCTATGTTAAACTTAGGGATTGCCTCCCTAGTAACCTTCTTAGTGGCTACCTTAGATTTTCTTGAATTTTTAGCCACTAGATACACACCATGGTTAATCTTAGGGATAACTTCCCTATTAACCTTGGTTTTCCTAGACCTAGATTTAGTTCCATAATCAAATGGAACATTGTGGTAGGACTTAGGTTTGTGACCCAAACCTTTCTTGCCCATGGATGGTTCTTGTCTCCTAGGTCTTAGATTTTGATCATTAAACCCTTTAAATGAGTTTGTCATTTTTTTCTAGGGTCTTTTCCAATTTTTCAAGCCTTGACCTCAAGACTTGGTTCTCTAATTCTAATTTTCTCAATTTTTATTTTTCATTAAACTTTTGGGAAGGACTCTTCTTCTTAGGCATGTGCCTACCCTTCTTAGGGTTAATGCCTAAATTTTCTTCTATCCTCCTAATACTCTCCCTAGGTAAAATAGGTCTAGAGTTGTTGTTCCTAGGTTTGTTCTTAGATATAAGTTAATAGGATTTAGCCCCTAAGAAAACATATCTATTCCTACTGGCATGCTTATGTTCATGGGCAATAGCAATTTAATTAAAATGATTCCTAGCATGCTTTTTAATCCTAGAACTAGAAGGTGCATTAAAGTATACCTTAGGATTTGCTTTAGAAGCTCCCTCTACTTGTGTATCTCCTTCTTGCTCCTTCTTCTTCCCCCTAGAGCATTGGCTTTGGTAGTGTCCCCCGTTGATGACACTTGAAGCACACAATGTGCTCTTTGTTTTTCCTAGCGAGGACTCCGGTATTCTTTAACTTGTCCTTGACTTTTGGTGTCGGCACTTTCTCCTTAGCCAATTTTGGGCATTTGCTCTTGTAATGCCCTTTATCCTTACACTCAAAGCAAATTATGTGATCTTTATTATTATGAATTGCATTTGAGTTACCTAGGATGGTGGAAGTCTCTTGATCTTCTTCATCACTTCTTTCGGAGGTAGATGCTTCTTCTATTTCTTCCACTTCTTCTACTGATCCGGATGAGGATTCCCTCTCAATCTCCGAATCCTCGTTAACTTGAGAGGATGGACTTGCTTCTTCTTGAGCATGAGAGGATGAACATTCCTCTTCTTCCTCACCATGAATCGGTTCGAGATTTTCATAGAATTTTACCAATTTATTCCATAGGTCATTGGCATCCCGCCATTCACCTAGCTTTCTCAAGATATGGTTAGGTATTAATTTAATTAACATTTTCATTACCTTAACCATTTTCTTGAATTATTGTCGTTTCTCCTCGGTCGATTTTGATTTTTCGATTAACTTCTTGTCTTCACCCCTAGGTACTTCAAAACCGTTATCAATTGTTAGCATTATATCGAAATTGGTTTCGAAGTATACCTCCATTCTTTTCTTCCACCAAGAAAAGTCTCCTTCGAATTTCAGTGGATGGATGTTGATGTCGGCCATTTCGGTTACTTATCGTGGTAATGAGTCCGACGGTAAGCTCCTCGCTCTGATACCACTTATTAGAGGATCGTGACCTGGCTAGAAGGGGGGTTGAATAGCCTAAATTATGCTTGATGGAAATCGATCGCGTTCGTCTCTACAATTTTTGTTAGCACAATGGAAATATGAAATACAATACAAATATGAAGACAAACACAATCACACAAAATACACAAGCATATACATAGTTCGAAACCTTAGGGTCCCTACTCCATGGGGTGAGCTCAACGAGCTCGAGTGATGACAACACCACTACTCAAACTCTTTCTCGACAACACGTCGAAAGTTGAGAAACCTTGTACAAGTAATTACGATAGTAATATACAAGATACAAGCGAATACAAAGACAATAAGAAATACAAGTAAAGAAACACTTTTCTTTGAATACTTTTTTGTTGCTTGCTTTGGTTTTCTCTTGAAGGTCTGGAATGCAGTAGAAATTCCCCTCAAAAATATCTCCAAAAATCGTTGTGGAAATCCTCCTCAAGCTCCTCCTTTTATGCTTGTCTCGATTGATTCTGTGCCAATCAGACGATTGTTCTTGACCATCAGTCGACTGCTCCTGTAGTTGTTGTCTCACAATGACTCGATCCATGCTGGACAAGTTCCAACAGATACACCATCAGTCGACTGATCATGCCCATCAGTCAACTGATCAAGTCATTAGTCGAGTGATCCAGGCAATCAGTCGACTCGAAAAGGTTATGTGCCTGCGACACCTTTCATCAATCAACTACCAACCCTTGCCAATCGACTGATTGGCCAGAAACTCATCATTCTAACATCAGTCGATTGCTCTCGACTTGGATCAGTCAACTGCTATCTATAGCAGTCGACTGGTGTCGGGTAAAACCTTAAACAAATATAAGTTGTTTGAGCATCCGACCGTTAGGTAACCTCAAACACCAATGTTTGAGCATCCGACACTCGATTTCAACCACTTGGCCAAGCTCAGCTCTCATCTCCCATGGAGTCTCTCACTGAAGCTCTCTTCGTCCGGCTACGTCCTTCGGATGCACCAAGTGCACGGCTTCCGCAATGGTATCCTTCGCATCTTGCCCTAAAGTCTGCTTCCTTTGGCACTCCATTCGCTCCTCGTCCGATGGTCCCTCGACACCAAGTGCACAACTTCCGCAATGTCATCCTTCACTGACTCAAGGACTCGAGCCATGAGACGATGAACTTGCCAATGCTTTATCAAGCTAACCAAATGTCAAGACTCAAGCTTAGACTTTCAATGTCAAGTCCCATGCTTGGACTTTCACCGCCAAAGCTACACACTTGGACTTACATGGCCAAGGCTACACACTTGGTCTTCTCATGACAATCACATGTCATATGTTTTGTCTAACATCAAAATATTGCTCAAGTCAAACTCGAGTATGGTCAATCGTGACCTAGGCTGATTGCGCCAACACAAAATTCACCTACCATTCAAGAAGGTAACTCAAATGCAATTGTTAAAAATAAAATTCATATAACATGCTTTAAGTGTAGGGAAGTAGAGCATTATAAGAGTAAATGCCCAAAAGAATCAAGAAGGCTCAAACGATGCCAAGGGCCAAAGAAAAGTCAAAGGAAGTCAGAGTCCAAATTCGTAAGAGAAATGAGCATATAGTATGCTTCAAGTGTAATAAACGGGGACATTACCAAAGCCAATGTCCTAGGGGGAGGCACCCTCGGAAGGACAAAGGAGAGAGTTCAAATGTAGGAGGAGCTAAGGCAAACCCTAAGGTATATTTCAATAATTCTCTTTATTTATGTAATAGTCAAAAGCATGCTAGGAGTAATTTTAATTCTCTTACAATTGTGCATAATCATGAAAGGCATGTCGATAGCAATAAATATATTTGCTTAGGTGCTAAGTCTTATAACATTAGGGCTAAGGATAAATTTAGAACCAATTCCCCTAAAACAATTATACCTAGGAAAAGTATTAGCAAGGTAAAAGATCATTTAGGCATTAACCCTAAGAAGGATAGGCATATGCCTAAGACAAAGAACCATTCCCAAAAAGTTAATGAAAAATCAAAATTGGGAAAATTAGAGTTAGAGAACCAAGTCTTGAGGTCAAGGCTTGAGAAATTAGAGAAGACCCTTAGGAAGATGTAAAATTCAATTCAAGGGTCAAATGGACAAAATCTAAGGTCTAGGAGGCAAGATCCATCTAGGAGCAAGAAAGATTTGAGTCACAAACCTAAGGCCAAGGAGACCTACCACAATGTTCCATTTGACTATGGAACTAAATCTAGGTCTAGGAAAACCAAGGTTACTAGGGAAGTTATCTATAAGGTTAACCATGGTAGATGTCTAGTGGCCAAGGTTTCAAAGAAACCTAGGAATGGCATTAACAAGGTTACAATGGAAGCAATCCCTAGGGTTAACCTTGACAATGATTGTGCCTATAAGATCCACATATCTCCACAATAGTATGATATTTTCCACTTTGGGCCTAAGCACCCATGGTTTTATTTTTGGATTTTATCCAAAAGGTCTCATACCAATGGAGATATATTTTCATCTTATAAACACATGATCTTTTCCATGTCTTACCAATGTGGAACTTTGATTGTATTCCCAATACTCCAACAATCCCCCCCCTCAAACGAAGGACCACATTGACCCTCACCCCCCTCCCTCAAGCCTATCCATCCTTGAAGGGCATCCTCTTCTTGATGTCCGATCTTCAATCCACCAGAACTTCCTGCCAACTTTCTGGTCCTCCTGACCTAGCTAGACTTCCTGCCAATTTTTTGGCCCTCCCGACCCAACTGGACTTCTTGCCTAGTGTCCGGTTCTCTTGACCTGGACATGGGAGCTCAACTTCCTTCGTTCGAGGTTCATGGCTTAACATGGACCATGGCTCTGATACCACTTGATAGTGCCTATAAGATCTACATATCTCCACAATTGTATGGTATTGTCCACTTTGGGCCTAAGCCCTCATGGTTTTATACCAACGGACATATCTTTTCATCTTATAAGCACATGATCTTTTTCATTTCTTACCAATGTGGGACTTTGATTGTATTCCCAATACTTCAATAGACAAGACTAAAATGACCAAGACATCCAAGCCTAGGAGGGTCATTAGGAAGGTACCAAGGGAAGTTATACCTAGTGAGTACCTAGTAAACTCAAGGAGCTCCAATAGGTATTGGGTTCCTAGGAGCGTGATACCCTCATGCTAGATGGGTTTAGGGTGTGCCAACCTTGAATGGGTAGGTAATTAATCTAACCATGGTAAAGGTAACACTTTAGGACATTTCCAAGGTTTTGGGATTCCTTGTAAATGAGGTTGAATTATGTCCTAAAAGATTTTAGGATGTGTCAATGAATTTTATGGAAATTGAAAATTTGATCAAAATTGGCACAATTAGATTAAGGGTCATGGTGTGGCATTTTGGGTTTTTGGCACACTTGAGAATTTGAGTTATTATGGAAAAATATACATAATTCTAGAAAATGGTAAATTTGCTTTAAAACTTAGGTATCCTATACCTTTGTATTTCATATATTTGATGGCGTTCTCGGAGGCTCATTGGCTCCCATGTCCCCGGATTAAAATTTTCACTAATGAAAACTAATCCGGATGGGATGAGTTTCCTAAGCTCAACCAATTCATCGTCGTGCTAACGACTCGAGCGATCGCTTGAACAAACTAGTTGTTCAAGCAACAAAACTCTTCTAGTCGGTTAGCCGCGGAATAGACGACGGACAGATCGTCGGTTTTTGTATTTATCTTCGGGGTCCATAATTATACAAATACATATGGATGTAGATATGTATAATCAACACATACAATCATATTAATAAGAACATGCAAAGATCAATAATAAAACTTGTAAAACTTTTATACCTCTCGATCTTCTATCGTATGTCCTAACCTCCTTGTAGACTTCGTGTGGGCGAAGATCCTCCACAAGTTGAAGCTTCCTAGATCTTCTTCAATCAAAAGAAAGAAGAACACTCCTTCCCTTGTTGCTTGAGCCAACCACCAAGCCACAAAGGATTGATGCCGCCGGCCCCAAGAAAAGAGAGAACAAGATGGCCAACCAAGGAACCGAACAAGGGAACAATCTCTAGCTCCTTTGTGCTGTCGGCCAAGAGGAAAAGAAGAGGAGGAGAGGAATAGGTTGAGCGCCGACCAAGGTAGAGGGAAAAAGAGATAGGAGCCGACAACACCTTAGGAAGAAGACCTATTGTTGCCGGCCACTCTAGCTTCCAAACCCTAGCCGCCCAACCAAACCCTAATCTCCTTAGGGTTTCTTGCCGCCCAAGCTTATGATAGGCAAAACCCTAATCTCCAAAACTCATGAACCAACTTCTCTCTTGCCGCCCACCTTAAGCCCCCTTTTATAGAGTTAGGCTTAAGCCTTGTTTTAATCTCCACCGTTGGTTCTAGGGATTTAATCTCAACCGTCGGATCTAGAGATTTAATTTCAACCGTCGGATCTAGAGATTTAATCTCAACCGTCGGATCTAAGGATTTAATCTAAACCGTCGGATCTAGAGATTTAATCTCAACCTTCGGATCTAGAGATTTAATCTCCACCGTCGGATCTTGGGATTTAATCTCAACCGTCGGATCTAGAGATTTAATCTCAACCGTCGAATCTAGAGATTTAATCTCCATCATCGGATCTAGAGTTTTTTTTCCCATCATTGGATTTAGGCTCCATGAGGTTTATATTAGGCTACGATAGGGACCATGAGGAGGAGTTGGATCTTGGCCACCCGATGGATCGGAACCACACAAACTTGATCCATCAATGATGTTCCATTCCACTAGAGGATCATCATTGAATTACCTCACCAACCCCCATAAATTAATATGGGCTCCATACATTATTTGTACATCCATCTCCCCATGTTTAAGATATCGAATGTTCGTCAATTAATTGATTTATTGACCATCAATCAATTAACATCTAACTCCTCGAGTAGTACCACTCAACCTTATCATCATGTTGACTAAGTCAACCTGTAGAGTTTACATGATGAACCTTATGAGCTCCTCAAGGGGACATCATCAACCTAATATATAGGACACGGTTTCCTCATATAATCAACGGCACACCATATAAATAATATCATTTCCCAACTTACCGAGCATATTGATTTAATCCATATAAATCTCACCCTTTGGTAAATCAAAGAAATAAATACTAAGTACATGTGCCCGTTATTATATCGGGATTAAGAGCATGTACAACATAATATCCGTGGTCCGATTCAATTATGTAGTCAGCAATAAATTGAATCACTTCTATGTCGGTCCTGCTCAATACACCTAAGTGTACTAGTGTAACTCTATGTTCAAGACAAAACAATACCAAGCTACACTACAACCATGCCAATGGTTTGTCCAAAATCATCTTGGTTGTGAGCCTCTACTTATATTCTAGGGGTGATAACATGATCTTCTGTGCCACACCAAGCACCATGTTATCTACAATGTAAAGTATTAGACAATATGCACACATATAATAAATATAAAGTGCAAACAATGATCATGTGATTCTTATTTCAAAATAAAAATGTTCATACAAAAGAGCTAGGCTTTCAGTATACATTCCAACAATCTCCCACTTATACTAAAAGACTAAGCATCATCATATCGCCATACATCCGATCCCCATGTCCTCCACATGCCTATCAAACGCTACTGGAAGGGCCTTAGTGAATGGATCCGCCAGTTATCCTCTCGATGCAATCTTGGTGACTACTTCTCCTCGCTACGATTTATCGTATCAGGTGGTACTTGCGCTCTATGTGTTTACTCGCCTTATGGGCTCGTGGTTCCTTCGAGTTTGCAACTGCACCACTGTTATCACAATAAATTGTGATAGTTCTGGGAAAACCAGGAATCACATCCAAGTCCATCAAGAAGTTCCTGATCCATACAACTTCCTTTGCTGCCTCAGAGGCTGCCACATACTCAGCTTCCATGGTAGAGTCCGCCACGCATTTCTGCTTGACACTCTTCCATACTATGGCTCCACCTCCAAAAGTAAACACAAACCCCGAGGTAGACTTACTGTTGTTCCTATCTGATTGGAAGTCAATCCGGTAACCCAGTGTACTAATTGATCCGCCTTAAACCAAAGATATAATCCCTAGTCCTTCTGTACTTCAATATATTCTTTAATCCAATGTCCTCCAGATTACTCGATGTCCGCTAACCATGCCCTCGGCGCAGATATCCGGTCTCGTCATATAGTATAGCATACATGAGGCTTCCATCACAAGCATAAGGAACCGCCTTCATCTCCTCTATCTTCTTTGATGTTTTGGGACACATCTCTTTATATAAAGGTACTTCATGCCTAAAAGGTAGAAAACCTTTCTTGGAGTTCTGCATGCTAAAATGAGCAAGGATAGTGTCAATGTATGAAGCTTGAGATAAGCACAACATTCTTTTCTTGCGATCCCTTATTACCTTGATCCCAAGGATGTGTCCCACTTCTCCCAAATCCTTCATATCAAACTGTTTGGACAACCATACCCTTACGTCTGATAACACTCTGATATTGTTTCCAACTAACAAAATGTCATCTACGTATAGTACAAGAAATACCACTATGTTTCCATCACATCTCTTGTATACACAAGGCTCATCCGGACTTTGAATAAATCCATATGATTGGATTACCTCATCAAAGCGGATGTTCCAAGATCTAGAAGCTTGCTTCAATCCATAAATGGACCGATTAAGCTTACACACAAGATGCTCTTTGCCCTTTGCAATGAATCCCTCTGGTTGCTTCATATAGATGTTTTCCTCAAGACTTCGATTAAGGAAAGCTGTCTTGACATCCATCTGCCAAATCTCATAATCCTCATGAGCAGCAATAGATAAGATAATCCGGATAGACTTAAGCATAGCTACCGGTGAAAAGGTCTCCTCATAATCGATACCCTCTTTCTGAGTATACCCTTTCGTAACAAGCCTAGCTTTGAAGGTCTCAACCTTCCCGTATACTCCTCTCTTTCTCTTGAAGATCCACTTGCATCCAATGGTTTTCACACCATCGGATGGTTCTACTAGCTCCCAGACATGATTAGAATCCATAGATTCTATCTCTGAATTCATTGCTCTTTGCTAAGATACCGCATCTCTATCTTGGAGTGCCTCGTCATATGTCCAAGGATCAGGTTCATGTTTACCAGGAACTAAGTCCGAAGACTCTCCCAAGAACATGAATATCACGGGTTGTCTAACAACCCTCCCACTACAACGAGGTGCCTCCTGTGTATGCTCTGTGACACGCGGTGCAATGACTTGTGGTATTTCCTCTTGTACCGGTGGTACTGAAGTCGGGACTTCCCCTATCAACTCCTCAAGAACAATCCTACTCGTGGGCTTGTGGTTCATCACATAGTCCTCCTCTAGAAATCTGGCATTCGTACTCATGATCACCTTCTGATCTCTAGGACTATAGAACAAACCACCCTTCATTCCCTTAGGGTAACCAACAAACAAGTATACTTCTGTACGAGATTCCAACTTACCAGCATCTCCCTTTAGCACATGTGCTGGACTACCCCAAATTCGAATATGTCTTAGACTAGGCTTTCGCCCAGTCCATAATTCTGTGGGAGTAGAGGGTACTGACTTAGATGGAACCAAGTTCAGAATGTGTGCTGCCGTTTCCAGAGCAAACCCCCAGAATGAATCAGGTAACTCAGAATAACTCATCATCGATCTGACCATCTCCATAAGAGTCCTATTCCTTCGCTCCGCCACACCATTCTGCTGGGGTGTGCCAGGTGCGGATAATTGGGATTGAATCCCAGCCTTTGATAAGTTGTTGGATCGAGAAGCGTCGCTAGAGGGGGGGTGAATAGCGATCGTAAATCTTTCGTTCGAATTCGTTCGTTGATACACAAGTAAACGAGTAAGCACAGCAGAAAAAAAATGAACACGTTTATTTTACTTGGTTCACAACCCAACGGTTGCTACTCCAAGGCCCTATCGGTCCTAGACCGCGTACGGAGGGCAAAGCACTATAACGTCTCCTCCTCGTTGGAGGTAGGAGACAACGATCACAAAACCGAATATACAAGGATGAGGCAACAAGCCTACCTCACCTCGTTATGAAGAAAAACAAAGAATACAATATCAAAAATATTACTTGATTCTGCTGCCGACGAAGAAGATCGGAACTTGGCATCGCGTCGGCGTTATGACGATGTTGGAGCGTTGGCGTTGTAGGAGCACTTGATGAATAAACTTGATGTGATTTGGAGTTGGAATCCTCCCTTCCTTTTATAGATTTTGGCCTCTGAATTTGTCTCCTCATCTTTAGGAATGGATTACAAAATTGTCCAAAATTTATCGCAAAGTGGCCGCGTCAAACGTTATCCGTTTTGACCTAGCGCAAAGGCTGATTCATCGCCATCAGTCGACTGATGACTCCCATCAGTCGACTGATGAGCATCAATCAACTGCTCAATGTCCAGCAGTCGACTTCCAGCCTGGCCACTTCCCTGCAGTAAGAGGTTAGCTCAGAAAATGATAAATATGACGGTTTCTAACCGTCTGATCTCAACTAGACCTTCCACAGGAAGTCTTAGTCGGATCGCCGCCTACGGTCGTCCTCATAAAGAGGACACGACCTTACAATCTCTGACTCACACGAGCTTGCCTTGATAGTAGCTCTCGCTTCTGGCCTTCCACTCGATTCCTTCGGCTCCCTCCGAAGTCACTCAAGTGTCGCCCGACCACCGCGGCTTCCTCCGGGTGTCGCTAGCCTTCAGCTCCAGCTTTAGCACTTTTCTGCACACTTGATTTAGCTCGTGAGATAACGATGTAAACTTAACTTTTTGCCTTTGCCATAATAAAAACACAGGTTCGATTATCTAGTGCCCCTGCACCAACATAAGTAACTCCTAAACTCTCCCAAGAGGTACTCGCCACCACGATCAGATCGTAGTGTCTTGATACTTTTACCTTGACGGTTCTCCACATCAGCCTTGAATTCTTTGAACCTGTCAAAGCATTCAGACTTGCGGCGCATCAAGTAAATATATCCATACCTTGAATAATCATCTATAAAAGAGACAAAGTATTCAAAGCCACCTCTAGCCTGGATAGACATAGAACCGCACAAATCAGAATGAACCAATTCCAATACATCTTTGGCTCTATACCCCTTAGCCTTAAAAGGCCTCTTGGTCATCTTACCTTCTAAGCAAGACTCGTAGGTTGGGAGATCCTCCACCACTAATGAACCCAAAGGTCCATCAGCTATCAACCTTTGAATTCTACTCAGGTTAATATGACCAAGTCTTAGGTGCCAAAGATATGTCTGGTTCATTTTCGAAGGTTCTTTTCTCTTATTAGACTTAGAAGATGAGTTATTCACTTCTATATGCATCGTGGGAGTTTTCGGTTCAAGAGTATACAAATTGCCAACCAATGTACCAGAACAGATAATCTCCCTATTCCTTTTTATAACAACTTTGTTATTAAAAGAAACAGAATATCCATCCAAAAACAATTTAGAAACTGAAATTAGATTCTTTCTAAAAGTAGGTACATAAAGACAATTTCTCAAAACCAAAACTTTATTCCTATCAAAAGATAAATAAACGTCTCCCACTGCAATAGCCGCCACCTTTGAAGCATTGCCCATGAAGACGGTAATCTCTCCCTCAGCTAGTCGTCGGGTTTCCTGGAACACCTGCAAAGTATTGCAGACATGATCAGTGGCTCCTGTATCTACACACCAGGTACTGGTAGATAACACCGCTAAACATGTTTCAACAACTAAACAAGAAGATATACCTTTGTTCTTTTGGCGAGGACAGTCCGCCTTCCAATGTCTAGTCTGCTTGCAAGTGAAGCACTTGCCTTTCGGCTTCTTCACTCCTGCCTGAGGTCCTACTGCCACTTTCTTTGCTCCACCTTGCTTCTTCTTCTTCTTCCCTTTCGGTTTAGAAGAAGAAACCTTCTGAGCAACCATGGCTTGAGCGCTTTGACGAAAAAGCCCTTCTGTCGCCTGGAGTTCTTTCAGAAGCTCCGCCAACGAATACAACCTCTTATTCATGTTGTAGTTGAGGCAAAACTGCTCAAAACTCCTAGGCAGAGGCTAGAGAATGATATCGACCTGGGTTTCCCCATCGATCTCAGCTCCGAGGACTTCCATCTCATTCAGATGAGCCATCATCTTGAGAACATGGTCCCTAACGGGTGTTCCCTCGATCATGGTGGTCGTCATCAAGTTCCTCATAGCCTCCTGTCTGGCCGCCCTACTCTGATGTCCGAAAAGTTCCTTGAGATTGAACATCATGTCATAAGCCGTGGCCATGGCCTGATGCTGATGTTGTAGCACATTTGACATAGATGCCAAAATGTAACACCGCGCCATCTCATCTGCCTTGATCCGTTTCTTATAACTTTCTTTCTCCTTTTCATCAGAGTCATCGGTGGGCTTAGGAGGACAGACCTCGAAGAGTACAAATTTGTACTCCTCTGCAGTTAAGACAATATCCAAATTTCTTTTCCAATCAATATAATTTGTTCCAGTAAGTTTATTTTCTTTTAATATCACAGCAAGTGGGTTGAAAGCCATTTGAAAAACCTAAGAATCACAATGGTCAAAATATTAGATTTCAAATATCATTGATTCCTCAAACAATAAAATTTCGAAATCAACCACCACCTCAAAACACCGAGAATATCGCATGCCACGATAGTGTGGACGTATACGAATTCTACATTTATAAGAGGAGGTTTAACACTTTAATTTTATTATCTTGTCAACCTTACTTTTTGACGAATAAAATTAATAGTTGGTTCCTCTTTGTCTCTACAAATAAAAGCAGTGACTCCAATGGGGAGGATACTTTTTATTTGCATCTAAGTGTGCACCATTACACGATACTAAGGGAATTATCTCGGATTATGTGCCTTACCGATGGGGAAGTACACACGCTCCTAAATAATTTCCTATAACCATTATTTGACCTAGTGATCCGCAAACAAACTCATCCGATGGGGAGGAAGGCACTCAGAGCCGACGCGCAAGTTTGTTGCATCACATGTCAAATTGTAATGGAGGCCGCGGGAATTAATTAAAATGTCCCTCTCCCACTTAGTAAATTGACAGTGAGGAATTTTCAAGCACACACAACATGCATATAAAACAAATTAGCAATAAATATAGAAAAAATCAGAATTTTCCCAACTATTATGGAATTGTTCTCCAATATGCGTCCCGTCGTGTCGCCACCTTGTCCGCTCCACCTTTTCCCGTGCGCAAGTCACCAAAGAGATCCGAGCAAAGATAAACTATTTTAATTTACATCCATCGATCCTATACTCCACGAAGGAGTGTACAAATAATCTAGACCGAAAGTAAACTAAAATGAGTGGCTAAACAATGTCGTATTTAATTACAAAAATTAAATACTAATTTAGCCTCGTCAACCCCGAGGATTCAAATAATATACAATCACACACACATGCAATCACATACACACATATATAGCCATAATAGTTGGATCTTATGCCTGCAACCAAAAAGTTATCCTACGCACATCCTACTATCATCCGGCATACACAGTATATGATAAGTGCGTGAAAGTAATCGAATCCAAAACACACAAAACCGAAAACCGTGGCTCTGATACCATTTTGATGGCGTTCTCAGAGGTTCATTGGCTCCCATGTCCCCGGATTAAAATTTTCACTAATGAAAACTAATCTGGATGGGATGAGTTTCCTAAGCTCAACCAATTCATCGTCGTTCTAAAGACTCGAGCGATCGCTTGAACAAACTAGTTGTTCAAGCAACAAAACTCTTCTAGTCGGTTAGCCGCGGAATAGACGACGGACGGATCGCCGGTTTTTGTGTTTATCTTCGGGGTCCATGATTATACAAATACATATGGATGTAGACATGTATAATCAACACATACAATCATATTAATAAGAACATGCAAAGATCAATAATAAAACTTGTAAAACTTTTATACCTCTCAATCTTCGATCGTATGTCCTAACCTCCTTGTAGACTTCGTGTGGGCGAAGATCCTCCACAAGTTGAAGCTTCCTAGATCTTCTTCAATCAAAAGAAAGAAGAACTCTCCTTCCCTTCTTGCTTGAGCCAACCACCAAGCCACAAAGGCTTGATGCCGCCGGCCCCAAGAAAAGAGAGAACAAGATGGCCAACCAAGGAACCGAACAAGGGAACAATCCCTAGCTCCTTTGTGCCGCCGGCCAAGAGGAAAAGAAGAGGAGAAGAGGAATAGGTTGAGCGTCGACCAAGGTAGAGGGAAAAAGAGATAGGAGCCAGCAACACCTTAGGAAGAAGACCTATTGTTGCCGCCCACTCTAGCTTCCAAACCCTAGCCGCCCAACCAAACCCTAATCTCCTTAGGGTTTCTTGCCGCCCAAGCTTATGATAGGCAAAACCCTAATCTCCAAAACTCATGAACCAACTTCTCTCTTGCCGCCCACCTTAAGCCCCCTTTTATAGAGTTAGGCTTAAGCCTTGTTTTAATCTCCACCGTTGGTTCTAGGGATTTAATCTCAACCGTCGGATCTAGAGATTTAATCTCAACCGTCGGATCTAGAGATTTAATCTCAACCGTCGGATCTAAGGATTTAATCTCAAACGTCGGATCTAGAGATTTAATCTCAACCGTCGGATATAGAGATTTAATCTCCACCATCGGATCTTGGGATTTAATCTCAACCGTCGGATCTAGAGATTAATCTCAACCGTCGGATCCAACCATCGGATCTTGGCCACCCGATGGATCAGAACCACACAAACTTGATTCATCAATGATGTTCCATTCCACTAGAGGATCATCATTGAATTACCTCACCAACCCCCATAAATTAATATGGGCTCCATACATTATTTGTACATCTATCTCCCCGTGTTTAAGATATCGAATGTCCGTCAATTAATTGATTTACTGACCATCAATCAATTAACATCTAACTCTTCGAGTAGTACCACTCAACCTTATCATCATGTTGACTAAGTCAACCTGCAGGGTTTACATGATGAACCTTATGAGCTCCTCAAGGGGACATCATCAACCTAATATATAGGACATGGTTTCCTCCTATAATCAATGGCATACCATGTAAATAATATCATTTCCCAACTTACCGGGCATATTGATTTAATCCATATAAATCTCACCCTTTGGTAAATCAAAGAAATAAATACTAAGTACATGTGCCCGTTATTATATCGGGATTAAGAGCATGTACAACATAATATCCGAGGTCCGATTCAATTATGTAGTCAGCAATAAATTGAATCACCTCTATGTTGGTCCTGCTCAATACACCTAAGTGTACTAGTGTAACTCTATATTCAAGACAAAACAATACCAAGCTACACTACAACCATGCCAATGGTTTGTCCAAAACCATCTTGGTTGTGAGCCTCTACTTATATTCTACAAGGGACTGATAACATGATCTTCTGTGCCACACCAAGCACCATGTTATCTACAATGTAAAGTATTAGACAATATGCATACATATAATAAATATAAAGTGCAAACAATGATCATGTGATTCTTATTTCAAAATAAAAATGTTCATACAAAAGAGCTAGGCTTTCAGTATACATTCCAACAATATTTACCATGTTTGGTTTGCCATATGTCATATCATGAGATCATATTTCATTTAATCATATAAAATGTCATGATCATGCTTAGTTTGAATATGTCATGTTTATATTTTGGTCTATCTTTATGCCATGACATCATGATTATTGACAAATACTTTTAAATTATCCACATTCTTATGTCATGATCATCATTCATTCATTTAGGATAATTAAACTCAATTTAAGGACAACAACATGATTTGAAGTCCCAAGTATAAGGGAATCAAATAGAGTTGCCTAGAAAAATGCATGAAACCCTAAGAACCTAAACTCACATCTCACAAGAACATTAGATTGACATGTGTGTATAAATGTTGCATCTAGATGAACTCAAACTCATCTCAATCATAGGTGTAAATCATGAGGAAAGCTAGAATACAAGTCATGTATACTTAGCTCATAAACCATGATTGAAATTAAGATTTTGAAAACATTTTAAAATCATTTTGAAAAACCTTGGTGAAGCCTATCTTTTGATAGCAATCACTATTAAGAAGATTGAAACAAAGTTGGCTAAAATATTGAAGGTTTCAATGCTTTTGAATTTTGTATCATTCTTTGAATTTAATAGTTATTTTCACAAAAAAAAAATATTTTCTCCCTATAGTGTTTGACATAAGTAATGTGTGGATGAAATTTCAAGATTTTTTGAATTTTCTACAATTATTTATGCATTTCTAAAGTTCATCTGAAAATTCGATTTCAAAAAATTCAGAAATCAGTCGAGGTAACGCCTCGACTAGAGATGCTTTCACTCGACTAGAGCTTTCTTAGTTGACTATTAGCATTTTTTGGCTTAACAATGTTGGTTTAAGCCATCTAACCATAACTTTAGGTTAGATAACTACTACACCTCTAATATGCTTAGACAAGCATTGAAAGGGTGAGATTTTCATTGAAAATGAATTGGAGAGTTAATTAGGGTAAAAATTAAATTTTAAGGGTTGTGAAAGTTCAAATTTGAAATTTTATCCTTATTTTCGATGGTTTAAGTTTTTTATTGTCTTAGGAGCTCTCCAATGACATTGTTGGTGCAATGGTCAAGAGGGAGTAAGCCTTTAGTGGGAGATTATCCATATAGGTATGATGGATGATGGTTTATAAAAAGGGGGGAAATAGAAGATTTCTTTTCATTTAGTGATAGATCACTAGGGAGAATGAAGACATTCAAGATGATTTTTGACAAAGGGGGAGAAGGAAGAATCTCATTGAAAATGAGATATGGTAAACCTTGGTAGATTTTTTTATGTATGTCAAAAAGGGGGAGAAATGCAAGGGGTTAAGTTAGGATCTTAAGTTTATCATCAACCTTAATATACACTAAACCCCAAAATTTTCAAAAAATTGAAATTTTGAATTGGGAACTCTTCATTATGCTTTGGCATAAGAAGAGTCAAGTTGGGTTTATGGGATAACTAACTTAACGGTATTGTCAAACATCATAAAGGGAGAAATTATTGGTGCAATCGACCCAAGTCATGATTAAACAAACTCGAGTGGGACTCAAGTAGGGTTTTGATGTTCGACAATGGTTTACAATATGGTTTGATTAGATTACTAGTGGATGATATATGACATCCAAGGTCATTTGAGGGAGATTATTGGATAAATCCAAGTCGGTCAAGGTTGATCGGACACTTGGTGTGGAGAAGTCCAAGTATGTGACTTGGTAAGGAAAAGTCCAAGTATAGATACTTAGCAAAAGAAAATCCAAGTCGGTTAAGGGAGACTGAACACTTGGTGTTGAAAAGACCAACAGGGAGTTAGCAAGGTAAGTCCCGGTAGGTATGGGAGATCGTACTTGGCAAGTGAAGTCTCAGACGAGGAGTCTTGGCAAATGAAGTCCCAGACAGGGAGTTTTGGTAGTGAAGTCCCGAATGAGGAGTCTTGGAAAATGAAGTCCCGGACAGGGAGTCTTGGCAGTGAAGTTTTGGACGCGTGGCCTCTTAGCAAAGGTAGACCCGAGAGCATAACGATAGTCGATGGAACCACTTGAAGGCTAGCACAAGGATGAAGAGTCACGGACTCAAGGGATATGGGAGGCGTAAGGCTGATAGAAGCGGGTTGAAGGTTTAGATCTAGGCCTAGAGTGAGTATCAAGTATGAAAAGATCATAATTGGGGTGTTAAACCTCGATGTTGAGGTATAACAGTCGACTGCCAATTTAGTCCAGTCAATTGAGCTTCATTTATAGGCAAACAGAAGCAAGGTGACCTCGACCAGTGCCTCGACTAGGATAGTAGTCAAGGAGGCACCTCGACTGGTAAGGTGAAGTTGGGCGGTGGGACTTGAAAAGTTGAGATAGTGCTATGGAAGCACTCGACCAACATCTTGACTGATCATTCTGATGGAGGCACAGAAGCGAGGCAGACTAGACCAGCACCTTGACTAGGGCCTAGTCGAGGCGGTGCCTCGACTAGATCACTCGACTAGCATCTCGACTGGATTCAGGACAGGCATGAAAATAATCGATCAGAAGCAAGGTATACTCGACTAGTACCTCGACTGGGTTATTATCAGTCAAGGCAACACCTCGACTGGTAAAGCGACCGTTGCTTTGCAACATTCATAATTGAGAGGCTTCGATGGGGCTATTAGTAGGAAATCTCGTGGACATTTTGGGAGGCTGTTCTTGGAGTTCTTGAGGGGGAAACGTTGTTGCTTTTCATGTTGGATCGAGAAGCATTGCTAGAGGGGGTGAATAGCGAGCATAAAACTTTTTGTCTTTTCATTCGATTAAACTTAAATGCAGCGGGAAGTAAAAGAACAAAAAATAAATAGACACTTTATTTTTACTTAGTTCACAACCTAGCGGTTGCTAATCCAAGGCCCCGCGATCCCTAACCATGTACGAAGAGGCAATCCACTATAAAGTCTCCTCCTCATTGGAGGTAGGAGACAACGATCACAAAAACAAAAGCATGAGGATGAGGTAATAAGCCTACCTCACCTCGTTACAATTAAAAAAATAAATACAGTAAATAAAAATAATACTTGCTGTCGACGAAGAAATTTTAAACTTTGCATTGCGTCGTCGTTATGGTGTTTGGAGCTTTAGCATTGCGGGAGCACTTTGAGAGCAAGATGATGATCTTTGGGTTGGAGTCCTCACCCTCTTTTATAGATTTTTGCCTAGGAATAAGTCTTGATAGAAATCCTCAACTTTTGGAACTGATCACGAGGTTGCACTCTGTTTTTGACCTAGTGCAAAAGTTGATTTGCCATCACCGATCGTTGATGCCTTCCATCAGTCGACTGATGTGCATCAATCGACTGCCCAATGACTAGCAGTCGACTGCTAGCTTGGCCACTTCCCTACAGTAAGAGGTTAGCATGAAAAATGATAAATATGATAGTTCCTTACCGTTCGATCTCGACCTAGACCTTCCACTAGAAGTCTTAGTCGGATTGTCGCCTATGGTCATCCCCGTACAGAGGACACAACCTTATCATCTCTCACTCACATGAGCTTACCTCAACCTTTACCTTTGAAGCTTCGCTTTCGGTCTTCACCTGAGTTCTTCGGCTCCCTCCGAAGTCCTCCCGGTGTAACCCAACCACCACGGTTCCCTCTAAGTGTCACTGACCTTCAGCTTAGCTTTTCATTCCTACTCACTTGATTCAGATCATGAGGTAACAATATGACCTTAACTTTGGATCTTTGCCATAATCAAAATCTAGGTTCGATTATCTAGTGCCTCTGCACCAACAATCTCTCTCTTTTTGATCTATGGCAAACCGACACAAAGTTAAGGGAAAACTTAAAGCATAAAACAAGTAGAGTAAATGATGAATGCCATTTTTAAAAACTCCCCCTTAACCCTAGGTGAGTTTTGAAAGAGATAAAATTTCCAAAAACTCCCCCTTAACCCTAGGGGAGTTTTGAAAGAGATACTTTAATTTTCAAAATTAAATTTTGTGTTACTCCCCCTTAACTTTCACTCTTCTCTCACTTTTTCCATAAATCAAAAAAAATGTCAGAGTTTTTATATAAAATAGGGGTTTAAAAATAACATCGTATATGCATGCGTCTAGATAAATCAACTATGAGTCCAAGCATGCGTCTAGCATTAGTTTGATAGATTGTATCGAGGTACATCCCTCTGCACCAACTTCAAAGGTTTGTAATATAACCCTTAGGGTTAGTTTGCTCTCCCCCTTAGTCAAATATATGAAGTATAAGAGATTTAGGGGGTGCTAAAATTTGGCCTGGAGAGTTGTATACTGAGTATAGGCCAATCGAAGTTATAATTATTCGTTAAGTGCAAGAAAATAAGTAGAATTTTGAAAAAGTTAAATGTATGTCAATTGTTCTTAACATCTCACCCATTCTATGTGTCTCAGAATGTGTTCACCTTATATGTTTTATGAGATGATTTTAACCTAATTAGAGTTAGTCAACCTTGGGTTAGATTAGGATTTAACGCTTAGTTCATCAAGTAAACCTTTTAAGAAATTGACTTCCAGGTCGTAGCGAGGCACAGGAGCCTTCTTTGATCAGAACAACGACCACTTCCTTAGACAAAGCCAAGTTCAATAAATTGATTACTTGAGTCACTTAAGATTACTTCTTGGTCTAACTAGTTTAGGATATGGCGAGGTAGCTTCAGCTAGTTCCACTCGGTCAAGTGCACCAAGCTAGATACGCCTTATCTAGCTCGAATACACGAGACTTTGTTGTTGGGTTTTTCCAAGCTGCAAAAACCGCTTTTTGCATTGCAGAAACCTCGAAAGCCCCGGCCATGGATCCGTGCGAAGATGTATTAAAACAAAACATGTATGTGCTTACTAAAAAACCCTAGATCTACATTAGATCTAAGAGGTGAGATCATTACCCTCGATGCGATGCCCTTCGCAAATCCCGCTCGTCCAAAATGATTGCCGGAACTCGAGAGTGTCAAGTGCACACTCCTCTATTGGTATCCACAAAAGCAATAGGTGGAGAAAAAGACAATCTTGAGTGTGCTAGCACTCCTAGAAGGTCTCGGCAAAGGAGGTTGGGAGAGGTAGAGAGCTTGAGAGAAAAATTCCAAGGAAGAAGATGATGTTGTGTGTAACTCACCAAATGAATTTCACCATCATAACCCCTAAAGTGGCCAGCCACATTATGGAGAGGGGGTTACATGCATGCATGTAACTCCCATGACCCTTGGTCTCCTTCATGATGTGGCACCAATTGACAAAGTCAATGATGATGTGGAGCATCATCATTGGCCGGCCATGCCAAGTCATCATCATGACATGGCATTTGGTCAAGTCAAACTTGACCTTTCATCTTCCCTCTCAAGTCAAGTCAAACTTGACCTCTTATCTCTCATGGTTGATCAAATCTAACCACTTGACTCAAGTCAATTTAATTTAATGAATCTCTATTCATTAATTTAAATTGATTTGATGAATCAAATATAAATTAGACTCATTCAACACTTGAATCAACTTGGGTCTAACTCAATTAATCTAATTTGGATTACTCTTAATCCAATTTGGTTCATCCCATGAACCTAATCCTCATGGTTCATCATATGAACCTAATCTCCATCTAATTGCTCTTATGTGTGTGACCCTATAGGTTCTTGTAACGTTGACAATGTCCCTAAACCGATTTAGGAACATAAGTAATGAGCGGTATCTAGCAACACATCATTGCTACCCAAGTTACAAGAATGTTGAGCTCCAACATCACCTTTGTGACTACTAATTGTGACTCTCACAATATGTGACAATGTCCCTCTATCCTTGACATCTAGATTGACCAATCGAGGCATAGACCGTGTCATCCTCGGCACAATCTATATCTTGAACTCCAAGTAGACTCACTCTATTCAAATGAGCTCAATATCTCATATTGACTCATTTGGGCATGGCCATGCACTTTGTGGTCTCACTCTATCAAGAATATCGATGTCACCCCCGTCATATAGGAGGGATAGATCCCATCTACATCACTCACATCCCTCAGATAATTTGTAACATACCCGATGCTTTTATAGTCCACCCATTTACGGGTGACGCTTTGTGAAAGCCAAAGTATGCAACTCCTTATGTAGGGAACCATGGTGACTTCAAGTCTAAGGACTAATAGTCATACTAATAGCCACATGAGAAAGTATATGACACTCATATAACGATCCATGATACTTTCTTATGGAGGGTCATTCAGTATACATTCTCTAATGCACACCCTTGTGTCAACTTGATATCTCATATCCATGACTTGTGAGATCAAGTCATCTTGTTGACCTACATGCTAGTCTCTACGCATTAACATTGTCTCTGAATGTTAATACTCGACTAGGAATGATTAAGAGTAGTGTTCTCTATATCATCTCATTATCGATTCAACCAATCGATTGATATAGATAAGAACCTACTACTCAAGGACATTATTATATTTAGTTATTTGGCACCAATACAAGTAAATATAATAACCATGCCTTTATAAATAGGAATATGATACAATAAAGTCCATACAACAATCATCACATGATTGGCTCTAGGGCTTTCACTAACAATCTCCCACTAGCACTAGTGTCAATCACCGTAGTATCTAATACCCAATGACCTAGTGTGACCATCATGCTTTTTCTGTGCCAAAGCCTTGGTCAAGGGATCTGCGATGTTAGCCTCTGTGGGTACTCTGTAAATCTTCACATCTCCTCTATCGATAATCTCTCGAATGAGATGGAAGCGCCGTAGTATGTGTTTGGTCCGCTGGTGTGAGCGAGGTTCCTTAGCCTGTGCAATCGCTCCATTGTTGTCACAATAGAGCTCTATAGGATCTGCAATGCTAGGAACCACCCCAAGCTCAGTAATGAACTTGCGGATCCAAACTGCCTCCTTTGCTGCCTCAGATGCAGCGATATACTACTACCACATTGTAGAATCAGCAACTGTGTCCTGCTTCGAACTCTTCCAGCTCACAGCGCCACCATTCAAGCAAAATATGAACCCTGACTGCGATCTATAATCATCCTGGTCAGTTTGGAAGCTGGCATCGCTGTAACCCTTTACAGCTAGCTCCTCATCGCCTCCAAATATCAAGAAATATTCTTTAGTCCTTCTCAAGTACTTAAGAATATTCTTGACTGCTATCCAGTGACGCTCACCTGGATCTGACTGGTATCTACTCATCATGCTCAAAGCATACGAGACATCAGGACGAGTACACAGCATGGCGTACATGATAGATCCTATAGCAGATGCGTAAGAGATCTTATCCATGCGATCTCTCTCCTCTCTAGAAGAGGGACTTTGAGTCTTCGAAAGACTCACACCATGTGACATCGGCAGAAGTCCCTTCTAGGAATTCTACATGGCAAACCCTAGTAATACCGTGTCAATGTATGTACTCTGACTTAGGCCAAGCAATCTCTTAGATCTATCTCTATAGATCTTGATGCCTAGAATACAGGCTGCTTCACCTAATTTCTTCATTGAGAAGCACGTCCCCAGCCAAGTCTTCACAGACTGTAGCAAAGGGATGTCATTCCCAATGAGTAGTATGTCATCCACATACAATACAAGGAAGACAACTGTGTTCCCATTAACCCTCTTGTAGACACAGGGTTCATCTTCATTCTTGATGAAACCAAACTGTTTGATCGCATAATCGAATCGAAGATTCCAGCTCCGAGAAGCTTGCTTTAGCCCATAAATGGACCTTTGCAGCTTGCATACCTTCCCAGTATGCTGTGGATCTTCAAAACCCTCAGGTTGTGTCATGTACACATCTTCGAGTAAGTTTCCATTTAGAAATGCGGTTTTGACATCCATCTGCCAGATCTCATAATCGTGGTATGCTGCAATAGCAAGCAAGATCCGAATGGACTTAAACATCGCCACTGGAGAAAAGGTTTCATCATAGTCAATACCATGGATTTACTTGAAACCTTTAGCCACCAATCGGCCCTTATAGGTATGCGTAAGTCCATCCATGTCAGTCTTTCTCCTAAAGACCCACTTACACCCAATGGGTTTGACCCCTTCAGGTGGATCAACCAAAGTCCATACTTGGTTGGTGTACATGGATTCCATCTCGGATCTCATGGCCTCTAGCCATTTCTCAGAATATGGGCTCATCACAGCTTCCTGATAGGAGGTAGGCTCATTCTCAATGAGCATAACGTCATCATGGTCAGATAAAAGAAATGAGTATCTCTCAGGCTGACGACGTACCCTATCAGACCTGCGAAGAGGTAAGTCTACATGAACAGGTGGTTGTTCCACAACTCTTTGTGCAACAACCTCATCACCCACAACACTTTGTGGTTCCTGTTCAACCTCCATCAAGGCCTCAGTGCTATGGTCCTTATCTTGAATTTCTTCAAGATCGAAGGTACTCCCACTAGTTTTTCTAGAAACAAAATCCCTTTCTAGAAAAACTCCAGTCTTTGCCACAAACACTTTGTGCTGACTGGGAATGTAGAAGTAATATCCCTTTGTATCCTTGGGATATCCAACAAAATAGCACCTATCAGATTTGGGCCCCAGTTTGTCTGAGACTTGACGTCGAACGTAAGCCTCACAACCCCAAATCCTCATAAAAGACATCTTGGGATTTCTCCCTGTCCATATCGTATATGGTGTCTTTACGAGAGCCTTGGATGGTACACGGTTAAGGGTAAAGGATGCTGTGTCTAGAGAATATCCCCAAAAGGATATAGGAAGATCTATGTGACTCATCATAGATCGTACCATATCTAATAGGGTACGATTCCTCCTTTCGGACACACCATTCCACTGTGGAGTTTTAGGAGGAGTGAGTTGGGATAGAATCCCACACCCCGCTAGATAGTCACGAAACTCATGGCTAAGGTATTCACCACCTCGATCTGATCGAAGTATCTTAATACTCTTGTCAAGCTGGTTTTGTACTTCATTCTTGAATTCTTTGAACTTTTCAAAGGATTCTGATTTATGTGTCATAAGATACACATAACCATATCTACTGAAGTCATCAGTAAATGTAATGAAGTACCTGTAACCACCTCTAGCAACAACATTGAAAGGACCACATACATCACTATGTATAAGTCCTAACAAATTTGTTGCTCTTTCGCTGTGTCCACTAAAGGGAGTGTTGGTCATCTTGCCTAAAAGGCAAGCATGTCTCATATGATTCAAAATCAAATGAGTCTAGCAGCCCATCCTTATGGAGCTGAGATAAGCGACTCTCATTTATGTGACCTAAGCGACAATGCCAGAGATAAGTTTGGTTCAACTCATTTGACTTGAACCTTTTAGTACTTATGTTATAGATAGGGCTCTCTAAGTCTAGAAAGTAGAGTCCGTTCATTAGAGGTGCACTACAATAGAACATATCATTTAAATAAACTGAACAACATTTGTTCTTTATTATAAATGAAAATCCTTTCTTGTCCAAACAAGAAACTGAAATGATGTTCTTAGTTAAAGCAGGCACATAACAACATTTATCTAATTCTAGTACAAGCCCAGAGGGCAAAGATAGATCATAAGTTCCTACAGAAACAGCAGCAACCCTTGCTCCATTGCCTACTTGTAGGTCCACCTCGCCCTTTGTCAATGCCCTGCTATTTCTCAGTGCCTGCACATTGGTACAAATGTGAGATGCACATCCGGTATCTAATACCCATGATGAAGAAATAGATAGATTGACTTTTATAACATTTATACCTGAAGTAGAAGTCTCACTTCTTTTCTTCTTAAGATCTTCCAGGTATGCCTTGCAGTTACGCTTCGATGTCCTTCCAGCGGCTTGCAGTAGAAGCAATCCCCTTCCTTGGCTACCCCTCCTTTGGGTTTAAGTTCTTTGCCTTTGCCTTTGCCCTTGGCTTGGGACTTTCCCTTACCTTTAGGCTTGCCCTTGCCTTTCTTCTTTTGCACCATCAAAATGGTGTCAGATTTTCCCTTCTTAAGGTTAAGCTCAGCAGTTCTCAACATGCTGAGCATTTCAGGCAATGTCTTATCAATTTTATTCATGTTATAATTCATGACAAATTGATTGAAGGCTTGTGGCAAAGATTGCAAGATCAGGTCAGTGGCCAGCTCTTGGCCAAGTGGGAATCCCAGCCTTTGTAGGTTTTCTACATACTCAATCATCTTGAGTACATATTGACCTACGGGAGTCCCTTCTTGCATTTTAGACCCAAACAATGCCTTAGAGACTTCATATCTCTCATGCCTTGCTTGTCCTTGATATAGTTGACGAAGATGTCCAACCATATCATAAGCATTCATGAACTCATGTTGCTTCTGAAGCTCAGAGTTCATCGTTCAGTTGCATATTGCTATTGTCTAAGGCGGTGGATCTTCCATTGCCATTGCACAAGTGCCGCCTATCTTCGTATGTCCATCATTGTACATGAAAAGCCTTCTTATTTAACGAAGTTTGATGGATCCACAACCCATTTTGTAAAAAGCAGCGTCCGTCCAGAGTAGTCTCTTCATGGCTAATCAGCTAAGAGGTTGTGTTGGCCAGACAACTAGTTTTGTTCAAGCGACCACCAATTGGCCGCTTGACATCGAAATAGTTGTTATATTCCTTTTATCATTTAATTAGGCTTTTAATCAAATGATACTCCCACTGAATTATAGGAATTTTGTAGAATCGAGTTATGGATGTGGTCAAACCACATTACTAGATTCATACAAACTAGCTATAATTCTTGTGGGACAAGATCCACATCATACTAAGCCTTGAGTTAGCTTTGGCTAAATCGCCCAAGACTTAGTACGATAGATGGGTAACACATTACCGATTACATCTCTACGCAACTCTTGTTTATAGGATCAAGACCCACATTTACAAAAGACCTTGAGTTAGCTTTGGCTAAATCGCCCAAGATTTAGTGTAAATGCGATCTTAACCTATCTTTCCAACAATTGGAATATGCCTATAGTTCTACTCGATCCAATTGAGTTAACTAGTTTTGCTCAATCTAATTGAGCTTACTCTAACCCAAGTGTGATAGGCGGGACCAAGATTGTCCCTCCGCACCCTACCAAGATAATATGCGTTGTCTGCTTAATTTGGCAGATTCAACAACAACAAATGATCGAGGTAGTGATGGGTATCAAGGCTCGGTAGGCATTTTCGAGTTGATTCGATTATGATCTAATCTAATCGTAATGTGTATCTCATACGCATTTAGGCCTTTATTATCATATATTAGCATGCATCACATACATACAATCATTATTCTAGCATGCATCATATACATACAAGAAAATTATCCTAGCATGCATCATATACATACAAGCATTATTCTACTAGCATGCATCATATACATACAAGCAAAATCAAATATATATATATATATATATAATTAAATGAGATATAGTCATGGCCCTACTACGATCTTCTCAAGCCAATGAGAAGATCGGACGGTCAACCTAAGGCTAGCGGCTTCTCCAAGCGCTTCCTTTGACCGTCATGTGTCATCGTCACCCTTCTTGTAACCTCGTCTTCAAGTGGACTTTCCACCGCTCCATTTTGTACATTACAAATATGAAACTCGAGTTACATTCGAGTCTAAAACTATTTACAACTAGAATATCAAAAGGAGAGTCTGACGGCCTTGTCGGTCGCATACACACTATACAACACGCTGAATTACAACACATCACATCCAATCATATTGGGGTTATTGGGACATGACAATCAAAGAATTATACATAATTCTAAATTATGTATTTTTACAGAAAATTTCTATTATTTTTTCTATTTTTTTTCAATTTTATGAGTCACCTCTTCGTAACGGTCCCGCTAAGCGGTTTCCGGGCGCGATCGCGGGACAAGGCCCCTTTCGGGGAAAAAGGCAGCGCCCCTACTCGCAAAATAAACCTTGCGAGTGTCCCTACTACGATCTTACAGTGACTTAAGTCACTGTCCCAAAAACCTAAAGCGAGATTTCGTCGTTTCGGAGAGTTTTTCTCGACATTTGAAGCCTACAAGTGTCCCAACACTCGTTGCTTCGACTATTCGAGAAAAATACCCAAAAATTCTATAAAATTAGGAAATTTACAGAAACATATAAATCTGTAATTTTTATATCTAATACAAAAATTACAAAAATGAAGCACATACATGCTTCGCACATGGCTCTGATACCATTGTTGGGTTTTTCCGAGCCGCAAAAATCGCTTTTTGCATTGCGGAAACCTCGGAAGCCCCGCCCACGGATCCGTGCAAAGATGTATTAAAACAAAACATGTATGTGCTTACTAAAAAACCCTAGATCTACATTAGATCTAAGAGGTGAGATCATTACCCTCGATGCGATGCCCTTCGCAAATCCCGCTCGTCCAAAATGTTCGCCAGAACTCGAGAGTGTTAAGTGCACACTCCTCTATTGGTATCCACACAAGCAATAGGTGGAGAAAAAGACAATCTTGAGTGTGCTAGCACTCCTAGAAGGTCTCGGCAAAGGAGGTTGGGAGAGGTAGAGAGCTTGAGAGAAAAATTCCAAGGAAGAAGATGATGTTGTGTGTAACTCACCAAATGAATTTCACCATCATAACCCCTAAAGTGGCCGGCCACATTATGGAGAGGGCGTTACATGCATGCATGTAACTCCCATGACCCTTGGTCTCCTTCATGATGTGGCACCAATTGACAAAGTCAATGATGATGTGGAGCATCATCATTGGCCGGCCATGCCAAGTCATCATCATGACATGGCATTTGGTCAAGTAAAACTTGACCTTTCATCTTCCCTCTCAAGTCAAGTCAAACTTGACCTCTTATCTCTCATGGTTGATCAAATCTAACCACTTGACTCAAGTCAATTTAATTTAATGAATCTCTATTCATTAATTTAAATTGATTTGATGAATCAAATATAAATTAGACTCATTCAACACTTGAATCAACTTGAGTCTAACTCAATTAGTCTAATTTGGATTACTCTTAATCCAATTTGGTTCATCCCATGAACCTAATCCTCATGGTTCATCATATGAACCTAATCTCCATCTAATTGCTCTTATGTGTGTGACCCTATAGGTTCTTGTAACGTTGGCAATGTCCCTAAACCGATTTAGGAACATAAGCAATGAGCGGTATCTAGCAACACTTCATTGCTACCTAAGTTACAAGAATGTTGAACTCCAACATCACCTTTGTGACTACTAATTGTGACTCTCACAATATGTGATAATGTCCCTCTATCCTTGACATCTAGATTGACCAATCGAGGCATAGACCATGTCATCCTCGGCACAATCTATATCTTGAACTCCAAGTAGACTCACTCTATTCAAATGAGCTCAATATCTCATATTGACTCATTTGGGCATGGCCATGCACTTCGTGGTCTCACTCTATCAAAAATATCGATGTCACCCCCGTCATATAGGAGGGATAGATCTCATCTACATCACTCACATCCCTCCACATAATTTGTTACATACCCAGTAATCGCCTTTATAGTCCACCCATTTACGGGTGACGTTTGACGAAGCCAAAGTATGCAACTCCTTATGTAGGGAACCATGGTGACTTCAGGTCTAAGGACTAATAGTCATACTAATAGCCACATGAGAAAGTACATGACACTCATATAACGATCCATGATACTTTCTCATGGCGAGTCATTCAGTATACATTCTCCAATGCACACCCATGTGTCAACTTGATATCTCATATCGATGACTTGTGAGATCAAGTCATCTTGTTGACCTACATGCTAGTCTCTACGCATTAACATTGACCCTGAATGTTAATACTCGACTAGGAATGATTAAGAGTAGTGTTCTCTATATCATCTCATTATCGATTCAACCAATCGATTGATATAGATAAGAACCTACTACTCAAGGACATTATTATATTTAGTTATTTGGCACCAATACAAGTAAATATAATAACCATGCCTTTATAAATAGGAATATGATACAATAAAGTCCATACAACAATCATCACATGATTGGCTCTAGGGCTTTCACTAACATTTGTTTCCCTAACATACTATCATCTCGCCGCATCCTGATACTATGTTGTCAAGAGTTGACTAACTATTTGGCCTATCTAGCTATTCTAAAAATTAAAATAAAATAACTAATCATGCAATGGTTTTGCTAAGGAAGCGGATATACTATTTTAGTGTTAGCCCCCCCTGAACCATTGAACCAATATGGTCTATCCACAAAGTGGATTTGATCTTGGGGAATCCAATACATATTAGTCCTTATATGTTAGTTCAATAAAACCTTTGGGACCCATGCTTGGACTCTTTGATGACTGCGATTCACAATAGACATGTAAGATCTATTCGTAGTCATTGACCTAAATTCGAGTCTGGCTTTGTTGTACACATCTCTTTGGGTTCCAAGTAGCCGGTTAAGATTCTTAGATTCCAACATGAACCTTTCCAACCTAGCCTTGACCTCTTGAACTCAGTCTTTCAAGAGAGAATTCTCCTCCTCAAGTTTTTCAACTTGGGTTGAGTTTCCCTCTTGAACTTGACTAGTTGAAGACGTTAGAGTAGCCTCTTGCTTGAGGGTTTCAACCTCCTCAAGTAACGACTCAACTCTAGACTCGGACTTAGTTAATTTCCTATTTAGAAACTTAATTACATGATATAAATTTGCAATTAATGAACGACTTACCTTGACCTTTTCTTTTGCACGGGCTTTGAGTCTTGATTCGATTCATCTTCGGAGTCGGAGTCAGAGTTGGATTTGTAGTCGGCTTCGGACTCGGACTCAGACTCTACCAGTTTGGCCATGAATGCCAAGTTGTTATTTTGATCTTTTCCCTCCTCCCACGTTGCGTGAAATGCTTGCTTGGATTGAGATGGCTTGTTCTTGAGTCTTAGGCACTTCGACTTGTAATGGCCCTTCTTGTTGCACCCATAGCATGTGTATGTTTGTGGAGGTTTCTTGCTCTTCAATTACTCCCTTTTCTTTTTGATGATCCTCCGAATTAGATTGACTAGTTCGGCCTCCATCTCCTCTTCGGATTCCGATTCGGATTCTTCTTCCTCGGTGCTCTTTGCTTTTCGTCTTTGTCCTGCAAACAACGCTACACCTTTCTCGACCAAGACCACATTAGTTTGTTCATGTAACTCAAATTCTGAAAAGAATTCATCTAACCTAATCTTAGATAAATATTTAGATACCTTGTATAGATCAACCATGGATGCCCACAAGGTGGTCCTAGGAAATGCATTGAGTGGGTACCTTATTATGTCCCGATTGTCTACCTTTTGTTTCATGGCATGTAGACCATTCAAGATGTCTTGGATCTGTGCATGGAGTTGTGAAGCAGTCTCATGATCCTGCATATTTAGATACGTATTGCTAAATCCCACTTAGTGAGTGTCGCATGCATCCTACTGTCGGGTCGGTGTCTGTAGATCAATTAATTTGTCCCAGAGGTCTTTAGCACTAATGAATAGTCCAATTCGGTTGAGCTCATCCTTGGACTAGCTGCATTGCAACATTTGGGTTGCTTTTGCATCGACTTCAATTTGCCTCTTGGTTGCATTGGTCCACTTGTTGAAATCCAAGGGCTCCCCTTGATCATTGGTGGGTAGAGCAAAGTCAGTTTGGATTATTATCCAATTGTTAGTAATATATGAGAGGTGTCCTAAGACAATCGTCTTATGTTTGAACCATTTATATAATAAATAAAGATTCACTATTTGAGTATACATGTTTTCATGTATTTGATAAGACCTTAAACTCATTTACTGAATGTCCATGATACAATTCACAGCAAGAGAGAATTTGTGATTGGATCACAACTAGTGAGTATCTCTACATGTGTAATTGTGATATTTTGAAATTATCCCTAGTCGATGAATTGATGGATTTGGACACCATCAATTCTGTCGAGACTAGCATGAGGTATACTCCTTGGTGTATCCAAGCAGCTGATTCTCACTGGTTGGAGAAATTATGATGTCCGAAGTTAATCGTGGATGCTAGTTATGGTAACTAGTTCATTTGAGTGATCAACTATAAGACTTCATATGGTTCTCTGCATATATAGATATATCAATGAAGTTCTTACTGCAGCTTAAGTGCGATGTTCCTTTGACTACAGATTGTGTCATCTTGATCATGAAGACTTATGCTTTGACATCTTAAGCAAGCATCTCTGAGGAGATGTGGATCCAGGATGATTGGATATAAGTCGAAGTGATCGAATCCGTGGGATGAGAAAATGATACTTGGGCTAGGTGTGACATAGTCAACCTAGTGGGGACTAACACTATAGACCATGTCCTGAACCAAGTGGGTGTAGGGTGGATGCTTCGGAGGCTCATTGGCTCCCATGTCCCCGGATTAAAATTTTCACTAATGAAAGGATTAATCCGGATGGGATGAGCTTCCTTAACAACACCATTTCGTCGTCGTGCTAACAACTTGAGTGGTCGCTTGAACAAACTAGTTGTTCAAGCAACACAACTCTTCTAGTTGGTTAGCCGCGGAAGAGACGACGGATGGATCGCCGGTTTTTGTGTTTGTCTTCGGGGTCCATGATTATACAATATATATTCATACACACACATGCATAATCAAAACAAATAAGAACATGCTCAGATCTGTACATAAAGTTAAAATAACTTTATACCTCACGATCTTCTACCGTATGTCCTATCCTTCTCGTGGACGACGTGTGGACGAAGTTCCTCCACGAGTAGAAGCCTTCTAGATCGCTTTCTTCTCTACCTTGTCCGCTGCGAACAAAGAGAAGAACTCGCAAATACCTTTCCTATCTAGAACCGGCCACCAAATTAGGGAATTTGGTGCAACCGCCGGCCAAGGAGCAATGGATGATGCGCCGGCCAACTTCAAGAAGAGTTGCCGCCGGCCACTTTGGAGAATAGGGAGGAGGAAGAGAACCGGCCACCAATGGGAGGAGAACCGCCGGCCAAGGAAGAAGGGAAAGACCTTAAGGTTGGGCGTCGGCCAAGTATTGATGGTGCAAGTTGGGCGCCGGCAACAACTAGAAGGAAGAAGATAGTTGCCGCCCACCTCCAAAAGCCAAACCCTAAATCTTTTAATTCACCCTTGTCGCCCAACCTAAGCCTCTATTTATATAATTAGGCTTAAGCCTCCTTTAATCTCCACCGTCGGATCTAGGGATTTAATCTCCACCGTCGGATCTAGGGTTTTATCCCAACCGTCGGATCTAGGGTTTAATCCCAACCGTCGGATCTAGGATTTCATCCCAACCGTCGGATCTAAGGTTTCATCCCAACCGTCGGATCTAGGGTTTTATCCCAACCGTCGGATCTAGGGATTTAATTCCTACCGTCGATTCTAGGATTTCATCCTAACCATCGGATCTAGGGATTTAATCCCAACCGTTGGTTCTAGGGTTTCATCCAACCATCGGATCTAGGGATTTAATCCCAACCGTTGGTTCTAGGTTTTGTTTTACATTCTTGGATCTAGACTTCACAAGGATTATATTAGGCTACGATAGGGACCATAAGGAGGAGTTGGGTCTTGGCCACCCGATGGATCGGAACCACACAAACTTGATCCATCAATGATGTTCCATTCCACTAGAGGATCATCATTGAACTACCTCACCAACCCCATAAATCAATATGGGCTCCATATATTATTTGCACATTAATCTCCTGTTTAAGATATCGAATGTCCGCCAATTAATTGATTTATCGACCATCAGATTAATTAACATCTAATTCCTCGAGTAGTACCACTCAACCTTATCATCATGTTGACTAAGTCAACCAAATTGGGTTTACATGATGAACCTTATGAGCTCCTCAAGGGGACATCATCAACCTAATATATAGGACACGGTTTCCTCCTATAATCAACGGCACACCATGTAAATAATATTATTTCCCAACTTACCGGGCATATTGATTTAATCCGTCTAAATCTCACCCACAGATAAATCAAAGAAATAAATACTAAGTACATGTGCCCGTTATTATATCGGGATTAAGAGCATGTACAACATAATATCCGAGGTCCGATTCAATTATGTAGTCAGCACTAAATTGAATCACCTCTATGTTGGTCCTGCTCAATACACCTAAGTGTACTAGTGTAACTCTATGTTCAAGATAAAACAATACCAAGCTACACTACAACCATGCCAATGGTTTGTCAAAACCATCTTGGTTGTGAGCCTCTACTTATATTTTACAAGGGCCCGATAACATGATCTTACATTGCCACACAAGCACCATGTTATCTACAATGTAGAATATTAGACAATATGCACACATATATAATGAATATATAAAATGCAAACAATGATCATGTGATTCTTATTTCAAAATAAAATGTTCATACAAAAGAGCTAGGCTTTCGTATACATTCCAACAATCTCCCACTTATACTAAAAGACTATGTTGTCATCACTCTGCCATACATCAGATCCCCATGTCCTCCACATGCCTATCAAACGCTTTCGCTGGAAGGGCCTTAGTGAATGGATCCGCCAGGTTATCCTCTGATGCAATCTTGGCGACAACAACTTCTCCTCGCTTTACGATCTCTCGTATGAGGTGGTACTTGCGCTTTATGTGTTTACTCGCCTTATGGGCTCGTGGTTCCTTGAGTTTGCAAGCTGCACCACTTTATTATCACAATAAATTGTGATAGTTACGGGAAAACCAGAATCACATCCAAGTCCATCAAGAAGTTCTGAGCCATCTGACTTCATGCCTTGCCTCGGGCCACATACTCAGCTTCCATGGTAGAGTCCGCCACGCATTTCTGCTTGACACTCCTCCATGCTATGGCTCCACCTCCAAAAGTAAACACAAACCCCGAGGTAGACTTACTCTTGTCCCTATCTGATTGGAAATCCGAATCCGTGTAACCCACAGGGACTAATTGATCTGCCCGGTAAACCAGCATATAATCCCTAGTCCTTCTCAGGTACTTCAATATATGCTTTACCGATCCAATATCACATCGGGATTACTCTGATATCTGCTAACCATGCCCACGGCAAAGCAGATATCCGGTCTCGTACATAGCATAGCATACATAAGGCTTCCTACTGCCGAAGCATAAGGAACCGCCTTCATGTCCTCTATCTCTCTTGATGTTTTGGGACACATCTCTTTAGATAAAGGAACTCTATGCCTAAAAGGTAGAAAATCTTTCTTGGAGTTCTGCATGCTAAAACGAGCAAGGATAGTGTCAATATATGAAGCTTGAGATAAGCACAACATCCTTTTCTATCTATCCCTTATAACTTTGATCCCAAGGATGTGTCCTACTTCTCCCAAGTCCTTCATATCAAACTGTTTGGACAACCATACCCTTACGTCTGATAACACTTTGATATTGTTGCCAACTAACAAAATGTCATCTACGTATAGTACAAGAAACACCACTACGTTTCCATCACATCTCTTGTATACACAAGACTCATCCGGACTTTGAATAAATCCATACGACTGGATTACCTCATCAAAGCGGATGTTCCAAGATCTAGAAGCTTGCTTCAATCCATAAATGGACCGATTAAGCTTACATACAAGATGCTCTTTGCCTTTAGCAATGAATCCCTCTGGTTGCCGCATATAGATGTTTTCCTCAAGACTTCCGTTAAGGAAAGCTGTCTTGACATCCATCTGCCAAATCTCATAATCCATATGAGCAACTATAGATAAGAGAATCCGGATAGACTTAAGCATAGCTACCGGCGAAAAGGTCTCCTCATAATCGATACCCTCTTTCTGAGTATACCCTTTCGCAACAAGCCTAGCTTTGAAGGTTTCAACCTTCCCGTCTACTCCTCTCTTTCTCTTGTAGATCCACTTGCATCCAATGGTTTTTACACCATCGGGTGGCTCTACTAGCTCCCAGACCTGATTAGAATCCATAGATTCTATCTCTGAATTCATCGCTCTTTGCCAAGATACTGCATCTCTATCTTGGATTGCCTCATCATATGTCCAGGGATCAGGTTCATGTTCACCAGGGACTAAGTCCGAAGACTCTCCCAAAAACATGAATCTGTCGGGTTGTCTAACAACCCTCCCACTACGACGAGGTGCCTCCTGTGTATGCTCTGTGATATGCGGTGCAGTGACTTGTGATGTCTCCTCTTGTACCGGTGGTACTGAAGTCGGGACTTCCCCTGTCATCTCCTCAAGAACAATCCTACTCGTGGGCTTGTGGTTCATCACATAGTCTTCCTCTAGAAATCTGGCGTTCGTGCTAACGATCACCGATCTCTAGGACTATAGAATAAACCACCCTTCGTTCCCTTAGGGTAGCCAACAAACAAGTGTACTTCGAGATTCCAACTTACCAGCATCTCCCTTCAGCACATGAGCTGGACTACCCCAAATCCGAATATGTCTTAGACTAGGCTTTCGCCCAGTCCACAACTCTGGAGTAGAGTAAGTCGGCTTAGATGGAACCAAGTTCGAATGTGTCTGTCTGTTCGAGAGAAACCCCGAACGAATCAGGTAACTCAGAATAACTCATCATAGATCTGACCATCTCCATAAGAGTCCTATTCCTTCGCTCCGCTACACCATTCTGTTTGGGGTGTGCAGTGCGAGACAATTGGGATTGAATCCCAATCCTCTGATAAGTAACTCCTAAACTCTCCCAAGAGGTACTTGCCACCACGATCAGATCGTAATGTCTTGATACTTTTACCTTGACGGTTCTCCACATCAGCCTTGAATTCTTTGAACTTGTCAAAGCATTGGACTTGCGGCGCATCAAGTAAATGTATCCATACCTTGAATAATCATCTATAAATGAGGCTATTCAAAGCCACCTCTTACTGGATAGACATAGGGACCGCACAAATCAGAATGAACCAATTCTAACACATCTTTGGCTCTATACCCCTTGGCCTTAAAGGCCTCTTGGTCATTACCTTCCAAGCAAGATTCGCAGTTGGGAGATCCTCCACCACTAATGAACCCTAAAGGTCCATCTAGCTATCAACCTTTGAATTCTACTTAGGTTAATATGACCAAGCCTTAGATGCCAAAGATATGTTTGGTTCATTTGCGAAGGTTCTTTTCTCTTATTAGATTTAGAAGATGAGTTATTTACTTCTATTTGCATCGTGGGAGTTTTTGGTTCAATAGTATATAAATTGCCAACCAATGTACTAGAACAGATAATCTCCCTATTCCTTTTTATAACCACCTTGTCATTAAAAAGCAGAATATCCATCCAAAACAATTTAGAAATTGAAATTAAATTCTTTCTAAAAGTAGGTACATAAAGACAATTTCTCAAAACCAAAAATTTATTCCTATCAAAAGATAAATAAACGTCTCCCACTGCAATAGCCGCCACCTTTGAAGCATTGCCCATGAAGACAGTAATCTCTCCCTCAGCTAGTCGTCGGGTTTCCTGGAACCCCTGCAAAGTATTGCAGACATGATCAGTGGCTCCTGTATCTACACACCAGGCACTGGTAGATAACACCGCTAAACATGTTTCAACAACTAAACAAGAAGATATACCTTTGTTCTTTCAGCGAGGACAGTCCACCTTCCAATGTCCAGTCTGCTTGCAAGTGAAGCACTTGCCTTTCGGCTTCTTCACTCCTGCCTGAGGCCCCACTGCCACCTTCTTCGCTCCACCTTGCTTCTTCTTCTTCTTACCTTTCGGTTTGGAGGAAGAAACCTTCTGAGCGACCATGGCTTGAGAACTCTGACGAAAAAGCCCCTCTGCCGCCTGGAGTTCTGTCAGAAGCTCCGCCAACGAATACAACCTCTTGTTCATGTTGTAGTTGAGGCGGAACTGCTCAAAACTCCTAGGCAAAGACTGGAGAATGATATCGACCTGGGTTTCCCCATCGATCTCAGCTCCGAGGACTTCCATCTCATTAAGATGAGCCATCATCTTGAGAACATGATCCCTAACGGGTGTTCCCTCGACCATGGTGGTCGTCATCAAGTTTCTCATTGCCTCCTGCCTAGCCGCCCTACTCTGATGTCCGAAAAGTTCCTTGAGATTGAACATCATGTCATAAGCAGTGGCTATGGCCTGATGCTGATGTTGCAGCACATTTGACATAGATGCCAAAATGTAACACCGCGCCATCTCATCTGCCTTAACCCATTTCTTATAATGTTCTTTCTCCTTTTCATCAGAGTCATCGGAGGGCTTAGGAGGACAGACCTCGAAGAGTACAAATTTGGACTCCTCCGCAGTTAGGACAATATCCAGGTTTCTTTTCCAATCAATGTAGTTTGGACCAGTAAGTTTGTTTTCTTTTAAAATCACAGCAAGTGGGTTGAAAGCCATTTGAAAATCCTAAAAATCACAATGATCAAAATATTAGATTTCAAATATTATTGATTCCTCAAAACAATAAAATTCCGAAATCAACCAACACCTCAAAACATCGAGAATATCGCATGCCACGATAGTGTGGACGTATACGAATTCTACATTTGTAAGAGGAGGTTTTACCCATTAATTTTATTATCTTGTCAACCTTACTTTTTGACAAATAAAATTAATAGTTGGTTCCTCTTTAGCCCTACAAATAAAAGCAGTGACTCCGATGGGGAGGATACCTTTATTTGTATCTAAGTGTGCACCATTACACGATACTAAGGGAATTATTTCGGATTATGTGCCTTACCGATGGGGAAGTACACACGCTCCTAAATAATTTCCTATAACCATTATTTGACCTAGTGATCCACAAACAAACCCATCCGATGGGGAGGAAGGCACTCAAAGCCAACGCGCAAGTTTGTTGCATCACACGTCAAATTGTAATGGAGGCCACGGGAATTAATTAAAATATCCCTCTCCCACTTAGTAAATTGAGATGAGAATTTTAAACATACACAACATGCATATAAAACAAATAAGCAATAAATATGGAAAAAACAGAATTTTTCCAACTATTATGTAAGCATTGTCCTCCAATATGCATCCGATCGTGTCATACCTCGTCGCTCCACCTTTTCCGTGCTTAAGTCACCAAAGATATCTCGAGCGAGATAAATCATTTTATTTACATCCATCGATCCTATACTCCATGAAGGAGTGTACAAATAATCTAGATCGAAAGTAAACTAAAATGATCGGCTAAACAATGCCGTATTTAATTACAAAAATTAAATACTAATCTAGCCTCGTCAACCCCGAGGATTCAAATAATAAATTTTTTACACACATCCATTCACATACACACACATGGCCATAATAGTCGGATCTTATGCCTGCAACCAAAAAGTTAAACTACACATATCCTACTATTATCCGGCACATATAATATATGAAAAATGCATAAAAAATTAACCGAATCCAAAACACACAAAACCGGAAACCGTGGCTCTGATACCAATTGTAGGGTGGATGCTTCGGAGGCTCATTGGCTCCCATGTCCCCGGATTAAAATTTTCACTAATGAAAGGATTAATCCGGATGGGATGAGCTTCCTTAACAACACCATTTCGTCATCGTGCTAACAACTTGAGTGGTCGCTTGAACAAACTAGTTGTTCAAGCAACACAACTCTTCTAGTTGGTTAGCCGCGGAAGAGACGACGGATGGATCGCCGGTTTTTGTGTTTGTCTTCGGGGTCCATGATTATACAATATATATTCATACACACACATGCATAATCAAAACAAATAAGAACATGCTCAGATCTGTACATAAAGTTAAAATAACTTTATACCTCACGATCTTCTACCGTATGTCCTATCCTTCTCGTGGACGACGTGTGGACGAAGTTCCTCCATGAGTAGAAGCCTTCTAGATCGCTTTCTTCTCTACCTTGTCCGCTGTGAACAAAGAGAAGAACTCACAAATACCTTTCCTATCTAGAACCGGCCACCAAATTAGGGAATTTGGTGCAACCGCCGGCCAAGGAGCAATGGATGATGCGCCGGCCAACTTCAAGAAGAGTTGCCGCCGGCCACTTTGGAGAATAGGGAGGAGGAAGAGAACCGGCCACCAATGGGAGGAGAACCGCCGGCCAAGGAAGAAGGGAAAGACCTTAAGGTTGGGCGTCGGCACCAACTAGAAGGAAGAAGATAGTTGCCGCCCAACCCTAGCTCCAAACCCTAGCCGCCCACCTCCAAAAGCCAAACCCTAAATCTTTTAATTCACCCTTGCCGCCCAACCTAAGCCTCTATTTATATAATTAGGCTTAAGCCTCCTTTAATCTCCACCGTCGGATCTAGGGATTTAATCTCCACCGTCGGATCTAGGGTTTTATCCCAACCGTCGGATCTAGAGTTTAATCCCAACCGTCGGATCTAGGATTTCATCCCAACCGTCGGATCTAAGGTTTCTTCCCAACCGTCGGATCTAGGGTTTTATCCCAACCGTCGGATCTAGGGATTTAATTCCTACCGTCGATTCTAGGATTTCATCCTAACCATCGGATCTAGGGATTTAATCCCAACCGTTGGTTCTAGGGTTTCATCCAACCATCGGATCTAGGGATTTAATCCCAACCGTTGGTTCTAGGTTTTGTTTTACATTCTTGGATCTAGACTTCACAAGGATTATATTAGGCTACGATAGGGACCATAAGGAGGAGTTGGGTCTTGGCCACCCGATGGATCGGAACCACACAAACTTGATCCATCAATGATGTTTCATTCCACTAGAGGATCATCATTGAACTACCTCACCAACCCCATAAATCAATATGGGCTCCATATATTATTTGTACATTAATCTCCCGTGTTTAAGATATCGAATGTCAGTCAATTAATTGATTTACCCATCAATTAATTAACATCTAATTCCTCGAGTAGTACCACTCAACCTTATCATCATGTTGACTAAGTCAACCAATTTGGGTTTACATGATGAACCTTATGAGCTCCTCGAGGGACATCATCAACCTAATATATAGGACACGGTTTCCTCCTATAATCAACGGCACACCATGTAAATAATATTATTTCCCAACTTACCGGGCATATTGATTTAATCCATCTAAATCTCACCCACTGGTAAATTAAAGAAATAAATACTAAGTACATGTGCCCGTTATTATATCGGGATTAAGAGCATGTACAACATAATATCCGAGGTCCAATTCAATTGTGTAGTCAGTACTAAATTGAATCACCTCTATGTCGGTGCTACTCAATACACCTAAGTGTACTAGTGTAACTCTATGTTCAAGATAAAACAATACCAAGCTACACTACAACCATGCCAATGGTTTGTCCAAAACCATCTTGGTTGTGAGCCTCTACTTATATTTTACAAGGGACTGATAACATGATCTTCTGTGCCACACCAAGCACCATGTTATCTACAATGTAGAATATTAGACAATATGCACACATATATAATGAATATATAAAATGCAAACAATGATCATGTGATTCTTATTTCAAAATAAAATGTTCATACAGAAAAGAGCTAGGCTTTCAGTATACATTCTAACAGTGGGTATAAGATGCATGAAGGGAATGGGTCACGATTCATTGTAGCTGCTGAAGGGTTTCAGAAATAGTTTGGGATCAACCGTTGATCTTTCAGTTAATTGGGGATCATGATGTACTACTAGGTGTCACTCATGATCATTCTATAATTAATGGTTAATTATAGACGACCAACATAAACTGAGAACCTATTTGGTCACACGCACAACGAGCGTAATCCGAATGATTTAAAACGAGCTTGAGAATGAGATTCTCATATCAAGAGAAACTAGGTTTGGTTAGACCAAACAAGGAGCGAGCATGAAATCATTTCAGTCGTAATGGAAGCTTGGATGGGTTTGTGTCTTGTGAAGACATGATGGATGAACCAAATTGGTTTGGTTCTAATACAATGGTGAAGAATAAACCAAAGGGGTTTGGTTTGTTTTAAATGAATGAACCAAAGTTGGTTCGGTTCGTTTTAACTTAAAATAGACCAACTCGGTTCGGTTTATTTTAACTTAAGTTATTGGAGTGGGTTAATGGGTTTTGGTTATGAACCAATAACTCTAAGGAGAAGTTTTCTTAATGGTTAAGAAACACGGGCTCTATAAAAACACGGTTAGGTTTTTGGAGGGCCCTAAGTTTTATTTTGGGAAATAAACTTCTCCTCTCCTCTCTCTCTCGTCTCCTTGCCGCCGCCCAAGCTCTCCACGCCGCCAGCCCTTGTGCCGCCGTCCACCTTGCTGTCGGCATCCAAGCTTCTGCCGGCCATCCTCCGGCGACCCTCCGGTGACTTCCCTTGGCTCCGGTGACCAAGGTTCAGCCGGCCATCCTCCTTTGGGTCGGTGCAACTCCTCCACCAAGCTGTCCAGTTTTATGGATAGCTTCTTTCTTTTGTGTTGGAGCATCATTTGGACGAAGTTTGGAGCTCCGACAGTGGCTACCTTGCCGGGGATTTGATCTCTGGTAATCCTCATAGGTGGAGGAAGAAGAATGTAGGGGATCGAACGGCCGGCTAGAAGGGGGGGTGAATAGCCCTCGAACGTTGGATGTCGGTATTTGCTCGTCTACAAAGAGATTAGCGCAACGGAAACAATAAAGCAATACAAGCAAATAGAAATACAAGAAAACAAACGCTAACAAGATGGTATAACGTGGTTCATGGCTACGCCGCTAATCCACGGTCTCCGATTCGTCCTCGGTGAATCACTCCGCCAAAACCAATCCACTAATGGTCTCTCCTTTGAACCAAGCTAGGTGGAGGTAACCTTTACAACCAAGATCACTCTTCTTACAATAAGATTGAAGTAAAGACAAGTAAGAAGAGTTTAAAGCTTGTGGGGCACTAGGAAGATCACTTAGAGCATAAGCATTAGCCTCTCAAAGGCTCACACCCTCTCTTTTTATAGAGAGGGCTGATTTCTTCCCGTTGACCGCCACCAGTCGCCTTGGTAGTCGACTGCCGTCACTACAACGGCCTCCGAACACATCGGATCCCGACCGTTGTAGTCCAACGGAACACTTGGCAGTCGACTGATGGACCTCACCAGTCGACTGCTGCCTCCGTAGTCGACTGCCCAGTCGGCTATGAGTGGTTCTATGCCCGCGACATCCTCTGGCAGTCGACTATCATTCCATGGCAGTCGACTGCTGGGCATAAACCCATCAGTCGGATACCAGTCGAACCCACTCGACTCAGAGTAGTTGACTGCCATTACATGGCAGTCGACTGGTGCCGTGTGAAACTCAAACTTAACATGAGTTTGAGCTTCCGGCGGTCGGGTAAACCTTAACCCTTGCGGTCAAGTCTCCGACACTCAGCCATTCGGCCAAGTTCACCTAATGAGCTACTTACATTTCACTCATTCTCTCATCTCACTCGAAGTCCCTCGCCGAAGCTCTCTTCGTTCGGCCACGCTCGAGCATGACTCTGCAATGCTCCTTTGCGTCTCTTGCCTCCGAAGTCTGCTTCCTTGGCTTCACTTCAAGTCATCTCATCCGGCGGTCCCTCGGCAGCATCAAGCGCACGGCTCTGCAATGCTCCTTCTCCGACTCAGGCACGAGGTTGTGAGGGTGAACCCGCCAAGGCTCCATGTGCGAATTACTAAGTCCTACAAGACTCCAACGCACATATCAAATAACAATACCAACCTAACTTAAACCCTTTACCACACACATCAAAACCTTATCATGGCAAGAGATTGCCCTAACAAAGGATTCGTCAATCGATTGACGAATACCTCTCCGAAGAAGCGAGTTTTGGGGATCATTTTCGAATTCGAATTTTGATTCAGATTGTGATCTTCTCTCGATCACATCATCTTCGACACGAGGCTAGTGACTCTTACGAAGACGAGGCTTATAACTTGGTGAAGCTATCCCAACGATACTCGGCATGGATACGGATAGAGGCAATTCTAGAGAGAGTTGCTCCAGTTGATGCCTTTCCCGTTGCACGTGATACATCAGGTATAACTAGCGTAATTTCCTTTATTGCAAAATTTAAAATTTCGATTATGTATACACATGTTGTACTATACATGTGTGTGGTGTGTGTGTTGTAATAAATTAGATTTATTGCTTTTTAATTCTTTTCATAGAACATGTTTACGAAATATGTTCGAACACACACTCGCCACGGTGCCGAAAACCCAACAGTAGTATCAGAGCCCAGGTTGTGTTTCGACATAATCGTAAAATTGTTTTGCGATAGTCGTAATTGTATTTATGGAAATTTTCTACTTTTGGAAAGTTTAGAAATATTTATGGAAATTTTTTAATTTTGGAAAGTCTAGAAGTATTTATGGAAATCTTCTACTTTTGGAAAGTTTAGAAGTATTCATGGAAATTAACAATTTCCATAAATAAAATATTTGATTAGATTTGGAAATTTGTTTCCTAATTTAATCATGATTTGATTTGAAGAATCAAATCTAAAATATATTTTATTTCCATAAATAGTTTTGACAATTTAGGAAATTTGTTTCCTAAATTAAATTTGACTTTCTTAACACTTTCCATAAATAAAATATGTGATTAGATTTGGAAATTTGTTTCCTAATTTAATCATGGTTTAATTTGGAGTATCAAATCTCAAACATATTTTATTTCCATAAATAGTTATGACATATAAGGAAATTTTTGTACATGTCATAATTGTATGCCATGTAATTGCATTAGATGCATCATTATGTCATGTGTGTCGTGATGTAGATGTATGCCATGTATGACATGTCATGTAGATAATAGTTATTTGCATGCAAAGAGGATGAGACATAAAAACTCTTACTCAATATTAAATTCTACACCTTCCATTAATATGCTTAGAACCAGAGTTCTGTTTCTTGTTTGGGTTGTTAGACTCTCTCCAAGCCCGGCTCGAACCCGAACATGTTCAACCCATGGAATAGTTTAATACTAATATGGTAAGAGTCAGAGGTCAATCATTAGCTTTGGTTGTTGAACTCTCTCCAAGCTAGGCTAATTGGTTGAATGCACTCTAACCATGTTAAAACTATTTCTTGATTAATGGGTTGGCTTTAACCTGGAGCATCGGCTTATTGGACTCTCTCTAAGGTCGATATGAAGGGAGGTGAAGTTGGGTGCTATGCATATGATGCATACTTGTTAATGAGTTAACAACCCGATGTATGTGTGAACATTCAATTAGTTGATAGCACATTGTGATAGTTGCATATATGTGATATGCAATCGGTATATTTGATACCTACCATCGTAGCTATGAATGGCTTGTTGGACTCTCTCCAAGGTTGTTCATATATATGTTGGATATCAGCTCATTCGGAGATGGACCTATGAACTTCTGAAGTGATTTTGGGGTTTTTGAAATTTGAAAAATGAATGGGATTAATAGATGTATGTTGATACATTTTAAATCATCTTTCTCATATATGCTCGATTTGTATTTCTAGGTTAATTGATTGATCATGATGTCTTCGAATTTGCTCCATTTTGGATTCAATAAATTGATCGGGCCAACTTCTTGGATCGGGCTTAGAAACTTGAGAATTGTTCTCAAGGTGAAAAGCTTGCATATGTCCTCAAGAGCCTCTTCCCGCCTGGGCCCTAGTGACGATGCAACTCGACCAATTGTTGGCCTATCGTAAATATGTGAGTGATTCTGAACAGTGAGTTGCATCATGCTAGCCATCGATGGTACTTGAGTCATGGGCAAAGATGAGCATATGGATGCTCATACCATAGTCTTTCATCTTTATGAGTTATTTGATGAGCAAGTGAGATTCGAATGGTTCGAAGTCTCTAAGCTCCTCTTCACCTCTGAGAAACAAGAAGGTTCATCTATGGTACTGCTCAACATGTTGAAGACTGTGGAGCCTTCTGTGAAGCATGAGTAGGGGACGGTGTTGTTAGTTGATTCCTCGAAGAAAGGTTCTGAGAGGAAGTCAAAAGAACAGCAGAAGAGGAAGAAGAAAAAGGCTAAAAATATAGAACCAGCTCAAAAGGGCACTTGCCATCATTATGGCAAGGAGGGCAATTAGCGAAGAAACTGTAAGATTTATCTTGAGACCATGAAGAAGAATAAGGCATCAGATGCTCCATCTTCTTCATATATCTTTGTTATTGATTGTCATTCTATTTCCTCAGACACTTGGGTATTGGATACTGGGTGTGACTCAATATATGTAATGACATACATGGGCTAAGAAATAGAAGAAGACTCATCAAGGAAGAGTCAAATTTACGTGTTGGGAATGGAGCAAAGGTTGCTGCACTCGCCATCAGAACGTATTTATTGAAACTCCCTATAGGACTTTTCTTAGAACTGGAAAATCGCTTTTATGTTCCTTCGTTGATAAAGAACATCATTTCTATTTCTTGTTTGAATAGAAATGGGTATCATTTAACTTTTAGTAACAATTGTTGTTACATAACTTTGAATGGTGTTCTTTATGGGAATGGAACTTTAAGCAATAGTATTATACGTTGGACGTATCCAGTGACATTTTCAATATCGAAGCGAGTAACAAGCGTGCTCGAAAGGATAATCAATTAGACTCCTACATGTGGCATTGTCGTCTTGGCCATGCAAGCAATAAACGCATGTCCGAATTACACCGATGTGGAATTATGGAATCGTTTGAATCTGATTCATTCGATACATGTGAATCATGCTTAAAAGGCAAGATGACCAAGTTACCTTTTACTGGAAAAGGTGAACCATTGGAGAGTTACTTGGTCTAATATGTACGGATGTATGCGGACCTATGACAACTCATGCTCTATGAGGCTATAGTTATTTCATTACCTTCACTGATGATCACTCACGGTTTAGGTATGTGTTCTTGATGAAACACAAGTCTAAAGCCTTTGAAAGGTTCAAAGAATTCAGAAATGAAGTAGAGAAACAACTTAGCAAGAGTATTAAAATACTTCGATCGGATCGAGGTGGTGAATACTTGAGTCAAGAGTTTCTAGATTATCTAAGAGACAATGGTATATTGTCTCAATGGACTCTGCCATATACACCACTGTAATCTATTAGTAAATACCTTGGGTTTTTAAAACTAAAGCGATTACCTTCTTTTGATTACCTTCATCAATAACACAGCTGACATAATGGTGTATCCGAGAGGCGTGTCGGACCTTGTTGGACATGGTCGGTCAATGATGAATCATAATCTTGGGGCTATGCACTTCAGACAGTTATTTACTTACTAAACAGAATGCCAACCAAGGTAGTCACCACTACTCCATATGAGATATGGAATAGTAAGAAACCTCATGTATCTTACTTGACTGCTTATGTGAAGCGGACTGTATCAGATAAATTGGATGTTAAGTCTGATAAATGTCTATTTATTGGATACTCTAAGGAAACAAGGGATTACCAATTCTATCATCCTGTGGAACAAAAGGTGTTTGTTTCAAGGCATGTTGTATTTCTAGAGAAAAAGCTTCTCTTGCAAGAAAATAGTGGGAGTGTCATTGAGCTTGAGGAGGCACGATAGACTCAAATAGACATTGATGAGATACCTGGTGAAGCACCACAACTGATAACTCATAGTGATTAGCCATCGACTAGATCTATTGTGACACCACATCTTAATATTCCTAAGAGATATGGATTTCTCATAAGTGAATCGAATGACGTGTTACTCATTAATAATGAGGAGCCTACCGGTTATGAAGAAGTTCTGAAAAGTTCAGAAAGGGATAAGTGGCTTAACGCCATGAAGTCAGAAATGGATTCCATGTATGAAAATCCAGTTTGGAACTTGGTTGACCCACCTGAAGGCATAAAGCCTATAGGGTGCAAGTGTATTTTCAAGTAGAAAATCGACATGGATGGTAATGTGATTACCTATAAGGATAGATTGGTGATGAAAGGGTGTCGTCAAAAGCAAGGTGTTGATTATAATGAGACCTATTCACCTGTTGTTATGCTTAAATCCATTCGGATGCTCCTGGCCATAGAGATATGGCAGATGGATGTGAAAATAGCTTTCCTTAATTGAAACCTACTCGAGGACGTATATATGATACAACCTGAGGATTTCACATCGGTTGATAAAACCAAGGTATGCAAACTGCGACAATCTATATATGAACTGAAGCAAGCATCCAGGAGCTGAAATATCCATTTTGATGAGACAATCAAAAAGTTTGATTTCTCACAAAATCTGGACGAACCTTGTGTGTACAAGAAGGTTAGTGGTAGTGCAGTCGTGTTCCTAGTATTATATGTCAATGACATATTACTAATAGGAAATGATGTTTCTATCTTACAGTCGGTTAAAATTTGATTGTCCAAGATATTCTCCATGAAAGACTTGGGAGAAGCAACCTACATCCTCGGGATTAAGATCTATAGGGAAAGATCGAAACGGTTTCTTGGTCTTTCACAGTCTACATATATAGACCGAGTGCTAAAGAGGTTTAGCATGTCAGAATCCAAGAAAGGTTTCCTACCCATCAGGCATGGGATACACCTTTCGAAGTCTATGTGTCTGCGTACAGAAGACGAGAGGATTTGCATGAATAAGATTCTTTATGCATCCGCAATAGGATCTATGATGTATGCTATGTTATGTACCAGGTCTGATGTATCGTATGCTCTGAGTGTCACAAGCAGATATCAGTCTAATCTAGGAATGGATCATTGGGTGGTTGTATAGACGATCCTTAAGTAATTAAGAAGAATTAAGGATGTGTTTCTAATATATGGAGAAGGGGACATGGTGATATGCGGGTATACGGATGCCAGCTTCCAGACAGACAAGGATGATTCCATGTCTCAGTCTGGGTATGTGTTCACTTTGAATGGGGGTGCAGTGAATTGGAAAAGTTCCAAACAAGACACTATAGTAGATTCTACCACAGAGGCAGAATACATTGTAGCTTTGAAAGCAACAAAAGAAGTGGTTTGGATCAAGAAGTTCATTTATGAACTTGGTGTGGTTCCAGCCATTATTGAAGCAATACCGGTTTACTGCGACAACAATGGAGCAATTGCATAGGAGAAAGAGCCAAGGTCTCATCAATGATCCAAACATGTGCTTCACCGCTATCATTTGATCAGAGAGATCATAAGTAGGAAGGAAATACAAATCGAGAAGATTCCCACTGAAAGGAACTTAGCGGATCCTTTAACTAAGGCATTACCTCAAAGTAAGTTTGAGGGTCATGTTAGAGCTTATGGTATTGGATACCATAGCGATTGGCATTAGGCCAAGTGGGAGTTTGTTAGTAATATATGAGAGGTATCCTAAGGCAATCGCCTTATGTTTGAACCATTTATATGATAAATGAAGATTCACTATTTGAGTATACATGTTTTCATGTATCTGATTAGATCTTAAATTCATTTACTGAATGTCCACGATACGATTCACAGCATGAGAGAATTTGTAATTGGATCACAACTAGTGAGTATCTCTACATATGTAATTGTGATGTATTGGAATTATCCCTAGTCGATGAATTAATGGATTTTGACACCATCAATTTTATCGAGACTAGCACGAGGTATACTCCTTAGTGTATCCAAGCAGCTGATTCTCACTGGCTGGAGACATTGTGATGTCTGGAGTTAATCGTAGATTCTAGTTATGGTAACTAGTTCATTGGAGTGATCAGCTGTAAGACTTCATATGGTTCTCTGCATATATAGATATGTCAATGAAGTTCTTACTGCAGCTTAAGTGCGATGTTGCTTTGACTTGCAGTATTCAAGTTATCTTGGTCATGAAGACTTATGCTTTGACATCTTAAGCAAGCATCTTTGAGGAGATGTGGACCCAGGATAATTGGGTATAAGTCGAAGTGACCGAAGATGTTTGAATAGACTATAAAGGATTCACCACTCCTTACGAGGAGATGTATACCCATGGTCTCTCGTCGGATTGTTACTAAAGTGTTTGGCCAAAGTATTATATATTTAGAGTAAGGTACTCTTGGATACATGTGCAGTAACTAGAATCTGTGGGACGAGAAAATGATACTTGGGCTAGGTGTGACATAGTCAACCTAGTGGGGACTAACACTATAGACCATGTCCTGAACCAAGTGGGTATAAGATACATGAAGGGAATGGGGCACGATTTATTGTAGCTGCTGAAGGATTTCAGAAATAGTTTTGGATCAACCATTGATCTTTCGGTTAATTGGGGATCATGATATACTACTAGGTGCCACCCATGATCGTTCTATAATTAATGGTTAATTATAGACGACTAACATAAACCGAGAACCTATTTTGTCACACGCACAACGAGCGTAATCCGAAGGATTTAAAACGAGCTTGAGAATGAGATTCTCATATCGAGGGAAACTAGGTTTGGTTGGACCAAACAAGGAGCGGGCATGAAATTGTTTCAGTTGCAATGGAAGCTTGGATGGGTCGTGTCTTATGAAGACATGATGGATGAACCAAATTGGTTTGGTTCTAAGCCAATGGTGAAGAATAAACCAAAGGGGTTTGGTTTATTTTAAACGAATGAACCAAAGTTGGTTCAGTTCGTTTTAACTTAAAATAGACCAACTCGATTCGGTTTATTTTAACTTAAGTTATTGGAGCGGGTTAACGGATTTTAGTTATGAACCAATAACTCTAAGGAGAAGTTTTCTTAATGGTTAAGAAACACGGGCTCTATAAAAATGCGGTTAGGTTTATTTGAGAGCCCTAAGTTTTATTTTGGGAAATAAACTTCTCCTCTCCTCTCCCTCTCTTCTCCTTATACCGCCCAAGCTCTCACGCCGCCCGGCCCTTGTGCGCCATCCACGGCGTCGGCGTCAAGCTTTTGCCAACCATCCTTCGGCGACCCTCCGGCGACTTCCCTTGGCTCCGGTGACCAAGGTGCAGCCGGCCATCCTCCTTTGGCCCGGTGCAACTCCTCCACCAAACTATCCAATTTTCTGGACAGCTTCTTTCTTTCGTGTTGGAGCATCGTTTGGACGACGTTTGAAGCTCCGACAGCAGCTACCTTACCGGGGATTCGATCTCCGGTAATTCTCATAGGTGAAGGACGAAGGATTCGTTAATCGGTTGACGAATATCTCTTCGGAGAAGCGAGTTTTGGGGACTCATTTTTGAATCCAAATTTTGATTTGGATTGTGATCTTCTCTCGATCACATTGTCTTCGACACGAGGCTAGTGACTCTTATGAAGACGAGGCTTGTAGCTTGGTGAAGCTATCCCGACGATACTCGACGTGGATATGGATAGAGGCAATTCTAGCGAGAGTTGCTCCGGTTGATGTCTTTCCCACTGCACGTGATACGTTAGGTATAATTAGTGTAATTTCCTTTATTGCAAAATTTGAAATTATGATTATGTCTACACATATTGTACTATGCATGCGTGTGGTGTGGGTGTTGTAATAAATTAGATTTATTATTTTTTAATTCTTCCACTGTGTACATGTTTACGAAACATGTTCGAACACAAACTCACCACGATGCTGAAAACCCAATAGTCTCGACTTGTGTTTTCAAGAAACACTCTATCCGACCTTTCCAATAACGGAAATCATTTCCGTTAAAGAACGAAGGTCGGGTGGTGTTATACCCCTCAATGTGAGTCATTAATTATCTTGCAAAACACGAATAAAAACCAAAAGGAATTCCAAGACTTGGTCTTGGATTAGTAATGCTGGAAATAATAATAAATAAACAGAAATAAATAAATAAAAATAAGAAACTAAACAAAAACTAGAAACTTACGACCTTCAATGTCCCCGAAAGGGTACTAAATGTTGGTTTTTGGGTATGAAGATAGCTTATTATGAGGGTTAACCCTCATAAGAATGTATATCTTTCAGAGAGTTTCGATTTGGTAGGTAGCACGTTTCGTGGGTCCACTTGTACGAAAAGTTATGGTCATTTTACCATCGGCTACTCTAAAAGCGAATACTTGCAAACACACAACCAAAAGAAGAGTACCAAGACTTCATCTTGGATTAGTAGTGCGGGAGAAAAAACCTAAAACAAACACGAATCAAAAAATATGAAAAGAAAGCCAAAAAGTGCTAGATTGGTGGTTTCACCAAATCTTAGCGCCCCCGCTCTAATACCAATTGTTGGATTTAGAAGCGTCGCTAGAGGGAGGTGAATAGCGAGCATAAAACATTTCGTCTTTTCGTTCGATTAAACTTAAATGCAGCAGAAAGTAAAAGAACAAAAAATAAATAGACACTTTATTTTTACTTGGTTCACAACCCAGCGGTTGCTACTCCAAGGCCCCACGATCCTTGACCACATATGAAGGGGCAATCCACTATATATAAAGTCTCCTCCTCGTTGGAGGTAGGAGACAACGATCACAAAAACGAAAGCACGAGGATGAGGCAACAAGCCTACCTCACATCATTACGATTAAAATAATGAATACAGAAAATAAAAATAATACTTGCTGCCAACGGAGAAATTTTAAACTTAGCATTGCGTCGGTATTACGACGTTTAGAGCTTTGGCATTGCGGGAGCACTTTGAGAGCAAGATGATGATCTTTGGGTTGGAGTCCTCCCTTCCTTTTATAGATTTTTTCCTTGGAATAAGTCTTGATAGAAATCTTCAACTTTTGGAATTGATCATGAGGTGGCACCTTATCTTATCACGAAGAGGTCACGTTAAACATTATCCATTTTGACCTAGCGCAAAAGGCTGATTCGTCGCCATCAGTCGACTGCCCAATGACCAGCAGTCAACTGCCAGCCTGGCCACTTCCCTACAGTAAGAGGTTAGCACAGAAAATGATAAATATGATGGTTCCTTACCGTCTGATCTCAACCTAGACCTTCCACTGGAAGTCGTAGTCGGATCACTGCCTACGGTCATCCCCGTACAGAGGACATGACCTTACCATCTCTCACTCACACGAGATTACCTCAACCTTTACCTTTAAAGCTTCACTTTCGGTCTTCACCTGAGTTCTTCGACTCCCTCCGAAGTCCTCCCAGTGTCGCCCGACCACCACAGTTCCCTCCGAGTGTCGCTGACCTTCAGCTTAGCTTTTCATTCCTACACACTTGATTCAACTCGTGAGATAACAATATGACCTTAACTTTGGATATTTTTCATAATCAAAACCTAGGTTCGATTATCTAGTGCCCCTACACCAACATTTCGGACCTTTAAAGTACCTCAAAGCAACCAAATCATCTAGCAATCAAAAGCGCTCTTGTAAAGTGGTTTTTATTTTGTATTTCATTCTTACTTTGTATTTGATTGTTTCTTCTTGTAAGCTCCTTATTGTAAGAGATTTCTCCACCTCCCGATTGTTTTCGAGAAAGAGAAGGATTAGTGGTGGTGTGCATCACTAGAGCTCGCTAGGGCTCGACCGTGGAGTAGGAACTAGGGTTCCGAACCATGTAAAATCCATGTGTTGTGTGTGTGTTGTGTTTTATGCTTGTATTTGTATTAGTATTTATATTTTTGCTGTGTACTAATGATTGTAGACAAGTACAACAAATCCAAGTGAGGAAATCGACAAATTGCTATTCACCCCCCCCCCTTTAGCAACACCAACGGTCCTACATCAAGGGCGTAAAGTGGTTTGGAGTTAAAGAAAAGTTAGCACCTAGATTTATTGGGACCTTTTCAGATTCTGGAATGGGTGGGCCCAGTGGCTTACAGGCTTGCTCTACCACCTTCAATAGCATAAGTACATAATATGTTTCATGTGTTGATACTAAGAAAATATATTCTAGATCCATACCATGTGCTTGAGTTAGATAACACCTTTATATCCGATGCTACTTCTAAGGAATATCAAACTCGTATATTGGAATACAAAGAATATCAACATCGAAAAAAGAAAATACATCTAGTAAAAGTGGCATGGCAACATCACTCTGATCAATAAGCCACTTAGGAGCATGAAGAAGACGTGCAAGAATGATTTTCTCATCTCTTCTCTTCAAGTAACTACTTAAATTTGGAGAACCAAATTTATTTTTAGAGGGATAGGATGTTATATCATTGGGGAAAAAACTCAAAGGGCCTATTCATAAATTCTTAAACTTTTTGGACCTTTTTATAAAAGTGTCAAAAAAATTTATTAAACCCCATGGCAAAATCCCTATTCATTGGATTTTATTTCTTCTTTTTCTTCTGCTGCCGATTCTTTCTTCCTCTATTCTATCTCTCTAACCCTAAAATCTCGCTAACCCATCTCCCTACAAATCTTTTCATCATTGTCATTGCCAGTTTCATCTTCATTTTGGTCGTTGTAGTTGCCATTAGTGTTGCCCCTTCCACAATCACAAGCTACTACCAACGCCCCTATTCTTCCTACCCATTGCTGGTAAAGTCGATCAATTGAGGTGAAATTTTCTTGCTTGTTTTCACTCAAATGATATTGGGCATGATTAAATTTATCACAAAAAATTTAGGAGGACTTAAGAAGTAGATTAAGGTTCTCAATCCGGTAATATTATTTTTGTACTACCAATATCAATAGTTATCCTTCCTTTAGGACATCTTCGATGACAATTAATTAAATTCTGTGAAAGAATCAGTATATTTTTTTTTCTTTTCCTTTCCATATGACTCGTATTGATTCAGACCTATTGTGTGGATGGTGGGATCATTAATTGTTGCTTGTTTCTTTGTTCATGCTAATTTATCATTTTGATTTAGAGATGCATAATCCGTAAGTACCCCTTTGTACGAAAACCAAACTCTCTAACTAAGAAATCTTGGATTTGAAATATACTAATTGTTGCTCAATCGGATATTTATTTACAAATATTTAAGATCATATTTGTCATGAAACTCAAAATTGATTTGATACTTTTATGATCATGTTTTTTTTGTTGTTCACATAATAATCTCATTCTTTTATATTTACTCAATTATTTATAATTTTTATTGTTTATCAAACTGTACTACCTTATGAAAATCTCAACTGAATTACAAAAGAAACAAATGTAATCTTTGTGCTACAGAACTTTGTTTTATAATCAATAAAGATGATCAAAATATTAAATTTGAGTAACTAAGTAATGCTCTATCAATATAGAGATTTTTATTTCGTGCTTTAAAGAAATATATAACTTACCTCACGGGGTGAATAGTGAGTCGTTCATCCTATTTTTATATGAGGTACATCACGGAATGGATTGCAGGTCATTCGTCCTATTTTTTTCATGTGGGGCATTTCGGGTGGATTGTATGTCGTTCACCCCATATTTATGTATGTATATGTGCATACATAAGATGTATTTCGTATTAGATGGATTGCAAGTCGTTCATCCTATGTATATAGGATACAACTCTACTAGGTGGGTTGTGGGTTGCTCACTCTCATCTTATATTTATATAGGATGTATTTTATATTAGGTGGATTGGAGGTCGTTCACCTATTAAATGTTTATATTTGAGTTATATATATTTATATAAGAGTAATATGTGTTTAGTGTTGAAATGAGAAATTGAGAAAAATCGATGGAATTAATTAAAGGAGTAAGAGTTGAATTAACGAGAACGGAGTAATAATCAATGGGGTACCAAATCTGAAAATATAAATACTCTTTTTTATTGTTGACCTCTTGAATCATATATATTTATACACATCTTTTTTTATTCTACTTTGCACATGGTGCTCACTCTCTATTTTTTTGACCTCCAGATCCGCAGATTTGAGTCAATTATCAAGTTTCTTGGCATGTAAAGTTCAAGTCTTGGGTACTTGGCATGGAAAGTCCTAGGGTAGGTCTTGGCGGCATAAAGTCCAAGCATGGGTCTTGGCAACGTAAGTTTAAATGGATCTTGGTAAATGGAAAGTCCAAGGCGGTAGGTTTGGCAGTGTAAAGTCCAAGCATGGGTCTTGACGACATTAGTCCAAATGAACCTTGGCAAAAAAAACCCGGTTAGCATGACACAGCCGATGGAAGTACCTGAAGTCTAACACAAAAGATGAAGAGTCACAGACTCGAGGGATCCGAGAGGTATGAGATTGATGGAGGTGGCTAGAAGACTTAGGTCTAGGCTATGGGTGATTATCAAATATGTTGGGATCATACTTGGATTAAACCTCATGTTTGAGATTTACCAGTAACCTAGGGTATTAGACTAGTCGATTGGTCGAGTGTTTGACACTCGGAAGCCTAATTGACTCGTAGCAGTTGACTGGGTAGGTAGTCAACTATGGTTCGACTACTGATCTGTGGCTCTAACAGTCGACTGCTAGAGTTGAGCAGTCAACTGGTCCACAATAGTCGACTGGTCCACAACAGTCGACTGGAATTAAGCAGACAGAATAGAATATTGAGCAGTCGACTGCTAGTCCATGGCAATCGACTGCTGGCTATGTCAGTCGACTGCTAGGTCAGGGCAGTCGATTGATGGACAATTTTCTTCCATGGATTAAGTCATTATAAGGCAACGGCTAAGGGTCCAATCGACTGAGAGGCGAAGAATCAGCTTGAGTTGAGTTATAAAAGGAGCTCGATGGGAGGATTTGGAGCTGCTAATTCTTGAGCTTTATGGAAGGGTTTTTTTGATACATTCCAGACCATCCAAGGTGTTCAAAGCAACCAACAAGCATTCAATGCAAAAGCACACTTGTAAAGTAGTTTTTGTTAAGTATTTCATTTGTATCTTGTATTTATTTGTTTGTGTTGTTGTTTACTATTGTAAGCTTATTGTACGAGGTTTCTCCACCTCCAAATTATTTTTCAAGAAGGAGATGAGATTTAGTGGAGTAGACACTAAAACCCAACCGTGGAGTTGGAACCATAGGTTCCGAACCACGTAAAATAGTGGTGTTGTGCTTGTGTTATTTTCATTTATGTTTATTTTGTATATTCTACTGCGCTAACGAATTGTAGACAAGCACGTGATTGAGATCGAACTGAGATACTACGAAGATGCTATTCACCCCCCTCTAGCATGAGCATCGATCTCTTTACATAAGTATCAAGTATGAGGGGATCATACTTGGGTTACACCTCATACTTGAGATTTACTAGTCGACTGGTGGTATTGACCAGTCGACTGGTCAAGTGCACGGTACTCGAGAGGCCTAATTGACTCAGGCAGTCGATTAGGATTATGACTCAGTCGATTGGTAGAGTAGTCGATTGAGGCTCAACTACTAACTTGTGGCTCTAGCGATCATTGGTGGCTTCACGATCATTGCCCCTAATGGTCGATTGCAGCAATCGATTATCCTTAAGTGGACATGGCACAAAAGGTCTCATGGTCGACTATGTTAGTGCAATCGACCCAGACTAGACTCGAATGGGATTCGAGTAGTGTTTTGATGTTTGACAATATAGTTGACTATATGGGTTTGACCATATGTTGATCATATGACAAATGGATGTTTTTGACATCCAATGTCATATGGGGGAGTTTGTTTAAGGGGGAGATTGTTGGAGCAATTAAACCTTAGTTCAAGATTGACCAGACTCAAGGGGAAGTCCAAGTTTAGATTCTTGACATGGAAAGTCCAAGAATGGTCTTAGAATGGAATGTCTAAGTTTGGATACTGGCATGGAAAGTCCAGAATAGTCTTGGCATGGAAAGTTCAAGAATGGTCTTGTCATGGAAAGTCAAAGTTTGAAGTCTTGGCCACATAAGTCCAAGTGTATAGTCTTGGCGGTGAAAGTCCAAGCATTGAGGCTTAGCAATTGGAAAGCCCAAGGGCGAGGTTTTTGGCAGCATAAAGTTCAAACATGTAGTCTTGATGGCATAAGTCCAAATGAACCATGGCAAAGGAGACCCGAAGACATTACATAGCCGATGGAAGCACATGAAGGTTAGTGCGAAGGGTGAATGAGTCGTGGAGGAATCAGACAGACCCTATGGAGGTGTGAGGTTGATGGATGTGGCTAGAAGGCTTAAGTCTAGGCTAAGGATGGTCGATTAAGTATCAAGGAATCATACTTAGACTAAACCTCATGGTTAAGATTTATCAGTCGATTGAGACTTTGGGTTAGTTGACTGGTCGAGTGTTCAAGAATCGAGAGCCTAGTCAACTCGGAGCAGTCGACTAGTTGTGTAGTCGACTAAGGCTCATCACAACTAAGTGCTCGACAACCCGGTTGGTGGCTTGCACGATCACCAATCGGTCCACGACAATCGACTACTAATGGTGGACAATCGACTGGTGGTAGTGGACACGGGCACAAAATGTCTGGTAGTCGACTGGTCAATCGACTATTAGCTTGGTAGTAAACTACTAGTAAGGGTAGTCAATTGCTAGGGTATCCGTTGAAGTAATCCAACATGGATTAAGCCATTGTGAGACAATGATACTGTGATCAATAGACTGCTAGGCAAGAGCAGTCGACTAAATGATGAAAAATTAGCCCGAGCTCAGCTTTATAAGGAGACTTCGTAGATGATTTGGAGCAGTGGATTCTTGGTGATCTTGAAGGGGATAAGTTAATGCTTTCCAGACCTTCCAAGCTATCCAAAGCAACCAAAGTGTGATCAAGCAATTAAGGCTCATTTGTAAAGTGTTTTTACTTCATTTCGATTTGTTTAGTGTATATGGTTGTATTTATTATTGTTGTAAGAACTTGTACGAGGTTTCTAACCTCCAGTGTCATACCGAGAAAGAAAGATTCATAGTGAGGGTATATCACTATAGCACCATCATAGAGTAAGAACCCTAGTTCTGAACCACATAAAATATCATGTTGTGATTGTGTTGTCTTTGTATTTATCTGTACTTGTATATTTTATATTCCACTGCATATTAATGTTTTGTAGATAAGAAATCACGATCGAAGTACAAAAATGAAGAAATGCTATTCACCCCCTCTAGTACATGTCAAATCAGTCCCTACAAACTAATGGTTTGGTAGTTGACTGCTTAAGTGTCCGTTGGTAAAAAGCCAATGTGGATTAGTCCATTATGAGATAATAGATAGGTGGATAGTCAACCGAGGGAAAGACCAGTCGACTGCCAGACAAAAAATCAGCCCGTGTACAAGTTATAAAAGGAGAACAATGGGAGATTTTGAGCTCCCAATTTCTAAGGGTTTGAAGGGGAGTTGCTGTTGTGATTCCAAACCTTCAAAGTATCCGAAAGCAACCAAACTAGTAAGCGATCAAAAGCTCTCATTTGTAAAGTGTTATATTTATTCTTATATTTGCTTTTGTATTTGTTATATTTGGTTATTGTAATTCATATTTTAAAAGGTTTCTCCACCTCGGGTGTATTACTGAGAAGAAGACAAGGTTTAGTGATGTAGACACTAAAATCTAATGTGGAGTATGAACCATAGATTTCGAACCACATAAAATCCCTTGTGTCATGTTTGTATTGTGTTTTTTGTTTGTATTTGTATTTGCATTCCACTGCGTACTAACACTTGTAGACAAGCACGAACGTGAACAAATGACGAAATCGACGAATATTCACCCCTCCCCTCTCAGAGCGCCAAATAATCTCCAATAATTAATATTTACAGTATTAAAATTAGCATTATTAAATGATATAGAATTTTTTTTTAAAATTTAATCTTTATTTTTTAAAAATTAAACATAATAATTAGAGATGTTATAAGAAGTAGTTAAAAAAAACTCGATATATTAATTAATAATTTTGATTTGTGCAGGAGGTATCAATCTAATGGTAAATTAAATGAATTTATCAATGATCATTTCAATTTATTTTTTTTCTTATATTACTAATTTTTAAATTGTGGAGTAAATATAGTTTAGGGAATATGTTGAGCCAATGGATTTGATTCTCGATAAAAAAATTTTAAAATGCATTCAGATCCAAAATTAAAAGATAAATATTCTACAGAAATAAAATTAGTTCATAATTCTCTTAATTTAATATCAGAGTATTTAAATAAACTTGAATCATAAAAATTTATGTTTGAAAACATTCGAGTCTAAACTTTTTTAAGTTCTTTAAAATTTATGTTTGAAAGTGTTCTACTCTAAATTTGATCAGGTTCTTTATTTTGATATGTCACTTAAATGATATATAACTAATGTCCGATTAGAATTTATTGAAGACTTTATAATATTTACATTTTGAATGCATTTCTCCTAATGGAAGATTGATTTTCTCAAAGTAATTAATAAAAATAGATGATTTTAAATATACAATACCCCTAACATTAGATGTTCAAGTACTTGTGTTTTAGCTATAGGAAGTTATTTTGGTTCATCATCGATAAAATTGAACATCGTCAAGATTTACATCTGAAATTGAGATTTTCTTGTCCTTCCATGACCAAGATGAATATCCTTCCATTATAATTGGAGAATTAGCATTGAAAGCGATCGAAATTTTAGAATTTAAAGAGAAGAGTAGAAAAGATGACGTAAAAATGATAAAATGAATATATTATATTATTATTATAGTATTTAAAGAATAATGATCATCAAATCGTACATAAATGACCCATCTTCAAATGGACCGATTATAATTTCGAACCGTGTAATGGATAATCGGTCCACCTGGACTAGATCTGGTTTAGACTCGGGGTGGGTCGAGCTTGAGCATAATAACAAGAGAGATTTGAGAGGTCTCTTGTTCCAATTTCCATTTTTAAGCCCGAGTCATTCTCCGTTTGTAGGGGTGACTACGGTTCCAAAATTGTCGGTTTTGATTTTGGAATCGTCGATTCTGATTTGTCATTCAATGGAACCGGAATCGAACCGTTCATCAATGGTTTCAGTTTTGGTTTCAGAATCACCGGTTCTGATTCCTACGATTCGATTTTGATTTCGAGCGTCGGTTGTTGATCGGCGTTGCTAGAGGGGGGGTGAATAGCGAGCGTAAATCTTTTCGTTCGTTCGTTCGTTCGATACCCGAGTAAGCACAGAGGAAAATAAAGAGACACGTTTATTTTACTTGGTTCACAACCCAGCGGTTGCTACTTCAAGGCCCTATCGGTCCTAGACCGCGTACGAAGGGCAAAGCACTATAACGTCTCCTCCTCGTTGGAGGTAGGAGACAACGATCACAAAACCGAATGTACGAGGATGAGGCAACAAGCCTACCTCACCTCGTTATGAATAAAAACAAAGAATACAATAGAATATGTTTACTTGTTGTTGCTGCCGACGAAGAGGATGAGAACTTGTCGTTGCATCGGCGTTATGACAATGTTGGAGCGTTAGCGTTGTAGGAGCACTTGAGAATAAACTTGATGATCTTTAGAGTTGGAATCCTACCCTCCTTTTATAGATTTTGGCCTCTAAATTTGTCTCCTCATCTTTTGGAACAGATCACGAAGTTGTACAAATTTTATCACGAAGTGGTCGCGTCAAACCTTATCCATTTTGACCTAGCGCAAAGGTTGATTCGTCGCCATCAATCGACTAATGCCTCCCATCGATCGGTGATGAGCATCGATCGGCCAATGTCCGTGATCATTGCCCGACCCACTTCATTACAGTAAGAGGTTAGCTCGGAAAATGATAAATGCGACGGTTTCTAACTGTCCGATCTCGACCTAGACCTTCCACAAGAAGTCTTAGTCAGATCGCCGCCTACGGTCGTCCCCGTACACAGGACACGACCTTATCATCTCTCACTCACACGAGCTTACCTCGATACTTACTTTGTAGCTCTCGCTTCCGACCTTCCACTCGATTCCTTCGGCTCCCTCCGAAGTCACTCGAGTGTCGCCCGATCATCGCGGCTTCCTCCGGGTGTTGCTAGCCTTCAGCTCCAGCTTTAGCACTTTTCTGCACACTCGATTTAGCTCGTGAGATAACGATGTAAACTTAACTTTGTGTCTTTGCCATAATCAAAACACAGGTTTGATTATCTAGTGCTCCTGCACCAACAATCTCCCCCTTTTTGATCTATGGGAAACCAACACAAAGTTAAGGGAAATCAAAGCATAAAACAAGTATAGTAGATGATGAATGTCATTCCCAAAAACTCCCCCTTAACCCTAGGTGAGTTTTGAAAGAGATACTTTAGTTTTCAAAATCAAATTTTGTGTTACTCCCCCTTAACTTTTGCTCTTCTCAAAATCAAATTTTGTGTTACTCCCCCTTAACTTTTGCTCTTCTCCCCCTTTTGCCATAAATCAAAAAAAAAAATTGGGGTTTTTGTATAAAATAGGGGTTTAAAAATAATATCGTTTATGCATGCATCTAGATAAATCAAATATGAGTCCAAGCATGCGTCTAGCAGTAGTTAGATAGATTGGTTAAAGGTGTGTCCCTCTGCACCAATAATCTAAAGGTTTGTAATATAACCCTTAGGGTTAGTTTGCTCTCCCCCTTAGTCAAATATATGAAGTATAAGAGATGTAGGGGGCGCTAAACTTAGGCCTAAGAGTTGTTAAGTACAATAGTTGAGAAAATAAGTAGTATTTTGAAGAGGTTATATTTCAATTATCCTTAATATCTCACCCATTCTATGTGTCTCAGAAGTTGTTCACCTTATATGTTTTGTGAGATGATTTGAAATTGATTAAAGATAGTCAACCTTGGGTTAGATTCGGATTTAACCTATAGACTGTTAAGTAACTTTTTGAGAAACTGGCTTCCAGGTCGTGGCGAGGCACAGGGGTCTTCTTTGATCGGAACAATGACCACTTCCTTAGACAAAGCCAAATTCAAGAAAATATCACTTAAGTCACTTAGGGTTACTTTCTTGGCTAACTAGTTTAGGATACGGCGAGGTAGCTTCAGCTAGTTCCACTCGGTCAAGTGCACCAAGCTAGATACGCCTTATTTAGCTCGAATACATGAGACTTTGCTTCCCTAGCATACTATCATCTCGCCACGTCCTGATACTATGTTGTCAAGAGTTGACTAACTATTTTTCCTATCTAGACATTCTAAAAATTAAAGTAAAATATTCAATGATTTTGCTAAGTAAGCGGGTATACTATTTTAGTGTTAGCTCCCCCTGGACCATTGAACCAATATGGTCTATTCAAATAATGAACTTGATCCTGGAGAATCCAAAACTTATTAGTCCTTATATGTGAGTTCAATAAAACCTTTGGGACCCATGCTTGGACTCTTTGATGACTACGATTTACGATAGACATATAAGACATATTCGTAGTCTTTAACTTAAATCCGAGTCCGACTTTGTTGTACATGGCTCTTTGAGTTCCAAGTAGTCGATTAAGGTTCTTAGATCCCAACGTGAACCTTTCCAACCTAGCCTCAACCTCTTGAACTCGGTATTTCAAGAGAGAATTCTCCTCCTCAAGTTTTTCAATTTGGGTTGAGTTTCCCTCTTGAACTTGACTAGTTGAAGAGGTTAGAGTAGCCTCTAGCTTGAGGGTTTCAACCTCCTCAAGTAACGACTCAACCCTAGACTCGGACTTAGTTAATTTCCTAGTAAGCACTTTAATTGTATTGTAAAATGTATGAATTAGTGAGCGACTAACCTTAATTTTCTCTTTGAGTTGCTTCTCGAAATAGTCCTCGAGTTCGGAGTCGGTGTTGTAATTGGATTCGGATTCGGACTCTGACTCGGACTCTTCGGGTCTTGCCATGCATGCTATACCGACGCCTTCTTCGTTGTCCCATGTTGCACGAAAAGCCTTCTTTTGATTTGATTTGAATTGTGCCCTCTTTTGGTTCTTTAGTAGCCTCCTTTCCCTCCGAACGATCTTTCGCACTACATTCACTATTGCTTCCACCTCTTCCGATTCGGACTCTGATTCATCTTCAGGTTCGAGTTCATCTACTTACCTAGTAGGTGGCTTGCTTCTTTGTCCTGCAAGTAGAGCAATACCTCTCTCGGCCCGAACCACGTTAGTTTGCTCGTGAAGTTCAAACTCGAAAAATAATTCGTCTAACCTAAGCTTCGAAAGGTCCTTAGAGACCTTGTAGACATCGACCATGGATTCCCACAAGGTAGTCCTAGGGAAAGCATTTAAAATGTACCTTATAAGGTCCCGGTTCTCTACGACTTGCCCGATCGAGTGAAGACCGTTGATGATATCTTGGATCCGCGCATGTAGTTGGGTGATGGTCTCGCGATCCTGCATCTTTAGAGTGTACAGTTTATTTAAAAGTAAATCTCTTTTACATACCTTAGCATCGGAGCGTCCCTTCGTGTAGATCAATCAATTTGTTCCAGAGGTCTTTGGCGCTAATGAATGGTCCGATGCGATTGAGTTCCTCCTTGGACAAGTCGCATTGCAATATTTGGGTTGCTCTTGCATCGACTTCGATTTGCCTCTTGGTTGCATTTGTCCACTTGTTAAAATCCAAGGGCTCCCCTTGATCATTGGTGGGTAGAGCAAAGCCGGTTTGGATTATTATCCAAGTCTCGACTTGTGTTTTCAAGAAACACTCCATCCGACCTTTCCAATAATGGAAATCATTTCCGTTAAAGAACGGAGGTCGGGTGGTGCTATACCCCTCAATGTGAGCCATTAAGTCTCTTGCAAAACACGAAGAAAAACCAAAGAGAATTCCAAGACTCGGTATTGGATTATTAGTGTGGGAAATAATAGGAAATAAACAGAAATAAATAAGAATAATAAGAAACTAACAAAAGCTAGAAACTTACAACCTTCGATGTCCCCGAAAGGGTACTAAACATTGGATTTTGGGGTTGGAAACAGCTTGTTACAAGGGTAAACGCTAGTAATAAATGTAGATCTCTCAGACAGCTTCGATTTGGTAGGTAGATCGTTTTGAGAGTCCTCTTGTGCGAAAAGATATGGTCGTTTTACCGTCGACTACTCCAAAATAGAATACTTACAAATACACAACCAAAAGAAGCGTACCAAGACTTCGTCTTGGATTAGTAGTGCGGGAGGAAAAGAAAACCAAAAAAAATGCGACTCGAAAAATACGAAAAGAAAACCAAAAAGTGCTAGATTGGTGGTTTCACCAAATCTTAGCGCCCCCGCTCTGATACCAATTGTTGGATCGAGAAGCGTCGCTAGAGGGGGGGGTGAATAGCGAGCGTAAATATTTTCGTTCGTTCATTTGATACCCGAGTAAGCACAGAGGAAAATAAAGAGACATATTTATTTTACTTGGTTCACAACCCAGCGGTTGCTACTCCAAGGCCCTATCGGTCCTAGACCACATACGAAGGGCAAAACACTATAACGTCTCCTCCTCGTTGGAGGTAAGAGACAACGATCACAAAACTGAATGTACAAGGATGAAGCAACAAGCCTACCTCACCTCGTTATGAATAAAAACAAAGAATACAATAAAATATGTTTACTTGTTGCTGCTGTCGACGAAGAGGATGAGAACTTGTCGTTGCGTCGGCGTTATGATGATATCGGAGCATTGGCGTTGTAGGAGCACTTGAGAATAAACTTGATGATCTTTGGAGTTGGAATCCTCCTCTCCTTTTATAGATTTTGGCCTCTGAATTTGTCTCCTCATCTTTCGGAACAGATCACGAAGTTGTACAAATTTTATTGCGAAGTGGTCGCGTCAAACCTTATCCATTTTGACCTAGTGCAAAGGCTGATTCGTCGCCATCAGTCGATTGATGCCTCCATCGATCGATGAGCATCGACCGGCCTTGTCCGAACAATCGACTACCAGCCTGGCCACTTCCCTACAATAAGAGGTTAGCTCGAAAAATGATATGCGACGGTTTCTAACCGTTCGATCTCGACCTAGACATTCCACAGGAAGTCTTAGTCGGATCGCCGCCTATGGTCGTCCCCGTACAGAGGACACGACCTTACCATCTCTCACTCACACGAGCTTACCTCGATACTTACTTTGTAGCTCTCACTTCCGGCCTTCCACTCGATTCCTTCGGCTCCCTCCGAAGTCACTCAAGTGTCGCCCGACCACCGCGGCTTCCTCCGGGTGTCGCTAGCCTTCAGCTCCAGCTTTAGCACTTTTCTGCACACTCGATTTAGTTCGTGAGATAATGATGTAAACTTAACTTTGTGTCTTTGCCATAATCAAAACACAAGTTCGATTATCTAGCGCCCCTGCACCAACATCGGTTTCGATTCATCATCCACCAGAACGAAACCGAACCATTAATCGATGATATCGATTCCTTACAATTCAATTTTAGTTCGAACTATTTAGAATCGAAATTTAAATTATTTAATTTTAAGCCTCTCATTTCTTTAAAAGGAAATTTAAATATATTATTTTTCAATTCATTAATTCAGTTGATTTATTTTAATTTAAATTTAAATTTTATACGTGAAAATTTAACTTGCATTGATTTATTTATTTTATATAACTCTTTAAATCAAATATATATATATATATATATATATATATATATATTAAAAAAAAAAGCTCAAATTTAATTTATATAAAGGGATCAAAACCCTTATAGTTCATTTACCATTTAATTTAAATATGACCCTCTTATCTTAATTTAATCTGAAATATTATCAGAGATAGCGGTTGATATATCTTTGGTTGTAAAATCATATAAGTCTTTATTATTCTTCTTCATTATCTCTTGTTATTTAAGATTTACTTTACACAATCATTCAAACAGGTTTACGCTTAAAGTGTTTCTAGAGTTATCCATGATCTTTTGGATAGTTTTTAAATTATGATTGTATATATTTTTTATTATGATTATGATGTACTAATGAAAATTTTAATTGAATTTTAAATGATTTTGATTTTTTAAATATTTTTTATTATAATTGTGATACAATAATAAAAATTTTAAATTTTAAATATTTTATTTTTTTGCACGTTGATTATTTAAATTTTAAATATTTAAATATTATTTTTTATGTATATTTATTATTATAATTGTGGCACAATAATAAAAATTTAAATTTTGATTGAATTTAATTTTTTTAAAAATAAATATTAAATTATTTTTAAAAAATCAATTTCGATTTTAATAAAAAAAACTCAGTATCGATTTTGATACCGTTCTGGTTCGATTTCGATTCCAATTTCGATTTCCATTTCGATTTCGATATCAATTCTGATTCTATTTCGATTTTGATTCGGTTCGATTTTAAAAATTGAAGAACTGAAATCAAATCATATATCTTCAATTTCAATTTCAATTTCGGAACAATAATCGAAAAAATAGTTTAGATTCGATTTTTGCGTTATCGGTTCCTCAAGCACCGTTATTGCCAGCACCATAATTCTTCGAAGCTCCCCATCCATGACCTTCATCACAGCTTAAGTTGCTTCCTTGGCTACATGAGAAATCTACTCAACAGAGCGGGCAACGCAGCTCTTTCCACTTACCTTCATTGGCCATTTCCGGCCTGCCGTGCTCTTGCTACCGCCACGGCTGCGGTGCCGCAGCTGCGGAGCTGCTGGCATCGCCTGGACATGCGCCCGAGCTCATATCGCCCTGGAAGCCTCTGTGTTCAGGACAATGGCGATGGGACGAAGGAGAAAGTGGTGGTGGTCATGGGTGCTACCGGCACGGGGAAGTCAAAGCTGGCCGTGGAGCTTGCCACTAAGTTCGCCGGCGAGGTCGTGAACTCGGATAAGATTCAGGTCTATCGAGGGCTCGACATCGCCACCAACAAGATGCCCATGGAGGAGCGGCGCGGCGTGGCACACCATTTGCTGGGAGAGCTTCATCCAGAGGAGGGCGAACTCTCGTCCGCAGCATACAGGGAGTTTGCGGCGCGCGCCATCGTCGGTATCGCCTGCCGAGACCGGCTACCGGTGATGGCGGGCGGGTCGAACTCCTTCATACACGCGGCCTTGGCCGGGAGCTTTGACCCCCAGTGGAGTCCTTTCGAGGCGGACTGGGGGCGGAGGACGAGGAGAGGGGCGGCCCTCCGGTACTGCTGCTGCTTCCTGTGGGTCGACGTGGAGGCGGCCGCGCTGGCGGAGCAGCTTGACCGGCGTGTGGACGAGATGCTGGCGGCGGGGATGGTGGAGGAGCTGGGTCGGTACTTCGAAGAAGAATCGGCGTCGGAGGCTGCCGAGTCGAGGCATCCAGGGTTAGGCAAGGCGATCGGGGTGCCAGAGTTCCGGGAGTACTTCCAGGGAAAGGGTCGGGGAACAACAGCGGCGTACGAGGCGGCCGTGGCAGCCATTAAGGCCGACACGCGGCGGCTGGCGGAGGAGCAGGTGCGGAAGATCGAGCGACTGGGGGAGATGGGGTGGCCGCTGCGGAAGCTCGACGCTACCGCAGCGGTGTCGGCTCGACTGCAGGGATCCATGACGGAGGCAGAGGTGGCGTGGGAGAGGGACGTAGCGGAGCCCGGCGGCGCAGCCGTGGAGCAGTTCCTGAACGAGGCGGCAGAGGTCCAGCAGGGAAAAGAAAAGAAGAAAAGAACAAAAAATACTTGTGATTTTGTTTGTTTTTTGTAACTTCAAAATTGTTCTTTAGTGGGGAATTTAGAGAGATAAAAGATAAGATTAGAGGAAGCGATGATGGGTACGAAGAAAGACGAGGAAGGAGCAAGGAGCAAGGCGACCAATTTTGAGATAGGGCGCTTCTGACAACTGATGATTGTGCAGAGCAGAACAGAAACAAATTGAAACAAGAGGAAAGAAGGGAATGTGATCGACATTCTTCGATCTTTGCTTTCTGGCTGCATTATTTGCGTCTTGCGAGTGTTAGAGCGACCGATTTTTAAGAAACTGTTTCTATTCGACTTCATAGTGTCAAAACAACTGTACAGTATTGCTACAATGAATCACTAGAACATCATTTGCTGTAATGTTGCTCGTTTGGTTCCCAACTATCATTTACTTCACAGAATGTTTTAAAGGTGTTCAAAGAAATATTCATAGAAGCTCTGATAGAATTGCCGATTTCCATTCACATTGATTCATTTGCAAAAAACACAAAGATTGTTGGCGTTAGATAAAACTATTCTAGTTCTTCATTTTCAGATCCTGATTGCGAATAAGATCGATTTATTTCTGATGCATTGCCTGGAAACTAGATTTGGTCGCCATGCTCTGCTCAAAATTCATTTGTTTAAATTAAATGACTTGCAAACAAGTTTGACTTCCTAACAATTTTTTAAAACCAAGTAATTTGAATTAGTTGAATAGAGAATTATTTGGGTCGCTTAATTACCCAAGAATGATTGCATATTTTCAATGATTATTTGCATATATAAGTTTCGTTAGTGTCTTGTACCCAGATGACATAAGATTCTCATACACGTATCTTACTTAGAACTGCAAGACACAAAAAATAAAAGAAAAAAAAAAGAAAATCGTGTGCGTTTCTGTGCTTCGGTTCTCAGAACTGCCTTTTGCTGAATCATTCCGCGGTAATGATAGAATGAGGTGTGACTAGATTATAATGGTAATATGCATCTAAAATTGAAGAAATATTAATATATTTAATGATAGCAAAAAAGAGGTGTGGTTTTTTTTTATTTTTATTTTTTTTATAGATGAGCGAGTACATTGAGAAATATTTAGTATAACAACATAGATAATATTCAAGTACGCATGGACACCCTTTCGGCAGAGTTCCAAGTTTCAAAAAGAACAAATATAATATTAAATGTATGTGTCTTGATAATGCTCATTTGACGCTGAAATTAAAGAAATTGACAGTTAATAAAAAAACATTAAACGATGTTAATTTTACCTATGGCCTTCACTCCTTAGCTTATCTGCTAAATAATATGAGTTAAAATTATGGAATTTGTAATTAACTTAACCACTAAAGGAAACAATACCTAGGTCAATGAGAAAACTAATAAGTTAATTGCCTTTAATAAAATAAACCAATATTGAGGTAGCAAATGATACTTTAATAGCATGTTTATCGTTTGGAGGCAGTTTTAAGTAGAGGATAATAGTGGATTCGAAATAAGAATGTCTATTTGCCTTTTTTCGACTAATCTATGAACTTGTCGAGTTTAACTATTAATTCAAAATACTTAAAATCCATCACCTCCATGAAGTCATTATACAATTGGATTACATTGTATGTTTTAAGTGTAACCTACATTAATCTAGACATCGCTTCTTTTCATGCATGTTTCATATGTGGTTATTATGACATTCTTTCCCTTATTAATTATTTTTGTTTACTTCATTTGTGATGGATATTCTTTCTCTAGTTTAAAACATTTGCTATATTTAGACAAATATTTGATATGTGTTTGGTTAGTTGTTTGCTGTTTTCAGATGAATTCAGTCGATGTATTAATGTGGATTGATTGTTTGATGTAATTAAGGATTTTGTTTCCTTTTGAATTTTATATATGGAGTTTTGTATCTACTTTCGAATTTATATAAGACCTTTTAAAACCAACCTTCAAGTTTATGTATCCATCATCCGATCCTCGAACCCTAGGAGATCATGGGTGCTCATGGGTGTTCACGGATGATAAATAATACAGATGCTCATAGGTACTCACGGATGAGTTGTGTAGCATAATACAGTGCGTAAGCGATCGGACAGGGGATAATGGAGGTGCTTACAAATAAATTGTGTAGGATAACATTTCTCTCTCTTTATATATAAATTTTTATTACGCTGAGCGCCTCTCGCTATGAGGTTCGTGTGCAATAATAAGGAATGCACAATAACTTCGTCGCACTCCGTCTCACCCAAGCACCCAGTTTTCCCACGTCCGAATGCGACTTCCACTTGACGCCCGAGCACTCCACGCGACGCCCAACCACCATTTGTTGCTCGGCATCGCCGCCAAGCAGTCGAATTTCGATCACGATTCGATCGGAATTCGATTGCGATTCGATCGACATCGGAGTCAAATCGAACCCTGATTAAATTATGATGGGATAATCGGGCCAAATCAACCGCGATTCAACCAAACTCTGGTGTTGGTCAGATCATGGTCGGATTCTAGCCTGATTACAGTCGTGGCACTAGTGTCCGTAATTCGCCCAATTCTAGTCTCAATCCGGCCACGGTCCGATCGACATTGGAGTTCGGGAAGATCGCGGCTGAATTCTAGCCAGATTGTTACTAGAATTCGATTGCAGTTCAATCGATCGGTCAGTCGGGCAGCAACGACGATGACGGCGACGATGGCGGTGACCCCGATGAGTTCAGGTGGTTAGTCATAGTGCTCATCAGAGAAGAACGTTGATACCGTCGTTACCTCTTCTCTATGAACTAGATAGGAGGGCTCACAGGCAAGGCGTTACCCGAACCAATTAGCGGGTTCAGCGGAGAAAAAAGAGAGGAACAGTTCGGGCGCAAGCGCCTGAAATAATTGGCATGGCAAAACGAAGGCGGGAGGAGGCACTTCGTTGGGAAATAAGCCAGAATTGGTTTGGCCTGATAAGCCTAGAGGCAGACGGGACGGATAAGAATCGGTTCGGTTCGATAAGCCTAGAGGTAGATGTTAGTAATATATGAGAGATGTCCTAAGGCAATCGCCTTATATATGAACCATTTATATGATAAATGAAGATTCACTATTTGAGTATACATGTTTAATGTATTTGATTGGATCTTAAACTCATTTACTGAATGTCCACGATACGATTCACAGCATGAGAGAATTTGTGATTGGATCACAACTAGTGAGTATCTCTACATGTGTAATTGTGATGTATCGGAATTATCCCTAGTCGATGAATTGATGGATTTGGACACCATCAATTCTGTCGAGACTAGCACGAGGTATACTCCTTGGTGTATCCAAGCAGCTGATTCTCACTGGCTGGAGACATTGTGATGTCCGAAGTTAATCGTGGATGCTAGTTAAGGTAACTAGTTCATTGGAGTGACCAGCCGTAAGACTTCATATGGTTCTCTGCATATATAGATATGTCAATGAAGTTCTTACTATGGCTTAAGTGCGATGTTCCTTTGACTTGCGGTATTCAAGTCATCTTGATCATGGAGACTTATGCTTTGACATCTTAAGCAAACATCTCTAAGGAGATGTGGACCCGGGATGATTGGGTATAAGTCGAAGTGATCGAAGGTGTTTGAATAGCCTGTAAAGGATTCACCACTCCTTGCGAGGAGATGTATACCCATGGCCTCTCGTCGGATTGTTACTAAAGTCTTTGGCCAAAGCATTACATGTTTAGAGTAAGGTACTCTTCGATACATGTGGAGTAACTAGAATCCGTAGGACGAGGAAATGATACTTGGGCTAGGTGTGACGTAGTCAGCCTAGTGGGGACTGACACAATAGACCATGTCCTGAACCAAGTGGGTATAAGATGATGAAGGGAATGGGGCACGATTCATTCGAGCTACTGAAGGGTTTCAGAAATAGTTCTGGATCAACCGTTGATCTTTTCGGTTAATTGGGGATCATGATGTACTACTAGGTGTCACTCATGATCGTTCTATAATTAATGGTTAATTATAGACTACCAACATAAACCGAGAACCTATTTGGTCACACGCACAACGAGCGTAATCCAAAGGATTTAAAACTAGCTTGAGAATGGGATTCTCAGACCGAGAGAAACTATGTTTGGTTGGACCAAACATAAAGCGAGCATGAAATTGTTTCACCGCAATGGAAGCGTGATGGGCCGTGGTCTTATGAAGACATAATGGATGGACCAAAATGGTTTGGTTCTAACTAATGGATGAGAATAAACCAAAGGGTTTGGTTTATATTAAACGAATGAACCAAAGTTGGTTCGTTCGCTTTAACTTAAAATAAACCATCATGGTTTGGTTTATTTTAACTTATCTTAATGGAGCGGGTTAACGGGCTTTATGGATATGATCCATTAACCATTAAGAGAATTAGTTCTCTATAAAATAGGGCTTAAACCCCCAGCTTTGTGCGCACCTCAAGCCTCTTGCCGCGCCCAAGCCTCCTTCAGCCGGTGAAGCCTCCGGAAGCTTCCCTCCGTGATCTCCTATAGGTTCGGCATCAAGGTGAGCTTTTCTCTCCTTGGGCCGGGCGCTTATCTTCCACTCAAAAGCTGTCCAGTTTTTCTGACAGCTTTCTCCTTGTCGAGCGCCGCTTGGACGACGGTTAGTGCCCGACAGCGCTAACTTACCGGGATTTGATCTCCGTAATCCTCTCGAGGTGGAGGACGGCGATTCGGCCAAACGGTTGACGAATACCTCTCCGGAGAAGCGAAGTTTTGAGAACTCGCTTTAGGATCCGAATTTGATTCGATCGTGATCATCTTCGATCACGCCGCCTTCAACACGAGGCTAGTAACCCGCATTGAAGACGGCTCGTGACTTAGCGGAAGTCATCCCGAGGAGCTCGGGCGTGATACGGATAGAGACGATTCTACGCAGGATCGCTGCTGATGCCGTTTCCCGCTACACGCCATAAAAGGTATAACGAGATAATTTCTTTTATTGCAAATTTTAATTTACGGTTATGTCTACACTTGTTGTAATATGCATGCGTGTGTGTGTTGTAATAAATATAGATTTATTATTTTAATTGCTTCACTGCATTCATGTTTACGAAACATGATCAACACACACACGCCATGCAAGGTTCTAAAACCCAACAAAGGGTATCAGAGCCTGTGTTGTGTTTCGACATAATCAGAAAAATGGTTTTGCGATAGTCATAATGTATTTCTGAAATTTTCTAAATTTTGGAAATTTAGAAGTATTTATGGAAATTTTTCAATTTTGGAAAGTCTAGAAGTATTTATGGAAATCTTCCACTTTGAAAGTTGGAAGTATTTATGGAAATTGATATTTTCCATAAATAAAATATTTGATTAGATTCTGGAAATTTGTTTCCTAATTTAATCATGATTTGATTTGGGAAATCAAATCTTAAAATATTTTATTTCCATAAGTAGTTTTAATGATTTAGGAAATTGGTTTCCTAAATAGATTTTCCTTAATCAAATAATTCCATGAATAAAATATGTGATTAGATTTGGAAATTTGTTTCCTAATTTAATTATGATTTGATTTGGAGAATCAAATCTTAAACATATTTTATTTCCATAAATAGTTATGACATATAAGGAAATTATATACATGACATAATTGTATGCCATGTAATTGCATTAGATGCATAACATTATGCCATGTCGTGACATGTAGATGTATGCCATGTATGCCATGCCATGTAGATAATAGTTATTTGCATGCAAAGAGGATGAGACATAAAACCCTTAATCAATATTAAAGCCTACACCTTCCATTAATATGGTTAGAACCAGAGTTCTGCTTCTTGTTTGGGTTGTTGGACTCTCTCCAAGCCCTTAACTCGAATATGTTCAAACCATGGAATAGTTTAATACTAATATGGTAAGAGTCGAGGTCAATCGTTAGCTTTGGTTGTTGGACTCTCTCCAAGCTGGGCTAATTGGTTGAATGCGCCTAACCATATTAAAACTATGTCCCGATTAATGGGTTGGCTTTAACTCGAGCATCATTGTTGGACTGACTCTCCAAGGTCGATGTAAAGGGAGGTGAAGTTGGGTGCTATGCATATGATGCATACTTGTTAATGTGTTAACAACCCGATGTATGTGTGAACATTCAATTAGTTGATAGCACATTGTGATAGTTGCATATACGTGATATGCAATCGTATAGATGATACCTACCGTCGAGTTATGAATGGCTTGTTGGACTCTCTCCAAGGTTGTTCATAACTATGATGGATATCAACCCATTCGAGATGGACCTACGATCTCCAAGTGATTTTGGGGTTTTTGAAATTAAAAAATGAATGGGATTTATAAATGTATATTGATGCATTTTAAAATCATCTTTCATATATGCTCGCTTTGTATTTCTAGGTCAATAAATTGATCATGACGTCTTTGAATTTGCTATTTTGGATTGAACAAACCGACGGGCCTAACTTCCGGTGGCTTAGAAACACGAGAATTGTTCTCAAGGCGAAAAGCTTGCATATGTCCTTGAAGAGCCTCTTCCGATCATCTAAGGACGAAATGCAACCTGCATAAATGTTGGTCTATCGAAACATGTGGCGATTCGGCGAGTTGCATCATGCTAGCGCGATGGTACTGGTACGCAAAAGCAAAGATGAGCATATGGATGCTAATACTATGGTCTTCCATCTTCATGAGTTGTTCGATGATGAGCAAGCGAGATCCGGAAGGTTCGAGGTCTCTAGGCTCCTCTTCACTACGAAGATGCAAGAAGGTTCGTCAGAGTGCGATTTGTGCTAAAGATGAACGGGTACATCGAGACTAGCTACCCTCGGTTTTGTGATGGATCATGAGTTAAGTATTGACTTAATTCTGCATTGTTTGCCCAAGAGTTTCTCGCAATTTGTGATGAACTATCTGATGAACAAATTGAATCCACCATTCCCGAGCTCCTCAATATGTCAAGACTGTGGAGCCTTCATGAAGCATGAGGAGAAGGCGGTTCTGTTAGTTGATTCCTCAAAGAAAGGTTCTAAGAGGAAGGCAAAAGAACAGAAGAAAGGAAAGAAAAAGGCAAAGAAGGCGGAACTAGCGCAAAAGGGCACTTGCCATCACTGTGGCAAGGAAGGCCACTGGCGAAGAAACTGCAAGATTTATCTTGAGTCCATGAAGAAGAAGAAGGCATCCGATGCCCCATCCTCTTCAGGTATCTTCGTTAGTGATTGTCATTCTATTTCCTTAGACACTTGGGTATTGGATACTGGGTGTAGCTCACATATATGTAATGACATACAGGGGCTAAGGAATAGAAGAAGACTTGTCAGAGGGGAGTCAAATTTACGAGTTGGCAATGGAGCAAAGGTTGCTGCGGTCGCCATCGGAACTTATTTGCTGAAGCTCCCTAGTGGACTAGTCTTGGAACTGGACAATTGCTATTATGTTCCTTCTCTAATAAAGAACATGTTTTCTATTTCCTGTTTAAATAGAAATGGTTTCCATTTAACGTTTAGTAACAATTGTTGTTATATAACTTTGAATGGCGTACTTTATGGAACTGGAACTTTGAGTAATGGCATTTATACGTTGGACGATTCAAAGGACATTTTCAATATCGAAGCGAGCAACACGCGTGCTCGAAAGGATAATCACATAGACTCCTATATGTGGCATTGTCGTCTTGGCCATATAAGCAAGAAACGCATGTCCGAATTACACCGATGTGGAATTCTGGAATCGTTTGAATTGGATTCATACGATACATGCGAATCATGCTTAAAAGGCAAGATGACTAAGTTACCTTTTACTGGAAAAGGTGAACGAGTGGGAGAGTTACTAGGTCTAGTACATACTGATGTATGTGGACCTATGTCAACTCAAGCATTAGGAGGCTATAGCTACTTCATTACCTTCACCGATGATCACTCACGGTTTGGGTATATGTTCTTGATGAAACACAAGTCTGAAGCCTTTGAAAGGTTCAAAGAATTCAGAAATGAAGTAGAGAAACAACATGACAAGAGTATTAAAATACTTCGATCGGATCGAGGTGGTGAATACTTAAGTCAAGAGTTTCTTGATTATCTAAGAGACAATGGCATATTGTCTCAATGGACTCACTATACACCACAAAGATAATGGTGTATCCGACGGACCTTGTTGGACATGGTGTGTTGGGCTTTTCAAAGCCACGGATCCGAAGTATTAAAACTAATTACATGTATGTGCTTACAAAATCCTCTAGATCTACCTTAGAACTAAGAGATAAGGATGTTACCCTTGATGCGATGCCCTTCGCAAATCCCGCCAGCCCAAAGTCCGCGAACTCGAGAGTGTCAAGTGCACACTCCTCTATGGTATCCACACAAGCAATAGGTGGAAGAAAACTCAACCTTGAGTGTGCTAGCACTCCTTGGTTGGTTCGGCCAAAGAGAGGAAGGAGAGGGAGAGCTTGAGAGGAAAATTCCCAAGGAAGAAGATGAAGTAATGAGTGATTACTCACCAAATGAATTTTCACTCACATAACCCCAATGGTGGCGGCCACTTCATGGAGGGGGTTACATGCATGCATGTAACTCCCATGACCCTTGGTCTCCTCATGATGTGGCACTAATTGACTCAAGTCAATGATGATGTGGAGCATCATCATTGGCCGGCCATGCCTAGTCATCATCATGACATGGCATTTGGTCAAGTCAAACTTGACCTTTCATCTTCCCTCTCAAGTCAAGTCAAACTTGACCTCTAATCTCCCATGGTTGATCAAATCTAACCACTTGACTCAAGTCAATTTAATATAATGAATCTCTATTCATTAATTTAAATTGATTTGATGAATCAAATCTCAATTAGACTCATTCAACACTTGAATCAACTTGAGTCTAACTCAATTAGTCTAATTTGGATTACTCTTAATCCAATTTGGTTCATCCCATGAACCTAATCCTCATGGTTCATCATATGAACTTAATCTCCATCTAATTGCTCTTATGTGTGTGATCTATAGGTTCTTGTAACGCTGGCAATGTCCCTAAACCGATTTAGGAACATAAGCAATGAGCGGTATCTAGCAACACATCATTGCTACCTAAGTTACAAGAATGTTGAGCTCCAACATCACCTTTGTGACTACTAATTGTGACTCACAATATGTGACAATGTCCCTCTATCCTTGACATCTAGATTGACCAATCGAGGCATAGACCGTGTCATCCTCGGTACAATCTAAATCTTGAACTCCAAGTAGACTCACTCTAATCAAATGAGCTCAATATCTCATATTGACTCATTTGGGCCTGGCCATGCACTTCGTGGTCTCACTCTATCAAGAATATCGATGTCACCCCCGTCATATGGGAGGGATAGATCCCATCTACATCACTCACATCCCTCCGCATAATTCGTTACATACCCAGTAATCGCCTTTATAGTCCACCCATTTACGGGTGACGTTTGACGAAGCCAAAGTATGCAACTCCTTATGTAGGGAACCATGGTGACTTCAGGTCTAAGGACTAATAGTCATACTAATAGCCACATGAGAAAGTATATGACACTCATATAACGATCCATGATACTTTCTCATGGCGGGTCATTCACTATACATTCTCCAATGCATACCCATGTGTCAACTTGATATCTCATATCCATGACTTGTGAGATCAAGTCATCTTGTTGACCTACATGCTAGTCTCTACGCATTAACATTGTCCCTGAATGTTAATACTCGACTAGGAATGATCAAGAGTAGTGTTCTCTATATCATCTCATTATCGATTCAACCAATCAATTGATATAGATAAGAACCTACTACTCAAGGACATTATTATATTTAGTTATTTGGCACCAATACAAGTAAATATAATAACCATGCCTTTATAAATAGGAATATGATACAATAAAGTTCATACAACGATCATCACATGATTGGCTCTAGGGCTTTCACTAACAATCTCCACTAGCACTAGGTATCTAATACTAGTGTGACCATCAAAGCCTCGTCAAGGATGTTAGCCTCGCAAATCTTCACATCTCCTCGATCACGATCTCACGAATGAGATGGAAGCACCGATAGTAGAATCAATAAAACTCTTTACCTATTCAAACAAAACACGAACGCGATCTATAATCATCCCATCAACCCTTTACTAGCTCCTCATCGCCTCCAATATCAAGAAATATTCTTTAGTCCTTCTCAAGTACTTAAGAATATTCTTATCCATGCTGCGCCACCGATCGATATATCTACTCGTCATGCTCAAAGCATACGAGACATCGTGACGAGTACACATGGCGCATGATAGATCCTATAGCAGATGTGTAAGGGATCTTATCCATGCCGTCTCTCTCCTCTCTAGAAGAGGGACTTTGAGTCTTCGAAAGACTCACACCATGTGACATCGGCAGAAGTCCCTTCTTGGAATTCTGCATGGCAAACCAAGTATCTGAGTGTCAGATGTATGTACTCGACTTAGGCTAAGCAATCTCTTAGATCTATCTCTATAGATCTTGATGCCTAGAATACAGTCGCTTCACCTAAGTCCTTCATTGAGAAGCACGCCCGGCCAAGTCTTCATCAGTGTAGCGAAGGGATGTCATTCCCAATGAGTAGTATGTCATCCACATACAATACAAGGAACACAACCGTGTTCCCATTAACCCTCTTGTAGACACAGTTCATCTTCATTCTTGATGAAACCAAACTGCTTGATCGCATCATCGAATCAAGATTCCGGCTCAGAAGCTTGCTTTAGCCCATAAATGGACCTTTGCTTGCATACCTTTGATATCGTGGATCTACAAAACCTCGGGTTGTGTCATGTACACATCCTCGAGTAAGTTTCCATTCGTAAACGCTTTTGACATCCATCCAGATCTCATAATCGTGGTACGCTACAATAGCAAGCAATATCCGAATGGACTTAAACATCGCCACTAGAAAAAAGGTTTCATCATAGTCAATACCATGAATTTGCTTGAAACCTTTAGCCACCAATCGGCCCTTATAGGTATGCGTAAGTCCATCCATGTCCGCTTTCTCCTAAAGACCCACTTACACCCAATGGGTTTGACCTTCTTCGTGGATCAACCAAAGTCCATACTTGGTTAGTGTACATGGATTCCATCGATCTCATGGCCTCTAGCCATTTCTCGACTGGGCTCATCACCTTCGATAGGAGGTAGGCTCATTCTCAATGAGCATAACGCCATCATGGTCGACAAGAGAAATGAGTATCTCTCAGCCGACGACGACCCTATCGCACTGCAAGAGGTAGGTCTATTGAATGTGGTTGTTCCACAACTCTCAGGCAACAACCTCATCACCCACAACACTTTGTGGTTCCTGCTCAACCTCCATCAAGGCCTCAGTGCTATGGTCCTTATCTTGAATTTCTTCAAGATCGAAGGTTCTACTAGTTTTTCTAGAAACAAAATCCCTTTCTAGAAAACCCCGCCTTTTACACAAACACTTTGTGCCGACCGGGAATGTAGAAGTAATATCCTTTGTATCCTTGGGATATCCAACAAAATAGCACCTATCGGATTTGGGTCCCAGTTTGTCTGAGACTTGACGTCGAACGTAAGCCTCACAACCCCAAATCCTCATAAAAGACATCTTGGGATTTTTCTCCCCATATCAGATATGGTGTCTTTACCACAACCTGATGGTACACTGCTAAGGGTAAAGGTCGTGTCAGAGCATATCCCCAAAAGGATATAGGAAGATTTGTGTGACTCATCATAGATCGTACCATATCTAATAGGGTACGATTCCTCCTTTCGGATACACCATTCCACTGTGGTGTTCCAGGAGGAGTGAGTTGGGATAGAATCCCACACTCAGCTAGATAGTCACGAAACTCATGGCTAAGGTATTCGCCACCTCGATCTGATTGAAGTATCTTAATACTCTTGCCAAGATGGTTTTGTACTTCATTCTTGAATTCTTTGAACTTTTTAAAGGATTCTGATTTATGTGTCATCAGATACACATAACCATATCTACTGAAATCATCAGTAAATATAATGAAGTACCTGTAACCACCTCTAGCAGCAACATTGAAAGGGCCACATACATCACTATGTATAAGTCCTAACAAATCTGTTGCTCTTTCGCTATGTCCACTAAAGGGAGTCTTGGTCATCTTGCCTAAAAGGCAAGACTCGCATGTCTCATATGATTCAAAATCAAATGAGTCTAACCCCATCCTTATGGAGCCGAGATGTTTACCTCATTTATGTGACCTAAGCGACAATGCCAGAGATAGGTTTAGTTCAACTCATTTGACTTAAACCTTTTGGTACTTATGTTATAGATGGGGCTCTCTAAGCCTAGAAAGTAGAGTCCGTTCATTAGAGGTGCACTACAATAGAACATATCATTTAAATAAACTGAACAATATTTGTTCTTTATTATAAATGTAAACCTTTCTTGTCCAAACAAGAAACCAAATGATGTTCTTAGTTAAGCAGCACATAACAACATTCATCTAATTCTAGTACAAGCCCAGGGCGTAGATAGATCATAAGTTCCTACAAAGAATAAAGAAGAACCCTTGTTCCATTGCCTACTCGTAAGTCCACTCGCCCTTTGTCAATGCCTTGCTATTTCTCACCGCACATTGGTACAAATGTGAGATGCACATCCGTATCTAATACCCATGATGAAGAAATAGATAGATTGACTTCTATAACATTTATACCAAGGTAAGTCTCACTTCTTTTCTTCTTAAGATCTTCGGTATGCCTTGCGATTACGCTCCAGTTGTCTGCTTCCTAGGAAGCAAGCCCCTTCCTTGGCTACCCCTCCTTTGGGTTTAAGTTTGCCTTTGCCCTTGGCTTGGGACTTTCCCTTACCTTTAGGCTTGCCCTTGCCTTTCTTCTTTTGCATCATCAAAATGGTGTCAGATTTTCCCTTCTTAAGGTTAAGCTCAGCAGTTCTCAACATGCTGAGCATTTCTGGCAATGGCTTATCAATTTCATTCATGTTATAATTCATGACAAATTGATTGAAGGCTTGTGGCAAAGATTGCAAGATTAGGTCAGTGGCCAGCTCTTGGCCAAGTGGGAATCCCAGCCTTTGTAGGTTTTCTACGTACCCAATCATCTTGAGTACATATGAACCTACAGGAGTCCCTTCTTGCATTTTAGACCCAAATAGTGCTTTAGAGACTTCATATCTCTCATGCCTAGCTTGTCCTTGATATAGTTGACGAAGATGTCCAACCATATCATAAGCATTCATGAACTCATGTTGCTTCTGAAGCTCAGAGTTCATGGTCGCGAGCATTAGACATGACACATCTAATGCATCATCTTGATGCTTCTTGTAAGCATCTTTGTCACCGCGAGGCGTGGAGGTGCCTCGAATGGGCTGCTCCAGGACGTACAACTTCCTTTCTTGGGTGAGAACAATTCTCAGGTTCCTGTACCAGTCCAGGAAATTTGCTCCATTGAGCTTGTCCTTCTCAAGGACAGATCGCAGAGAGAGAGTGTTCGTGTTGTTTGACATAGTAATCTACAACATACAATGCAGAGAATTAATATCATATTCCTTTTATCATTTAATTAGGCCTTTAATCAAATGATGCTCCCATCGAATTATAGAATTTTGTAGAATCGAGTTATGGATGTGGTCAAACCACATTTACGTGATTCATACAAACTAGCTATAATTCTTGTGGGACAAGATCCACATCATACTAAGCCTTGAGTTAGCTTTGGCTAAATCGCCCAAGACTTAGTACGATCGGTGGGTAACACATTACCGATTACATCTCTATGCAACTCTTGTTTATAGGATTAAGACCCACATTTACAAAAGACCTTGAGTTAGCTTTGGCTAAATCGCCCAAGATTTAGTGTAAATGCGATCTTAACCTATCTTTCCAACGATTGGAATATGACTATAGTTCTACTCGATCCAATTGAGTTAACTAGTTTTGCTCAATCTAATTGAGCTTACTCTAACCCGAGTCGTGATAGGCGGGACCAAGATTGTCCCTCCGCACCCTACCAAGATAATATGCGCTTGCTCGCTTGCAGATTCAACAACAACAAATGATCGAGGTAGTGATGGGTATCAAGGCTCGGTAGGCATTTTCGAGTTGATTCGATTATGATCTAATCTAATCGTAATGTGTATCTTATACGCATTTAGGCCTTTATTATCCTATATTAGCATGCATCATATACATACATTAATTATTCTAGCATGCATCATATACATACAAGAAAATTAACCTAGCATGCATCATATACATACAAACATGTTTCTACTAGCATGCATCACATACATACAAGCAAAATCAATTAAATATACATATATATATATATATCAACATATATATATATATATATATATCATTAAATGTGATATAGTCATGGTTCTACTACGATCTTCTCAAGCCAATGAGAAGATCGACAATCAACCTAAGGCTAGCGCTTCTCCAAGCGCTTCCTTACCGCCATGTGTCGTCGCACCCTTCTCGTAAGCTCGCTTCAAGTGGACTTTCCACCGCTCCATTTTGTACATTACAAATATGAAACTCGAGTTACATTCGAAGTCTAAAACTATTTACAACTAGAATATTAAAAGAAGAGGTGCGACGCGCAGTGTCATACACATTTTACAACACGCAACTACAAAATGGCACGCAGCCGTATTATGAATTACAACACACATAATCCAATCCAATTGGGTTATTGGGCCATGACAATCACAGAATTATACATAATTCAAAATTATGTATTTTTACAGAAAATTTCTATAATTTTTCCTAATTTATTTCAATTTATGAGTCATCTCTCGAACGTGGTGCTTAAGCGCTTTCGGGCGCGATCAAGGACATGGCCCTTTCGGGATAGGGCAGCGCCTACTCAAAAAATAAACTTTGCGAGTGTCCCTACAATGATCCTACAGCGACTTAAGTCGCTGTCCCAAAAACCTAAAGCGAGAACTCGCCGATTCGAGAGTTTTTCTCGACGTGTTGAAGCTACAAGTGTCCCAACACTCGCTGTTTCGACTCACGAGAAAAATACCCAAAAATTCTATAAAATTAGGAAATTTACAGAAACATAAAATCTGTAATTTTTATATCTAATATAAAAAATACAAAAACGAAACACATACATGCTTCGACGTGGCTCGATACATCAAGGGCTTTCCGAGCCGCAAAAACCGCTTTTGTGCGGAAACCTAAGTCCGCCACGGATCCGCAAAGAAGTATTAAAACTAATTACATGTATGTGCTTACAAAATCCTCTAGATCTACCTTAGATCTAAGAGATAAGGATGTCATTACCCTTGATGCGATGCTTCGCAAATCTCGCTATTCAAAGTCCGCGGAACTCGAGAAGTCAAGTGCACACTCTCTATGGTATCCACACAAGCAATAGGTGGAGAAAACTCAACCTTGAGTGTGCTAGCACTCCTTGGTTGGTTCGCCAAAGAGAGGAAGGAGAGGAGAGCTTGAGAGGAAAATTCCCAAGGAAGAAGATGAAGTAATGAGTGATTACTCACCAAATGAATTTTCACCACATAACCCCAAATGGTGGCGGCCACTTCATGGAGGGGGTTACATGCATGCATGTAACTCCCATGACCCTTGGTCTCCCTCATGATGGTGGCACCACTGACTAAGTCAATGATGATGTGGAGCATCATCATTGGCCGCCATGCCTAGTCATCATCATGACATGGCATTTGGTCAAGTCAAAACTTGACCTTTCATCTTCCCTCTCAAGTCAAGTCAAACTTGACCTCTAATCTCCCATGGTTGATCAAATCTAACCACTTGACTCAAGTCAATTTAATATAATGAATCTCTATTCATTAATTTAAATTGATTTGATGAATCAAATCTCAATTAGACTCATTCAACACTTGAATCAACTTGAGTCTAACTCAATTAGTCTAATTTGGATTACTCTTAATCCAATTTGGTTCATCCCATGAACCTAATCCTCATGGTTCATCATATGAACTTAATCTCCATCTAATTGCTCTTATGTGTGTGACCCTATAGGTTCTTGTATATCGCTGGCAATGTCCCTAAACCGATTTAGGAACATAAGCAATGAGCGTATCTAGCAACACATCATTGCTACCCAAGTTACAAGAATGTTGAGCTCCAACATCACCTTTGTGACTACTAATTGTGACTCTCACAATATGTGACAATGTCCCTCTATCCTTGACATCTAGATTGACCAATCGAGGCATAGACCGTGTCATCCTCGATACAATCTAAATCTTGAACTCCAAGTAGACTCACTCTAATCAAATGAGCTCAATATCTCATATTGACTCATTTGGGCATGGCCATGCACTTCGTGGTCTCACTCTATCAAGAATAATGTCATTCCATGTAAGTATATCTCATATCCACATGACTTCAGAGATCAAGTCATCTTTCTTGACTACATGCTACATGCATTAACATTGTCCCAATGTTAATACTGCTAGGAATGATTAAGAGTAGTGTTCTCTATATCATTTGATCGCATTCAACCAATCGAGATATAGATAAGAACCTACTACTCAAGGACATTATTATATTTAGTTATTTGGCACCAATACAAGTAAATATAATAACCATGCCTTTATATAACAGGAATATGATACAATAAAGTCCATACAACTATCATGACATATGGCTCTAGGGCTTTCACTACATGGTCAGTCAATGATGAATCATGCAACTCTTCCCAAGTCCTTTGGGGTTATGCACTTCAGATACTTACTTGTTAAATGTAATGCCTACCAAGGTAGTCTCAACTACTCCATATGAGATATGGAATGGTAAGAAACCTCATGTATCTTACTTGAAGATATGGGGTTGTCCTCGCTTATGTGAAGCCGATCAGACGTATAAACCGGATGCTAAGTCTGATAAATGTCTATTTATTGGATACCCTAAGGAAACAAGGGGTTACCAATTCTATCATCCTGTGGAACAAAAGGTGTTTGTTTCAAGGCATGCTGTGTTTCTAGAGAAAGAGTTTCTCCTGCAAGAAAATAGTGGGAGTATCGTCGAGCTTGAAGAGGCTCGAGAGACTCAAATAGACATTGATGAGATACCTGGTGAAGCACAACAGCCGATAACTCATAGTGATGAGCAATCGGCTGGACCTATTGTAACACCACATCTTCGTAGATCTGGTAGAACACGCAATATTCCTGAGAGATATGGATTTCTCGTAAGTGAATCGAACGACGTGTTACTCATTGATGATGAGAAGCCTACCAGTTATGAAGAAGTGCTGACAAGTTCAGAAAGGGATAAGTGGCTTGGTGCCATGAAGTCGGAAATGGATTCCATGTACGAAAACCAAGTTTGGAACTTGGTTGACCCACCTGAAGGCATAAAGCCTATAGGGTGCAAGTGGGTTTTCAAGAAGAAAATCGACATGGATGGTAATGTGATTACCTATAAGGCTAGATTGGTGGCGAAAGGATATCGTCAAAAACAAGGTATTGATTATGTCGAAACCTATTCGCCTGTAGCTATGCTTAAATCCATTCGGATGCTCCTGGCCATAGCGGCTCATTATGATTATGAGATATGGCAGATGGATGTGAAAACAGCTTTCCTTAATGGAAACCTGCTCGAGGACGTGTATTTGATACAGCCTGAGGGTTTCACATCGGTTGATAAAACCAAGGTATGCAAATTGCGACGATCCATTTATGGATTGAAGCAAGCATCCAGAGTCGGAATATCCGCTTTGATGAGACGATCAAAAGTTTGATTTCTCACAAAATCCGCATTTAACCTTGTGTGTACAAGAAGGTTAGTGGGAGTGCAATGTGTTCCTAGTATTGTATGTCGATGACATATTACTTATAGGAAACGATGTGTCAATCTTACACGCTAAGGTTTGGTTATTCAAGACATTCTCCATGAAAGACTCGGGAGAAGCAACCTACATCCTGGGATTAAGATCTATAGAGATAGATCAAACGGTTTGCTTGGTCTTTCGCATCTATATATATAGACCGAGTACTAAAGAGGTTTAGCATGGAATCCAAGAAAGGTTATCCGCCCATCGTGCATGGGGTACACCTTTCAAGTCTATGTGTCCGCTACGTAAGACGAGGATTTGCATGAGTAAGATTCCCTATGCATCCGCAATAGGATCTATCATGTATGCTATGTTATACGAGGCCCGATGTATCGCTCTAAGTGTCACGAGCAGATACTAATACGATCCAGAATGGATCATTGGTATAAGACGATCCTTAAGTACTTGAGAAGAACTAAGGATGTGTTCCTAATATATGGAGAAGGGGACATGGTGATACGCGGTATACGGATGCCTTCCAGACATGCAAGGATGATTCCAAGTCTCACCGGATCGTGTTCACCTTGAATGGGGCGCAGATGAGTTGGAAAAGTTCCAAACAAGAGATAGCGATTCTATCGGCAGAATATATTGCGTTCAGCAAGAAGGAAGCGGTTTGATCAAGAAGTTCGCTCATGAACTTGGTGTGATTCCGCCATTGTTGAAGCAATATCTCATGACAACAATGGAGCAATCACAAAGCGAAAGAGCCAAGGTCTCATCAACGATCCAAACATGCTTCGCCCGCTATCATCTTATCGAGAGATCATCAGAGGGAACGAAATACAAATCGAGAAAATTCCCACTGAAAGGAACTTAGCGGATCCTTTGACTAAGGCATTACCTCAAAGTAAGTTTGAGGGTCATGTTAGAGCTTATGGTATTGGATACTGTAGCGATTAGCATTAGGCCAAGTGGGAGTCTGTTAGTAATATATGAGAGATGTCCTAAGGCAATCGCCTTATGTATGAACCATTTATATGATAAATGAAGATTCACTATTTGAGTATACATGTTTTATGTATTTGATTGATCTTAAACTCATTTATCAATGTCCACGATACGATTCACAACATGAGAGAATTTGTGATTGGATCACAACTAGTGAGTATCTCTACATGTGTAATTGTGATGTATCTAATTATCCCTAGTCGATGAATTGATGGATTTGGACACCATCAATTGGCCGAGACTAGCACGAGGTATACTCCTTGGTGTATCCAAGCATTGATTCTCACCGGGCCGAGACATTGTGATGTCCGGGTTAATCGTGGATGCTAGTTATGGTAACTAGTTCATTGAGTGACTAGCCGTAAGACTTCATATGGTTCTCTCGCATATATAGATATGTCAATGAAGTTCTTACCGCGTGGCTTAAGTGCGATGTTCCTTTGACTTGTGGTATTCAAGTTATCTTGATCATGGAGACTTATGCTTTGACATCTTAAGCAAGCATCTCTAAGGAGATGTGGACCCGGGATGATTGGGTATAAGTCGAAGTGATCGAAGGTGTTTGAATAGCCTATAAAGGATTCACCACTCCTTGCGAGGAGATGTATACCCATGGCCTCTCGTCAGATTGTTACTAAAGTCTTTGGCCAAAGCATTACATGTTTAGAGTAAGGTACTCTTCGATACATGTGGAGTAACTAGAATCCATAGGACGAGGAAATGATACTTGGGCTAGGTGTGACGTAGTCAGCCTAGTGGGGACTGACACAATAGACCATGTCCTGAACCAAGTGGGTATAAGATGAGTGAAGGGAATGAGGCACGAATCATTCGAGCTGCTGAAGGGTTTCAGAAATAGTTCTGGATCAACCGTTGATCTTTTCGGTTAATTGGGGATCATGATGTACTACTAGGTGCCACTCATGATCGTTCTATAATTAATGGTTAATTATAGACGGCCAACAAAAACCGAGAACCTATTTGGTCACACGCACAACGAGTGTAATCCAAAGGATTTAAAACGAGCTTGAGAATGGGATTCTCAGACCGAGAGAAACTAGGTTTGGTTGGACCAAACATAAAGCGAGCATGAAATCGTTTCAGTCGCAATGGAAGCGTGGATGGGCCGTGTCTTATGAAGACATAATGGATGGACCAAAATGGTTTGGTTCTAATCCAATGGATGAGAATAAACCAAAGGGTTTGGTTTATATTAAACGAATGAACCAAAGGTTGGTTCGGTTCGTTTTAACTTAAAATAAACCATCATGGTTTGGTTTATTTTAACTTATCTTAATGGAGCGGGTTAACGGGCTTTATGGATATGATCCATTAACCATTAAGAGAATTAGTTCTCTATAAAATAGGGCTTAAACCCTAATCCAAAAATAGCAATTGGAGTTGCCGCCCACCCCTTGAAGGAGGTTTTCGGCGCCAACCCTAGTGTGCCGCCGCCCAACCTCTTGTGCCGCCGTCCAACTTGTTGCCGGCGACCAAGCTTCAGCCGGTGAACCTCCGGCGACCCTCCGGTGATCTCCTCTAGGTTCGGCGATAAGGTGAGCTTCCATCTCTCCTTGGCCGGCCTCTATTCCTCCACCAAAAGCTGTCCAGTTTTTCTGAACAGCTTGTTTCTTTGTTGTCGGAGCGTCGTTTGGACGACGGTTAGTGCTCCGATAGCACCTAACTTACCGGGGATTTGTTCTTCGGTAATCCTCTGAGGTGGAGGACGAAGGATTCGTCAATTGGTTGACGAATACCTCTCCGGAGAAGCGAGTTTTGAGAACTCGTTTTAGGATCCGAATTTGGATTCGGATCGTGATCATCTCTCGATCACGTCGTCTTCAACACGAGGCTAGTAACCCGTACGAAGACGAAGCTCGTGACTTAGCGAAGTCATCCCGAGGAGCTCGGCATGGATACGGATAGAGACGATTCTTACGAGGATCGTTCCGGTTGATGTCGTTCCCGCTACACGTCATACGAAAGGTATAACGTAGATAATTTCTTTTATTGCAAATTTTAATTTACGGTTATGTCTACACTTGTTGTAATATGCATGCGTGTGTTGTGTGTGTTGTAATAAATATAGATTTATTATTTTAATTGCTTCCGCTGTGTTCATGTTTACGAAACATGATCGAACACACACACGCCGCGGTGCCGGAAACCCAACAGTAGACAGGATGGATAAGAATCGGTTCGGCCCGATAAGCCTAGAGGCAGACGGGATGGATAAGAATCGGTTCGGTTCGATAAGCCTAGAGGCAGACGGGACAGATAAGAATCGGCTCGGCCTAGGCAATCCAGAGGTCGTTCGGTGAGAGAAGAAGGAGAGTGGGTTCGGGCTGGTGGGGAGCCCGAAGGCTATACCATCCGTGAGCTATGGACCTAAGTTAGTTTCACCAAAAGTGGATGGTTGAGGGGGACAGGCTAACCTAGTTTCCTGAAATATAGATGAGGAGGTGTTATGTAACAGAAGGAGAGGTCCCCACATAATATTCCGAGGAGCCTTCACCCTTCGCATCTGTAACAGAATTATTCTCTAAGTGGACGTGGTGGCCACATGTATGATGGGGATAGCCCGCGAGGTAGCGATGGATCAGAGAAGAAGGATAAAAGGGAAGAGGAGGACATAAAGAAGGGGATCTGTATTATTCCAATAGGCAAGAAGCGAAGACATAGGAGGAGGAGAGCTACCACTACCTCGCCAGAGAAGGAGAGTAGCGACCTTCGCTGTCACATTGCGTGTACTCTTTTTTGTATTGGGATTAAAACTGTAAGAGGCTTCTCCTCCGCCTCGGGAAGTCTCCTTTCCGGAAAGGAGGACGTTCATAGTGGAAAGTGCTTGGACATTGTCCCCGGTGAGAGAGCTCACCTCCGTGGAGTAGGAATACTTATTCCGAACCACGTTACATCCTATGTTCTAGTTTTCATTGTCTGTGTTGGTTTTGCGTTTCTTTGCTTCGTCTTCTCATCCTTTACTATTGCGGCCTGTGAGAAACTCCCACCCCCAAAGCTCCCTTCGCGCTTCGTCGCATCGAAAGGAGGTAAACGAATTTTCCTCGCCGCATCGGGCTGGTGCGCTCAGGGAAACATTTGAGCCGACGCCGAGATGCAACTAAGAGATACAATAAATGCCACGCCTCTCGCAACGGAGGAAAACCCCATTACCATTTTACCATCACAGTTGAGGGCTCTGGTGGACGACGCTGTTACTGAGGCCCTCGCTAGAGAAAGAAGAAGGACCGGATATCTTCATCCTCATTCCGGTGAACCTTCTTCTCGAGGCCCACCCCCAGAAATGCCTCCTTCATCTTGTGAAACCATTAATGTTGAAGTAGTGTCTGGAGAAGGACTTGGGGGGAGAGCACCTCAGAATACTATACCCTTAACCCAGACTTGACGGGAAGAACAGGGTGAAAGTCGGTCGACCAGGCCTCTAGAGGTTTATGAGCCCAGTCCTTTTACCATGGGCATCCTCTCTGAAATCCCTCCATCCTACTTCCGTTATCCCCAGGTAGATAAGTATGATGGATCGACGGATCCCGAAGAGCATCTCTCACAGTTCGATGGAGCGGCCTCGCTCCACTGTTATACCGATACCCTCAAATGCCGAGTCTTCCGGACCACCTTAACCGGTTCGGCACAAAAATGATTTAATACTCTGTCCTCGGGATCCATCACTTGTTTCGCTGATTTTCAGGGGATGTTCAGCCGGGAGGTCGCCAACTGCAAGGTGTATAAGCATGATGCCTCTATCTTAATGCACATCACGCAGGGCCTCGTAATCACTCGTAGGGTATCTTCACCTGCTCACCTGCACTAAGGGTATTCCTTCCGCCAGATTAGAATCTTCAAAGTTGTCGCTATTCCGCACGGAAATGAAGGCCCTTCCTCGCCTCCCTTTGAGACAACTCGCTAATGCGAGGAGTCGCTGTCGCGGAACACCCATCCGCGAGGAGGAAGGATCCGAAAGTGCGGAGAGTCAACGCGGCCACCGCAGCTAGCCCTCAGCCGAAAAGAACTCGCCCGCCGCCTCAAGTACCCTCGCCGAGGATATGCGCGACTTCGACCGAGGCTCCTAGGCCTCTGCTATTGTTACAAGGTGGCACCGCTGCACCGCCATTACAAATTATGGCCGCTGATGCACCCCCCCTCCCGCGAGGACTTGGAAGGCGCGGGAGATGGAATTTATGATCGCAGGTCTACCGCAATGACTCTTAGGATATAGGGATACCACGTAACCCCCGCCCCATTTTTCTCGCCAATATCATATGGAGTATGGCATGCTAGTGGCCGATGTTTCGTTACAGAGGAGCCGAGCACCCGAACCGCATACCCACAATTGCGTTTCGCATGAGGGCCAAAGACGCGAGGGCAATCGACCCAATATGGCCTTCAGGTCGTATAACCAACAACCGCAAGTTACTTTCCCCAAACGCCGGCCCAGTGAGGTTGTTTTCAAGAAGGCCCATCGTGAGGGCCCCTCATCCAATCTAAATAATGCTCCCACACGGGGGGTTATTCATGTCATAGCCGGAGGACCCATTGACAGGGACTCTAACCGGGCGCGAAAGTCATACGCCCGTCTCATGGAGAGTCTGACCATCATCACCGACCAGACTATTCAAACCGCACCGCCCGTTTCATTCGGGTCAGAGGATCTCCAAGGTGTCCTACTTCCCCACACGGACGCTTTAGTTATTCGAATATCCCTGGCCAATTACGAAGTGGCCAGGGTGCTGGTCGACTCGGGAAGCTCTGTCAATATCCTCTTCCAGGAAGCTTTTGGACAGATGCAGCTGGGAAATGCCCAGCTAGAAGATGTGGCCACGCCCCTCTTTGGGTTCGCAGGGCATGTGGTCCACCCCATAGGGCAAATTTCACTGCCCCTGACTCTGGGTATAAAGCCCAGCCAAAAAACCCGATGTAATCCTTTCCTCATCGTGGGCGCTCCGTCCACTTATAATGTATTCTTGGTCATCCTTTCCTTACTATTTTTGGTGGTGGCTTCCTCGTATCACGAAGTTGAAATTCAGTTGGGACAGTGGTGGGAAGTCCGAGGAAATGAAGGCCGTCAGAAGCTGTTATGTGCAGATGGTTCGGGATGACCAGAAGAAGGCCCGAACCGATGATCTCAAAGGGAAAGCTATCATCATTTCCGATGTCTGCATCCTAGAAGAATCCCCCCCCCAAAGTAGACAAAATAGAGGAAGGAGAGCTGGTGGAGATAGCTCCGGGAAAAACCACATGGGTGGCACAGCAGCTGGAGGCCAAGGAGGAGCTGGTGGCCTGCTTAAAGAAGAACGAAGACATCTTTGTCGGAGATGTGCATGATCTTATGGGGATTAACCCCCGTGTGGCTGAACACCATCTCAACATAACCAGGGGAGTCCGACCCGTCCAACAGAAGCGGAGACACTTTAGACCTAAGAAGGATAAGGTCATAGCTGAAGAAGTGGACAAATTGTTAAAGGCGGGTCATGTGAAGGAAATCCAATTTCCCGAGTGGGTTTCCAATGTAGTCTTGGTCCCCAAGCCTTCTAGGCAGTGGAGGATGTGTATTGATTTTCGTGATTTGAATAAAGCGTGCCCTAAAGACTGCTACCCCTTGCCTCGTATTGATCAGTTAGTAGATTCTACGGTAGGGTATGAAGTGGTGTCCTTGATGGATGCATACCAAGGATACCATCAAATACCCTTGGCTAAAGAAGATCAGAAGAGGGTTAGCTTTGTGACGGCAGAAGGGTTATACGCCTATGTGGTAATGCCCTTCGGCTTAAAGAACGCAGGGGCTACCTATCAGTGACTCATGGACAAGATTTTTGCGGAGCAGAAAGGAAAAAATGTGGAGGTTTATGTGGATGACATCCTAGTCAAATCAAAAACCACTCGGGATTTGGTCAAGGATTTAACTGAAACCTTCGCTACATTGAGACGCTATAATATGAAGCTGAATCCTAAAAAATGCCTGTTCGGGGTAAAAAGCGGTAAATTCTTAGGGTACATAGTAACTGAGAAAGGGTTGCAGGCTAACCCTGAGAAGGTGCAAGCGCTGTGCAATATGAAGTCACCCACTAATTTGCGAAAGACTCAAAAGTTGGTGGGCAGGATTGTTTCCTTATCCCGATTTATAGCCAGATCGGCGGACAAAGGGTTACCTTTCTTCAAGATGCTGCGTAAAGCTACCAAATTTCAGTGGGATGATCAATGCGAGCATGCTTTCCAGGAATTGAAGAAATATTTGGCTAGACTCCCACTGTTAGCCAAACCAGCAGCTGGAGAACCATTGTGGATGTATTTGGCTGTTTCGGAGGGAGCTATCAGTTCGATTTTGCTGAAACAGGAAGGTTCTCACCAGCAGCCTATTTATTATACCAGTCATATTCTGAAGGGGGATGAATCCCGTTATACAGAGCTAGAGAAGCTGGCATATATTCTAGTTCTGACCGCCCGCAAATTGAGGTCGTACTTTCTGGCTCATCCCATCACTGTTCTAACTCACAGTGAACTGGGTAAGGTCGTTACTAAGCCCAACCTCTCTAAAAGATTGGCCAAATGGGTTGTAGAATTAAGTGAATATGATATTCACTACCAACCCCAAACTGTTATCAAGGCCTAGGCGCTCACGGATTTTCTGGCGGAGGTACCTTTTGGCTCGGAAGATGGCTCGTCAACAAAAGAGGAAAGATCAGATGCCTGGAACATATTTGTAGACGGTTCTTCAGGATCTACGGGTAGCGGTGTTGGTGTTTTGTTAATTTCCCCTGATAAAGAGGAAACTCGCATAGTTGTACGCCTGGGGTATCGGGCATCCAATAATGAGGCGGAGTATGAAGTCATTCTAGCGGGATTACAGGCTGCCAAGGCTGTAGGGGCTTCTTCAATTATAATCCATTCAGATTCCCAACTGGTGATATCAAAACTTCAAGGTTCTTTCGCGGTTCGGGAAGAAAGGTTGCATAAGTATTTGAAAGCTTTCGAGAAAGAAAAAGCTCATTTTCAGCAAATCCTCTTGAAGCAAATTCCAAGGGAGAATAACGGGAAAGCAGATGAATTGGCTCGGGTGGCTAGCGCTATGGAAGGAGTGAAATCATTGGAAACGGTCCATGTGAAAATCCCTACCTCCCTAGAAATATGCAATATGGAGGAAGTGGCGCCCGAATCAGACCTAATCCCTGATTGGAGGACCGATATCATAGCTTATTTACAGCATGGAAAGGTCCCTGAAGAAAAAGGAACGACATCTGCTTTAATGTGCAGAGCCAGACGATTCACCCTCTTAAACGGAGACTTATACAAGATGTCTTTCAGACGACCCTTATTGAAATGTTTAGGAAGTGAGGATGCTGAATGGGTACTCTGGGAGATTCATGAAGGTTGTTGTAGTAATCATCTAGGGGGGAGAGCTTTAGCAAGGAAGGCCCTATTAGCAGGATATTTTTGGCCTATCCTCCAACAAGATGCCACTCGGATAGTGCAAACTTGCCCTTCTTGTCAAAAGCATAGCAATCGGTCCGAGCGGCTGGCTGAATTAATGAAAGTTGTGGTCGCTTCATGTCCTTTTGATCAATGGGGAATGGATATAGTGGGTCCGATTCCCATGACACCTTTGCAGAAGAAATTTTTATTGGTGGCCGTAGATTACTTCTCCAAGTGGGTGGAAGCAGAGCCTCTTGCCAACATTACCGAGAATGCTGTAATCCAATTCCTATGGAAGAATATTGTTTTTTGATATGGTATTCCTCGGAGGATAGTTAGTGATAATGGACGTCAGTTCCAGGGCAAAAAGATTAAAGAATGGTGCCAGAGTCTCAATATTCAGCAAGCCTTCACTTCGGTAGCCCACCCTCAAGCTAATGGGCAAGTTGAAGTCACTAATAGGATTCTCATTCAAGGGTTGAAGACTAAACTGGGGGCTCAGAGGGGAAACTGGGTGGAAGAATTGCCCGGAATCCTGTGGGCCTATCGAACCACGCCAAAAACTGCAACGGGAGAGTCTCCTTTCAGTTTAGTATACGGGACGGAAGTTGTTATTCCGGTCGAAGCTCTTTTAAGCAGCGCCCGAATAGAAATGTACGAGCCAGAGCAGAACCAAATTATTCGAAGCACCGAGTTGGACTTGGTGGAAGAAAGGTAGGAGACGACATGGAGGCGAGCGGAGTTTTACAAGCGGAGAGTGCAGCAAGCCTTTAATAAGAAGGTGACGCCTCGAAGATTTCAGGAGGGGGATTTGGTTCTGCGTAAAGTTAATCCCGCTGGAGATCCTGGAAAGTTAGCTCCAAACTGGGAAGGACCCTATGAAATAACACGTCGTGTAGCGGGATCAACATATTATTTGAAAGATAACCAGGGAAAAGAATTTACGTGACCTTGGAACGCCATTCATTTGAGACCTTTTCACACTATATAAGAAGTGGTGGATAGAAGAAAAGGAGTTGTGAGGCTCCCGAAGGAATGTACTTCATAACTAGTTGTATTAATTAGCTGTGTAGCAAACCCAAGTGTGATTGATGAGCCATTTACAGTCGTGTTACAGTACCTATAATAAACTATGAAAAAGAAAAAAGGATGAAAAAGGGGGTCCTGTTCCGGAGCCATACATCAAGTTATAATTTGAACCGGTCGGGAGGATAGCGTCGAAAGCCGGCTTCCCAATTTAAAGAAAAAGTAGGGTAGCTTGCGGGAGGAAGTCCTTGATCAGCATATTGCCGAACCGCTTCGTTAAACCCGTCTTGATATGTGGCGCGCAGCAAGATGGTTAACCGCTCCTGCCGATTTGGGCGGTCAGGACTCTGGTCCCGGTGGAGTCTGTGGCATTTTTCTTGTTGCTCCCGGAGAGCTCAGCTCATGTCGCTATAACGCCTGGATACTTCCATAATGGCGTCTGCTAAGACTGAAATATCGTCGGCTCGGGAAGTTTGGTTCTGCTGGATAAGGCGTGTCATCTCCATTATGTTCTGACGGATCGAAGCTGAAATTCCATCTACCGCTTCGGAATAGGATTTGGTGCGGGCAAGCTCAGTGCTCAGCCTCTGAAGGGAGGTTTCTTGCATGCGTAGACGGGTGTGAGCATGCACCCTAGAATTTATGAGGGAAGAGTTTTCTTGTACCTCCTTGTACAGGCGAGTGCGGAGGTCCCCTATTTTATCCTCCGCCTTCTGGTGCTGAACCCGAAGACGGGCGATGGTGTCCGAATCTCGTTGCTTCTCCTGAAGGAGCTCCGCCACCTGATCCCGAAGATTTATCAACTCTTGAGAGGGGGAAGACTCCTGATCAGGACGTGCCGGCTGAATATCCCGCGGAAGTAAGGAGGGTTCCGTGCCAGCTCTCTGTTGTTCCTGTAATGCCGCTATAGTATCGGCATCTTGTTGAAGTTGGTGGCGAGCTTCTGCCAGTTGCTTCTGACATTGTTGTAGTTGTTGCGATAGAAGATATTCTCGATGTTGGGCAGCCACCAAATCCTCCCGTTGCTGTTGTTCCAACTTTAGAGATCGAGCTCGATATTGTTAGAGGGAGCGATCTAACTCTTGATAGTTGGTCAGGGCTTGTACGCCAGTTGTTGAAAGGAAATTATACAGTAAGAAAAGTTAAAGAAGTTGATTGAAGAAACATATCAATTCCAGAGCATGGTGCAAGCCTTCCATCTGGGGAGCCAGTTCTTCTAAATTCAATATTCGAAGACTCCGGGGGGAAAGGGAAGAAGAAGGGGCAGACAATGTTGAAGGTGGGGGTTCACTGATAAGAGGAGGAATAGGGGGTGGTAGCCATGGTTTGAAGCGGGGGTTCGAAGGGGAGAGAAGGAGGAGCATTGGCCAGAAGGTTCACTGGGGATGAGGTTGGGGGTAAAGAATCGGGAGCAGGAGGGGGAAAGTGTGTCATGCACGGTGGTGAGGTGGGCACACTGTGCGAAGGGAATTGATTTGGCGATGAATCCGGAGAGGATGATATGATGAGCATAGGGTTGGAGGAGCCTTCGTTGGGAAGGCGAGAAGTAGAAGAAGGTGGGCTAGCGCCCATAGGAGGTGAAAGACTCTTCAGGCGAAGGACGGAAGGGGAAATAGGTCGTGGGGGAATGTCGATTACCATGGGTTCAAAGATGGAAGCGTGTTCTGGGGAAAAAGAAGGCAAGGATGCACAAGTATCTGCTGTTGATGGACATGGATGCACGATCTCTCTAGAACCATCCTCAGGTTGTGATGAGGGAGGAGGCGACGCCTGCATACCCGAAGCGGAATGGAAGGAAAGGGGAGAGTTAGGGTTTGTCGGTTGCACCGGGGAGGAGGATGGGCTGATTATTGCAGTTTCGCATGGGGTGGATGTAGCAGGGGTTTCAGACGGAGGTGGAGGAGAAAGTAGAGATGTGATAAGGGGGACGGTGGTAGACGGGGGCGAAGGCGAAGATGAAGCTGGCGGCTGACCATCACCCCATTTAACCCGTGGGTAACGGCTTGCTATTTCGAGAAAGAAAGAGAAATGCATCCTGTCCGTGGGAGAAGGAAGGAAAAGGCTAAAGGGGATGATTGGGGGCCCTGAAAGATGGCGACGGAAAGAAGAACAGATGCAGAAAAGGGAGACGAGAAGGCGGAAGGGATGAAGATAACTAAAGAGAGGAAGATGAAGCATCCCCTATAAAAGGAGAAAGAAATGGGCTGATAATGGCTATTGGGCTCCTAATTAGTAGAAAGGGAGGCCCTAAGCAGAAGAGTAACGAAGATTTATTTCTTTGATGGCCCGCTATATAATAAAACCCTTGTTTTCAATAGAGGGGATGGATGAGGGTGTTCTCTTCGGGATGAAAGAAGGAAGAGTAGCGGTGGAGGAGCAGCTCACTTTTTATGCTGAAGGCCTTTGGGCAAATATATATTATTTTATCCCCGTTTGATGGCAGAACGGAAGAACTGAGGTCTCCTCAGTTATATATCATTTTTATCCCCGCGAAGCGGAAGAAGTTGAATTCATTATTCAACTATATATTATTTTATCTCCGTGTGGCGGCGGAACGGAAGAACCGAGGTCTCCTCAGTTATATATCATTTTTATCCCCGCGAAGCGGAAGAAGTTGAATTCATTGTTCAACTATATATTATTTTATCCCCGTGTGGTGGCGGAATGGAAGAACTGAGATCTCCTCAGTTATATATCATTTTTATCCCCGCGAAACGGAAGAAGTTGAATTCATTATTCAACTATATATTATTTTATCCCCGTGTGATAGCGGAACGGAAGAACCGAGGTCTCCTCAGTTATATATCATTTTTATCCCCGTGAAGCGGAAGAATTTGAATTCATTGTTCAACTATATATTATTTTATCCCCGTGTGGTGGCAGAACGGAAGAACTGAGGTCTCCTCAGTTATATATCATTTTTATCCCCGCGAAGAGGAAGAAGTTGAATTCATTATTCAATGATATATTATTTTATCCCCGTGTGGTGGCGGAACGGAAGAATCGATGTCTCCTCAGTTATATATCATTTTTATCCCCGCGAAGCGGAAGAAGTTGAATTCGTTATTCAACTATATATTATTTTATCCCCGTGTGGTGGCGGAACGGAAGAACTAAGGTCTCCTCAGTTATATATCATTTTTATCCCCGCGAAGCGAAAGAAGTTGAATTCATTATTCAACTATATATTATTTTATCCTCGTGTGGTGGCGGAACGGAAGAACCGAGGTCTCCTCAGTTATATATCATTTTTACCCCCGCGAAGCGGAAGAAGTTGAATTCATTGTTCAACTATATATTATTTTATCCCCGTGTGGTGGCAGAACGGAAGAACTGAGGTCTCCTCAGTTATATATCATTTTTATCCCCGCGAAGCAGAAGAAGTTAAATTTATTATTCAACTATATATTATTTTATCCCCGTGTGGTGGCGGAATGGAAGAACCAAGCTCTCCTCAGTTATATATCATTTTTATCCCCGCGAAGCGGAAGAAGTTGAATTCATTATTCAACTATATATTATTTTATCCCCGTGTGGTGGTGGAACGGAAGAACTGAGGTCTCCTCAGTTATATATCATTTTTATCCCCGCGAAGCGGAAGAAGTTGAATTCATTATTCAACTATATATTATTTTATCCCCGTGTGGTGGTGGAACGGAAGAACTGAGGTCTCCTCAGTTATATATCATTTTTATCCCCGCGAAGCGGAAGAAGTTGAATTCATTATTCAACTATATATTATTTTATCCCCGTGTGGTGGCGGAACGGAAGAATCGAGGTCTCCTCAGTTATATATCATTTCTATCCCCGCGAAACGGAAGAAGTTGAATTTATTATTCAACTATATATTATTTTATCCCTGTGTGGCATGTGAGAGCGCAGTCTCGTCATTTATATTCTATATTATTATGTTCCTAGTAGTGTAAAGGTGCAGAAGAGTCAAAGTATTCAACTATATATTATTCTATTGTGGTACGAGGAAAGTAAAATGGGGCGTAACTTAAGAAATGCTGGAAGAAGAAGACAAGCGGGGAAAGTTCATTGCTTTAGAAAAATTATACATTTTAGTTCTTTTTATAAGAAGAAAATAAGAGACCCTTATATATATAGGGTATTACAGTTCTTTATTAGGAGGGGTTGACGGAGTTTCTTTGTGCAGCGGAGGTTGGCACATTAGTTGCCGAAAGTAAGATTGCTACAGGAAGATCTACTTAGATAGTTCCTTCTGCGACCCTGCTAGCTGTTGGCGCAAAGAGCAGTTGCTGGCAGAAACCTCCCCCAACCTCTGCTGCAAATACCTCACTTGTTCTTCCAGGTTAGCAATATAGCGTTGCTCATTCACATTTTCTTCAGCCGGAAAGGAACTGCTGCTTTGCTCAGACATTTTGTCCATGGCTGGGGGAAAAGAAAAAGGAAGGAAGGATAATGAATGCTAGTAAAGAAGGGAAAACGTAACGACAGTAGATGAAAAGTCGCTGGTACAGTAATTGTAAGGAAAAAGGGTCCGAATCCCCTAGAGATGGCAAAAGGAAGTATGTTCAGGTGAGATTATAGTCTTTCTGATGACAGAAACCCTACATCCACAAGAAAACGACAAAAACAAACACCAATTCCCTCCTTCATTTTTATTAACATACTTGAAATGATTACATTGTTTAATCTATGAAGGTTTTCTATGATTGCTCTTCACAGAAGAAGTGGGAGAAGGCTTCTCGAGAGGGGAAGAGGCCAAGATGACCCTATAGAGCTCGCTTTGAGCAGAAGGAATGACTGGTGGACCTTCATCGAAGGGAGGCGGACGGATCCTCTCCGGGGAGACTGGAATGAAGGCCAGGGCTGGTGGAAGCGGGGGAAGTTCAGCAGAGGCCTGGGGATCTCCCACCGTGCACTCCCATGTTAAAGGAGGGTTCCACACCCGATTGCGGAAAGAAGGGAAGGGTGCTCGATAAGACCTCCCCGTGGGAGGGGAGGGAGCTGTGGTGTGGGGCGGAAAAGGAAGGGGGCGGAAAGATGAGGTCGCTGTCGAGTGGGTTTCAGAATCTTCAGCGTCTCCGGAAAGTCAGTCCCACAACTCGAAAGACTCGAAGTCCGAAGAAATCTCAATGGGGTGTCCCGCTGAAGCCATGAGAGTAAGGTGGAAGGACGAAGACATGGAGGGTGATAATTTATAGTTGAGGGAAAGGAACTGCAGTAGTTCTTGGGAAGGGGAAGAAGGTGAAGAGACTGATATCGTAATGGCAGCAGCATAGGTACTTATCAAGATATCATTTCCGAAGCGGTAAGAGACACAGTGAAGATCAACAGGCGAAAGTCATTTAATTTTTGGCCGAGCCAAAATTGGGTTGGATATGAACAGAACCCTCCGAGACTTTCTGAGTAAGTCCCCGAACCAACGAGGTGATTGCGCCATGCGACGCGAGGAAAGAAACGTCAGCGTAAAAAGAGGAAAGCACAAAATTGGTTCAGAATTCCCAAGTAGGCATACAAAGAGAGCCACAAAAAGCTATGTTAATATAATTACTTTTTAGCACTAAGAAAAAGGTCATTACAAGGAATAGGATGTTGGAAGTTATAATTCAAACAACTCAGGGGGACACTTGGATAAGGCATCTACGGGATTTAAATAGTTGGTGTCTGTGCCTGGAGGCGGATACCCCCGTTCAGCATTTAGAGCCGAAGACCCATCGAAGCCCAGGATGAACAGGTCCACCCCCTTCTTGACATATCGTCCTTTTAGATCAGCCTCCTGTTCTGCACTGGGTAGCAAGCCGGTTCGTGAGCGACAATTAGCCTGGGTTTGGCTTTCGATTCATTTGGGCGCTAAGGCATCCTTCTCGATGGCTTGTATGCTTCTTTCATCCCGAGTTGAAAGGGCTTGAGTATTCTTTATAAAGGGCGGTATTGCCAGCCCATGTGAGCTTGAGGAAGAGCAGCCACCATGGAGGAGAGTTCTTGGCACTTCTCTAAGCAAGATTTCCTAGTGGCTTCCCAGGCTTGGCGTTCCAGTCGAAGCAGTCAGGATTCTTGCTGGAGCTATTCGATAGCAGTCGAAGAATCGGCGACTTTAATAATGGCGTCCCCGAGCTGCCCCTTATACTCTTTTAGTTCATGGGCGAGGATATCCACCTGCTGCAATTCGCTAGACTAGAGGAAAACTTGTTGTTTGAGGTCTTTATTCCTTCACTGAAGCTCCTCCTTTTCACTTTGGACCAGGGCCAATCGTGTCATAGCATCTTCACATTGGCCCTCGGTCGATTCTTTCTTCTCTCGCTCTCAACTAGACGAGTTGCTTACATTGCTTAGAGAGGCGGCGAGTGGCATGCTCTCTGATCAAATTGAGCCAGGTGAACTACCATTTTGCTGTGCTGGGTTGAGGCCTAGAGGAAAAAAAGCACTATCAGTATATGTTGACACACAGAGATACGTACAGTAAAGAGGAGAAGGGGACAGTAGGTACCTCAGTCAGCAATTTGCTTATTTGTTCACAAGGACCTTGCACGCCTGATTGATTGAAAAATTTTACCTCCGAAGGTTGGCAAATCTGCAACAAAGGCCCCAATGTAGCCCTTGAGGGGGTCGGAAGGGGAAGATCCTCTCCTTCGGAGGGAAGCGTGGGTCCGACGCGCCGAAGAGGGGTGGGAGAAGTAAGTGTGTTGGAGGGGATAGGAGCAGAGATGGACTCGGTTCGGGAGGGCAAAGGAGAATCATGCGAAGGGGGGGGGGGGAATTGGGAGAATGGGAAGGAGAGTCCCCTCCTTGCGGAGATGAAGAGGGGACAGATAAGGTAGTATCTTTTCTCCTCGGTTCGTAGATGGTTAAGGATCGTGAACCATGATGACCGAAAGAGGGAGGGGGAAGAGAAGATGAACTCGGGGCTCCTTTCTTAACGAGCTGCAGTTTTTTCCGAGGAGAAGAAGGAGCTGCCACCGATTTACCCCTCTTTGTTGAGGCCTTCTTCTTCTTGGCAGCCTCAATCTCTTCTCCTTTTACCAAAGCGTCCTGCATTAGATTATTTGCAAAATGTATTGGTGAGAAAGATGAACAATGTAGAGAGAAAGTTATATAGAAAGGTAAGTGTCATCCTACCTATAGCAACTGAGGTCGTTGAAGGGAGGGGGGATAGTCTGAAGTGGCTCAGAAGGGGAGTTTTCATTAGGTGATTCGAACAATAATGCGACTCTTCCAAGACTCTATAAACTTTCGAGAAAGGCCATTGGGTCCTCATTTCTCGGAAGGAAGACAGTTCGGGAAGTTCTAACTTCCAGGTATCCGAGTAGGGTAAAGGTGCTGGAAGCTATACAAAGAAGTACAATTCTTCCCATCCCTTATGGGAAGTAGGCATATTCACTAGGAATTGGCAGTTTGGACGGCTGGACAGATAAAAAAGGCCTGCCTTGGAAGATTTCAATTGAAAGAAGCAATGGAATATTTCAGGGGTTAAAGAGAGGTTTAGATGTTGAAACACTATAGAGGCCCCCGACAGAATCCGAAAGGAATTAGGGGTGAATTGGTTCAAGGGTAGTCCATAAAAGTCTAAAATGTCTAAATAGATGGGTGCTGGTAGGGACAGGCCGTTGAGAAACTGTTCGGAGAAGAAACAAGTTAGACTAGGAGGAGGACAATTTGGTCGGTGCATCTTGGTCGTAAAATAGCATTTTAGGGAAGGGTCTATAAACTTGTCCTTAAGGTTAAAGAAATAATGGTCGCGGTCTAGTTGGGTTATGGTATGCTCATACCACGCAGGTGAGAGGATGGTCTTAGGGGCCATAGGTATAAAGCAGGACAGAGTACTTACTTGGGGGATTAGAAGAAGAACGTATAAGAAGGAGAGGGTTGGGTCGCTGAAACGCCGCCGGTGAAAATCACAGGAAAGAAGAAGTGGAAGGGACGGTATTGTTGGGCACACTAAGTAATACCTAAAAGAAAAAGGCGGAGGTTTATATAGGGTTTTTGTGACGGTTCGATTATAGGGGAGAAAAGGAGAAGCGGGGCCCATGGGCCCATTAGGCCGCCTCAAGTATATGCAGTAAAGCTGTAAGAGAGGAGTAAATTTGAATTAATAAGCCAAGGATAGAGTAGGAACCGTATATAGTTGGAAAGTCAAGCTTATAACTTCTCTTGACTATTTTTTGGGGTTGACTAATGATACTGCCGTTACCTCTTCTCTATGAACTAGATAGGAGGGCTCACAGGCAAGGTGTTACCCGAACCAATTAGCGGGTTCAGCGGAGAAAAAAGAGAGGAACGGTTCGGGCGCAAGCGCCTGAAATAATTGGCATGACAAAGCGAAGGCGGGAGGAGGCACTTCGTTGGGAAATAAGCCAGAATTGGTTCGGCCCGATAAGCCTAGAGGCAGACGGGACGGATAAGAATCGGTTCGGTTCGATAAGCCTAGAGGTAGACAGGACGGATAAGAATCGGTTCGGCCCGATAAGCCTAGAGGCAGACGGGACGGATAAGAATCGGTTCGGTTCGATAAGCCTAGAGGCAGATGGGACGGATAAGAATCGGCTCGGCCTAGGCAATCCAGAGGTCATTCGGTGAGAGAAGAAGGAGAGTGGGTTCGGGCTGGTGGGGAGCCCGAAGGCTATACCATCCGTGAGCCATGGACCTAAGTTAGTTTCACCAAAAGTGGATGGTTGAGGGGCACAGGCTAACCTAGTTTCCTGAAATATTGATGAGGAGGTGTTATGTAATAGAAGGAGAGGTCCCCACATAATATTCCGAGGAGCCTTTGCCCCTCGCATCTGTAACAAAATTATTCTCCAGGTGGACGTGGTGGCCACGTGTATAATGGGGATAGCCCACGAGATAGCGATGGATCAGAGAAGAAGGATAAAAGGGAAGAGGAGGACAGAAAGAAGGGGATCCGCATTATTCCAACAGGCAAGAAACGAAGACGCAGGAGGAGGAGAGCTACCACTACCTCGTCGGAGAAGGAGAGTAGCGACCTTCGCTGTCACATTGCGTGTACTCTTTTTTGTATTGGGATTAAAACTGTAAGAGGCTTTCTCCTCCGCCTCGGGAAGTCTCCTTTCCGGAAAGGAGGACGTTCATAGTGGAAAGTGCTTAGGCATTGTCCCCGGTGAGAGAGCTCACCTCCGTGGAGTAGGAATACTTATTCCGAACCACGTTACATCCTGTGTTCTAGTTTTCATTGCCTGTGTTGGTTTTGCGTTTCTTTGCTTCGTCTTCTCATCCTTTACTGTTGCGGCCTGTGAGAAACTCCCACCCCCAAAGCTCCCTTCGCGCTTCGTTGCATCGAAAGGAGGTAAACTAATTTTCCTCGCCGCATCAAACGTTATAGGCGAAAGCACTGTGCATTCCAATTTACTGTGCAATCTCATGAATTGGACGGAGATCGGATGACTTACAACGCGTCATGCACAAAGCGCTGCGATTGTCTCCCAAGATAACTGCCCTCTCTCTCTATATATATAGAAATGTTATCCTACATAACTCATCCATGACCACCCCCGTGAGCATCTCCATTATCCACTTTTCAATCCTTTAGAGTTCAAAGATTGGACTACATTGTGTAAGCGATCGGAGAGTGAAAAATGAAGGTGCTCACAAATGAGCTGTGCATGATAGCATTTCTCTCTCTTTCTATATACACAATGCTTCTACTGTCCACGATCTTCTTCTCTGATAAGCACTATAGTCCATTCCTTAAACCCATCGAAATCACCGTTGTAAACTCTCCAGCCGACTCTAATCGAACCGTGATCAGATTGCGGTCGGAATTCATCCAAATTGCGATCGTTAACACTGCGACCACTGGCGGCATCAATGGAGGTGGATTTCAATCGCGATCCAATCAAAATTAGGTCGAATTGTGACCTCCAATGTTGTGGTCGCTAATGACCATAATCACATTGCATTTCAGTCGCGATTTAGTCGGAATCCGATCGAGCTCAAAGTTTGGTCAGATTGCGATCGAATTTTTATCATATTACGGTCAAATTTAGGTTGGATCGTGGCCGAAATTCAGCCACTCGATGATGATGTTGAGCGGCAGCGAGTGCTTGAGAGTCGATCGTGGAAAGTGGGTGCTCGGGCTTGGGAAGTGGATGCTCGAGCGACAGAGTTACTGTGCATTCCCCATTACCTATTATCATACATGAGGTATGAACCATTAGATGCTATATATATATATATATATACACACACTACATCACTCATCCGTGATCACCCAGGAATACCTCTTTTATCTGTCGCCTGATCACGTGCGCACTATAAGTCAATCCTTGAACCCTATCGGATGGTGGATAATAAAAGTAATCACGAATGCTCACAAATGAGTTATATATATATATATATATATATATACTATATATCCTCTCCCTTACGCTAACGCGCTGACGCTAACTCATGATCAATTTTGTCTTACGAAATTTTCTACCGTCACTAAAATATAACAGCGTTAGCGCCATGTGGCCGAACGCAATCAGCACGCCCTTGACGCCGGCCATTTTATTTAAAAAATCTTACAAAGCGATCATATTTAATCGAATCATAAATACGGCCGATCAAATTGAATATTTACTCTTGCCCGGCGCAAAGAGCTCAATATCGCACCACCATATATTGCCTGAGCCATGAGTGCTACAAGCCATCTATTTGATTTTTTTTAAATAAACATATTTAAAAATATTTATTTTTATTTTAAATATTCATACTTGGCTCATTACACAGAACTTAATAATCCAAAGACGGCATCATGGCTTGGCCCAGCACTCGGCCAAATATATATATATATATATATATAATCAAGTATTCAGTTTTAAATCGATTAACTTTGCGATGATCAATTTTGTCTTACGGAAATTTTCTACGGTCACTAAAATATAGCAGGAAGCGCTCATGTGGGCCAGTCTTAATGATTTGCAACGTCCTTGATTTGTCATTTTATTTAAAAAAAATCTTACAAATATATCATATTTAAGAATCGAATCATAAATACTGAAAAATCAAATTGAATATTTTACTCTTGCCCGCAAAGAGCTCAATATCACCACCATATATTGCCTGAGCCATGAGTGCTACAAGCCATCTATTTGATTTTTTTTTTAAATAAACATATTTAAAAATATTTATTTTTATTTTAAGTATTCATACTTGGCTCATTACACAGAACTTAATAATCCAAAGACGGCATCATGCTTGGCCTAGCCCAGCACTCGGCCCAACCTAACGTTGGCGCTGCCACAAGAGCTGCGCCTCCATATTATCCAAGCCAAACTACCAAATGCCAGCAGTGAAACAAGAGAATTACTATTAGAAACTCTACGTTCAGTTACGTATTGCTGGCTGAAAACAATACAAAAAGCTTAAGATTTTTCTCCTCCCTCCTTTCTTGGCTTCTCTCTTTCTACTCGTCGTCAACATCGTGGACGTAACCACTGTAATTGGCAAACTGTTGAACATGGCCTTTGTTATTTGTCTAAGCTGGTCTTCTTGTTCTGTTCTATTTCAGAAGAGCTCAAACCATCCCAGTTAAATCTGTCTTATCGTGCTAGAAAATTTAAGATGGATGGATCAATCAAGCGGTTTGGAGAAAATCATACCTCGTGATAGTTCTTTTTATTTATGTTCTTCTAAATAAACCACATGGCAGCTGTAATAGATAGAAGGCTTCATTTCAGTCGTTTGAACCTTACAGAGAAACTACTTCCTCTAAGTAGTCTTCCATACATCTAATCGTAAGAAAATTTCAAACCTCTAACCTCCATTAGCTTCCTGATCATGACATAGAGCATGATCTAAAGAAGCCTCTAATCCTTAATAGCAAGTCATTCTTCAAAAAATATCCTGCGGTTGAACAAAAAATTTCACATTAAAGTCATCGAGCTAGAGCCTCTTATGCCTACTAGACTATTTAGAAAACCCCAGACTTCCTCCATCGAGAAGTCCTTTCTTAATCCTTCAACATGGACCCAAAGAAAGAACATACCACCCAATCCAAGCCATGTTTTGAATAAGATCAAAATTAGCATAATCAACACACTACAATTTCTCAAGTAAATGACCTAGCAAATGCATCGCAGATATATTTAATACTCCTAACAATATTAGACAGGATCTCAAAGAAGAATCAAATCATATGATACTATTTCATATTCAAAGCTCTTAATAATCCTTTTGGTTTTAACTTTTATAAATACCTAATAGTTATATCATACTTTGATATTTATTAAAAGATACATCTATTTCTTTTTTAAATATTTAAAATATTCCTGTATCTAATCCCATCTGACCTTTGTTCTTGAAATTTGCAGATTAAATTGAACAAAACGATGTAATATTAAAATGAATACTTAAATCCAGAGTCATCGCTATCGTTTATCGTTGCTAGAGCAATTTGAAGATTGAAATGCAAAATACAGTGGATGAATCTTTCATAGGAGTTAGGGCGACGATAGCTGTAATCTCTCTTTGATGAAGTGAAAAGAGATGCCAATCATCATCATCTAACTCTTGGAGGACCAAACCATTATACACCTTAGGCACGTTAGGTTAACAACCTATCAATATTAACTATACACATAATCCATATCCATTAATTGTACCCATAATTAAAACATCAATTAGATCACTTTAATGGACATATCCATATTGGGAATTTCATATGTCAAAAATTTAACATGTAAGTCCACTAAATGAAAAAATAACTTTCAATAATCTCTCACTTGGACTACATATGATTATATACATAATACATAGTCAAATTCCTTAGTTGAATTCAACAATACCACTAGATAGTAAAAATATCTCTTAAAATAATTTGGTTTATTAATTTCATTGGTCTAGGACTAAAAGGGTCATTGTTATCATACTCGTAATACTAACATTATTAATAAAATGTATTTGATGTGAGTGTGTAGCATAAACATCACATAAAAGGAGATTTGTACATGCCTATTTTTATGACTCAAAAGAGTCAAGTCTTATATTTATAAACACTATAAACTAAACTACACAGTTCCACTTGATGATTTAAAAGGACCGATATCATATTTACAAGTACCACATGTTGAACATCAATAGTAAATCATAATATCTTTATTTCAGAGTTATCAAAAATGAAAACATACACATGTAAATTAAACTTTAGTACATATAATAAATTAAAGGTACATGTTTCAATTACCATGAAGCATAAAATATCAAATACAAATTCTTATTAAATGAGTACTTCATCCAAAAGAAGAACCTTCATATTCTCCGCATACTTAGCAACTCCTTAGCGAGTGAATTTGTTATCATGGAATTTTTCTTAATATGCTCAATAGAAATTTGATCACTCTGAACTTTAAATTCTTTAATTGTGAAGAACTTGATGTCGATATGTTTGGATTTCAACGAGTTATGATTGTTTTTATTATCATAGTTGATCTGATCCTTAATGATCTCTCAATACTATCAACAATCTACAACCCTATGATAAAGGTTTTCAGTCTTATTCTCCGTTATAGTAGACTATAAATTTTACCTCCATTGTAGAAATAGCTATGAGTGTTTGTTTGATACTTTTTCATGAGAAAGCTATTCCAGTAAATATGGAAATAGAGCTTGAAGTGGATCTCTTGCTATCCAAGCACCCGATAAAATCAATGTCTGAAAATGCAATCATCACCAAGGCACCAGATCTTTGATACATGGGCATGAAATCCTTAGTTCTTTGTAAATATCGCATAATCCTCTTTACGAATTTTCAATGATCCAATACAGAGTTACTCAAATATCTGCTTAATATTCCAACTATGTAAGATATATCCAGACATGTGCATACTTAAGCATACATGAAACTCCCTATAGTTGAATCATAAGAGAGTTTCTACATTTCTTTTAAGTTCATGTTTTAAAAATTATTGCAAGCTAACTTTGTTACCTTTTATCACAAGTGTGTTACTGGATACACAATTCTACATGCTATACTGCTAAGCACCTTTTCAATGTAGCCATTTTATGAAAGTCCAAGTATTCCTCTTGAATGATCATGATTAATTTGTATGTCCAACACAAAAGATTCTTCATTTCAAAATGACTTGATAGGAATCACTTGATTTTATGTAGTAAAACATTATTGTTTCTTGTTAGTAAAATATCATCTACATAGAGAATAAGTATGATAAACTTGCTCTCACTGAATTTGATATATATACATTGATCAATAGTGTTCTCCTTAAAATCGAGTAAAATAACCACTTGATCAAACTTTTGATACCATTAACAAGATGTCTACTTTAGATCACAAATGAACTTCTTTAGTCTATATATTAATTGCTCTGATTCCTAAGACTCAAAATTCTCCAATTGTACTATGTATATAGTCTCATCAATTTCTCTATTGAGAAAAATAATTTTTATATCCATTTGGTATAGTTCCAAATCATAATGAGCTACAAGTGTCATGATTATCCTAAAGGAGTCTTTTGTTGAAATAATTGAGATAGTCTCCTTGTAATCAATATCCATCTTATGAGTGAAAACTTTGACAATGAGGCTAGCTTTATACTTTTCTATATTGCCTTTCAAATCTTGTTTAGTTTTGAAAATTCATTTGTAAGCTATATATTTCTCTTTTTCTTCATGGCTTCTATTCACCTTTCTAGATTAGAGAATTGTTTGACTTATTGAAAAGAGATAAGTGTTGGTGCAGTGACACCAGATAATCGAACCTGAGTTTTGATTAAGACAAAGGTTCAAAGTTAAGTTATTATTGTTATCTCATGAGCTGAACTAAGTGTGCAGGAAGTGTTTAAGCTAAGCTGAAGGTCAAGGACACCCGGAGAATCTTGAGTCGAGAAACCACGATGGTCGAGCAACACCAGGAGAACCTCGTGGAGTCGAGGAACTTAGTGGAAGACCAGAAGCTAAGCGGCATGTCAGAAAAGACCAGAGGTAAGCACGAGTGTGGAGCGATGGTAAGGTCGTGTCCTCCGTACTGGGACAACCCTAGGCGGCGATCCGACTAAGACTTCCAATGGAAGGTCTAGGTCGAGATCGGACGGTAAGAAACCGTCGCATTTAATATTTTCCGTGCTAACTCTTTGTTGTAGGGAAGTGACCAGGTTGACAGTCGACTGATGTCAGTCGACTGATGAAGTGCATTAGTCGACTGATGGCGACAAATCAGCTAAATAGACAAGGTCCAAGAGATAGCGTTTGACATTGCCACTTCACGATAAGATAAGGTGTCACCTCGTGATAAGATCCATGAATTGTGGATCTGGATCTGGACTAATTCCAAGGTACGAGTCTATAAAAGGAGGGGAGGACTCGAACCCTACATCATCAATTCTTTGCTCCCAAGTGCTCCAACAACTCTATGCTTCGACAACGACACTACGATACCAACATGCCAGCGACAAGATCTTCATCTCAGATTCATATTCATCGATAGTATTAGTTTATTTCTTATTCAATTTAATTTGTAATCGGAGTTTTCATCGTAACAAGGTGAGGTAGGCTTGTTGCCTCATCCTCGAATTTTTGTCTCTCGATTTTTGTGATCGCTGTCTCCTATCTCCAACGAGGAGGAGACTCTATAGTGGATTGCCCCTTCGTACGCGATCAAGGATCGTGGGACCTTGGAGTAGCAACCATTGGATTGTGAACCAAGTAAAAATAAAATGTGTATTTATTTTCTATTATTTTACTTTCTGCTGCACTGCTCGTATTTTGAAACGAAAAGAAAGTTGTTAAAGCTCGCTATTCACCCCCCTCTAGCGACGCTTCTCGATCCAATAATTGGTATCAGAGCGGGGGCGCTAAGATTTAGTGTAACCACCAATCTAGCAAATTTTTGATTTTCTTTTCATTTTGTTTTTTGGGCTTTTGGTTAATTCTTCTCCCGCACTGCTAATCCAAGACGAAGTCTTGGCAATTTATGTTTTTGTTTTCTTGTTTTCGTGCAAGGTTTTTTATGGCCCATCTCGAAGGGTTTAGTACCGCCCAACCTCTGTTTTACAATGGATATGACTTCCATTACTAGAAGGGTTGGATGGAGTGCTACTTGAAAACCCAAGTAAAGATGTGGATTGTGATCCAGACAGGGTTCTGAAGGGAGTTGCTTCGGAGGCTCATTGGCTCTCATATCCCCGGATTAAAATTTTCACTAATGAAAGAACTAATCCGGATGGGATGAGTTTCCTTAGCACAACCAACTCGTCGTCGTGCTAACAACTTGAGTGATCGCTTGAACAAACTAGTTGTTCAAGCAACACAACTCTTCTAGTTGGTTAGCCGCAGAAAAGATGACGGACGGATCGCTGGTTTTTTGTGTTTGTCTTCAGGGTCCATGATTATACAAAATATATACAAATGCACACTTGTATAATCAACACATAAAAGAACATGCTAAGATCAGAAAATAAAGTTGTAAAACTTTTATACCTCACGATCTTCTACCGTATGTCCTATCCTCCTCGTGGACGACGTGTGGGCGAAGATCCTCCACGAGTAGAAGGCTTCTAGATCGCGTCCTTCCCTTCCTTGTTCGCTGCGAACAAAGAGAAGAACCAACAAAACTTTTCCTTTCTAGAACCGGCCACCAAGCAAGGGAGTTTGATGTAACCGTCGGCCAAGGAATGAATGGATGGAGCGCCGGCCACCAATGTATGGAGAACCGCCGGCCACCTTGGAGAGAATGGAGGAATGAACGCCGGCCAACCTTGAAGAGAGGTTGCCACCGGCCAAGGAATGAGAGAGGGAACAAAGAGGATGGGCGCCGGCCACACTTTGTTGGAAGAAGATGGGCGCCGACTTCTTGTCCAAGAGTTGCCGCCCAAGCCAAAGCTTCCAAACCCTAGCCGCCCAACCTAAAACCCTAACTCCAATTGAACCATCCTTGCCGCCCAACCTAAGCCTTCTATTTATAGAATTGGGCTTAAGCCTCCTTTAATCTCCACCGTCGGATCTAGGGATTTAATCTCCACCGTCGGATCTAGGGTTTTATCCCAACCGTCGGATCTAGGGTTTCATCCCAACCGTCGGATCTAGGATTTCATCCCAACCGTCGGATCTAGGGTTTCATCCCAACCGTCGGATCTAGGGTTTCATCCCAACGGTCGGATCTAGGGATTTAATCTCAACCGTTGGTTCTAGGGTTTCATCCTAAGCATCGGATCTAGGGATTTAATCCCAGCTGGATTCTAGGTTTTATTTTACATTCTTGGATCTAGACATCACAAGGATTATATTAGGCTACGATAGGGACCATAAGGAGGAGTTGGATCTTGGCCAACCGATGGATCGGAACCACACAAACTTGATCCATCAATGATGTTCCATTCCACTAGAGGATCATCATTGAACTACCTCACCAACCCCCATAAATTAATATGGGCTCCATATATTATTTGTACATTCATCTCCCCGTGTTTAAGATATCGAATGTCCGTCAATTAATTGATTTACTGACCATCAATTAATTAACATCTAATTCCTCGAGTAGTACCACTCAACCTTATCATCATGTTGACTAAGTCAACTAGCTGGGTTTACATGATGAACCTTATGAGCTCCTCAAGGGGACATCATCAACCTAATATATAGGACACGGTTTCCTCCTATAATCAACGACACACCATGTAAATAATATTATTTCCCAACTTACCGGGCATATTGATTTAATCCATCTAAATCTCACCCTCTGGTAAATCAAAGAAATAAATACTAAGTACATGTGCCCGTTATTATATCGGGATTAAGAGCATGTACAACATAATATCCGAGGTCCGATTCAATTATGTAGTCAGTACTAAATTGAATCACCTCTATATCGGTCCTGCTCAATACACCTAAGTGTACTAGTGTAACTTTATGTTCAAGACAAAACAATACCAAGCTACACTACAACCATGCCAATGGTTTGTCCAAAACCATCTTGGTTGTGAGCCTCTACTTATATTCTACAAGGGACTGATAACATGATCTTCTGTGCCACACCAAGCACCATGTTATCTACAATGTAAAATATTAGACAATATGCACACATATAATAAATATATAAAGTGCAAACAATGATCATGTGATTCTTATTTCAAAATAAAATGTTCATACAAAAAGAGCTAGGCTTTCAGTATACATTCCAACAATCTCCCACTTATACTAAAAGACTATCATGCGTCATCACTCACGCCATACATCCCGATCCCCATGTCCTCCACATGCCTATCAAAGCGCTTTATTTGGAAGGGCCTTAGTGAATGGATCCGAGGTTATCCTCGATGTAATCTTGGCGACAACAACTTCTCCTCGCTTACGATCTCGTATAAGGTGGTACTTGCGCTCTATGTGTTTACTACTCGCCTTATGGGCTCGTGGTTCCTTGAGTTTGCATTGCACCTATTATCACAATAAATTGTGATAGTTACGGGCAAACCAGAATCACATCCAAGTCCATCAAGAAGTTCTGAGCCATACTGACTTCCTTGGTGCCTCGGAGGTGCCACATACTCGGCTTCCATGGTAGAGTCCGCCACGCATTTACCTTGACACTCCTCCATACTATGGCTCCACCTCCAAAAGTAAACACAAACCAGAGGTAGACTTACTCTTGTCCCTATCGATTGGAAATCAGAATCGTGTAACCACGAGGACTAATTGATCTGCCAGTAAACGGCATATAATCCTAGTCCTTCTCAGGTACTTCAATATATGCTGGACCGCAGTCCAATGTCCCTGTCCAGGATTACTCTGATATCTGCTAACCATGCCCACGGCAAAGCAGATATCCGGTCTCGTACATAGCATAGCATACATAAGGCTTCCTACTGCCGAAGCATAAGGAACCGCCTTCATGTCCTCTATCTCCTTTGATGTTTTGGGACACATCTCTTTAGATAAAGGAACTCCATGCCTAAAAGGTAGAAAACCTTTCTTGGAGTTCTGCATGCTAAAACGAGCAAGGATAGTGTCAATGTATGAAGCTTGAGATAAGCACAACATCCTTTTCTTGCGATCCCTTATAACTTTGATCCCAAGGATGTGTCCCACTTCTTCCAAGTCCTTCATGTCAAACTGTTTGAACAACTATACCCTTACATCTGATAACACTTTGATATTGTTGCCAACTAACAAAATATCATCTATGTATAGTACAAGAAATACCACTACGTTTCCGTCACATCTCTTGTATACACAAGGCTCATCCGGACTTTGAATAAATCCATATGACTGGATTACCTCATCAAAGCGGATGTTCTAAGATCTAGAAGCTTGCTTCAATCCATAAATGGACCGATTAAGCTTACATACAAGATGCTCTTTGCCTTTAGCAATGAATCCCTCTGGTTGCCGCATATAGATGTTCTCCTCAAGACTTCCGTTAAGGAAAGCTATATTGACATCCATCTGCCAAATCTCATAATCCATATGAGCAGCTATAAATAAGAGAATCCGGATAGACTTAAGCATAGCTACCGGCGAAAAGGTCTCCTCATAATCGATACCCTCTTTCTGAGTATACCCTTTCGCAACAAGCCTAGCTTTGAAGGTCTCAACCTTCCCGTCTACTCCTCTCTTTCTCTTGTAGATCCACTTGCATCCAATGGTTTTTACACCATCGGGTGGCTCTACTAGCTCCCAGACCTGATTAGAATCCATAGATTCTATCTCTGAATTCATCGCTCTTTGCCAAGATACCGCATCTCTATCTTGGATTGCCTTGTCATATGTCCAGGGATCAGGTTCATGTTCACCAGGGACTAAGTCCGAAGACTCTCCAAAAAACATGAATCTCTCGGGTTGTCTAACAACCCTCCCACTACGACGAGGTGCCTCCTGTGTATGCTCTGTGACACGCGGTGCAGTGACTTGTGGTATCTCCTCTTGTATGCGGTGATCTTGAAGTCGAGACTTCCCTAACTCCTCGAGAACAATCCTACTCTTGGGCTTGTGGTTCATTACATAATCCTCCTCTAGAAATTTGGCGTTATGCTAACGATCACCCTCGATCTCTAGGATTATAAAACAAACCACCTTGTTCCCTTAGGGTAGCCAACAAACATGCATACATGCGAGGTTCCAACTTACGGGCCTTGACATGTCTTTGGACTCCCCATATCCGAATATGTCTCGGACTAGGCTTTCGCCGATCCACAATTCTGGGGGTAGAAGGTGATTTGGATGGAACCAAGTTCAGAGTATACATTGTCGTATCCAGTGCATACCCCCAGAACGAAACAGGTAACTCAGAATAACTCATCATCGATCTGACCATCTCCATAAGAGTCCTATTCCTTCGCTCCGCTACACCATTCTACTAGGGTGTGCCAGGTGCAGACAATTGGGATTGAATCCCAGCCTCTGATAAGTAATTCCTAAACTCTCCCAAGAGGTACTCGCCACCACGATCAGATCGTAATGTCTTGATACTTTTACCTTGACGGTTCTCTACATGACCTTGAATTCTTTGAACTTTGTCAAAGCATTGGACTTCCGCATCAAGTAAATGTTTTCATATCTTGAATAATCGTCTATAAAAGAGACGAAATATTCAAAACCACCTCTTGCCTGGATAGACATAGGACCGCACAAATCAGAATGAATCAATTCTAACACATCTTTGGCTCTATACTCCTTTGCCTTGAAAGGCCTCTTTGTCATTTTACCTTCCAAGCAAGATTCGCAGGTTGGGAGATCCTCCACCACTAATGAACCCAAAGGTCCATCAGCTATCAACCTTTGAATTCTGCTTAGGTTAATATGACCAAGCCTTAGATGCCAAAGATATGTCTGGTTCATTTTTGAAGGTTCTTTTCTCTTATTAGACTTAGAAGATGAGTTATTGATTTCTATATGCATCGTGGGAGTTTTCGGTTCAAGAGTATATAAATTGCCAACCAATGTACCAGAACAGATAATCTCCCTATTCCTTTTTATAACCACTTTGTCATTAAAAGAAATAGAATATCTATCCATAAACAATTTAGAAACTGAAATTAAATTCTTTCTAAAAGTAGGTACATAAAGACAATTTCTCAAAACCAAAACTTTATTCCTATCAAAAGACAAATAAACGTCTCCCACTGCAATAGCTGCCACCTTTGAAGCATTGCCCATGAAGATGATAATCTATCCCTCAGCTAGTCGTCGGGTTTCCTGGAACCCCTGCAAAGTATTGTAGACATGATCAGTGGCTCCTATATCTACACACCAGGCACTGGTAGATAACACCGCTAAACATGTTTCAACAACTAAACAAGAAGATATACCTTTGTTCTTTTCGGAGGGACATCGCCTTCCAATGTCGATCTTTGCAAGTGAAGCACTTGCCTTTCGGCTTCTTCACTCCTGCCTGAGGTCCCACTGCCACTTTCTTCGCTCCACCTTGCTTCTTCTTCTTCTTACCTTTCGGTTTAGAAGAAGAAACCTTCTGAGCGACCATGGCTTGAGCGCTTTGACGAAAAAGCCCCTCTGCCGCCTGGAGTTCTGTCAAAAGCTCCGCCAACGAATACAACCTCTTGTTCATGTTGTAATTGGGACAGAAATGCTCAAAACTCCTAGGCAGAGACTGGAGAATGATATCAACTTGGGTTTCCCCATCGATCTCAGCTCCGAGGACTTCCATCTCATTGAGATGAGCCATCATCTTGAGAACATGATCCCTAACGGGTGTTCCCTCGATCATGGTGGTTGTCATCAAGTTTCTCATCGCCTCTGCCTAAGCCCCTACTCGATGTCGAAAGTTCCTTGAGATTGAACATCATGTCATAAGTGTGGCATGGCACGATCGATGTTGCGACACATTTGACATAGATGCCAAAATGTAACACCGCGCCATCTCATCTGCCTTGATCCATTTCCTATAACGTTCTTTCTCCTTTTCATCAGAGTCATCGGTGGGCTTAGGAGGACAGACCTCGAAGAGTACAAATTTGTATTCCTCCGCAGTTAAGACAATATCCAGATTTCTTTTCCAATCAATATAGTTTGGTCCAGTAAGTTTATTTTCTTTTAATATCACAGCAAGTGGGTTGAAAACCATTTGAAAATCCTAAAAATCACAATGATCAAAACATTATATTTCAAATATTTTTGATTCCTCAAAATAATAAAATTCTGAAATCAACCAACACCTCAAATCACCGAGAATATCGCATGCCACTGCGTGTGGACGATACTAATTCTACATTTGTAAGAGGAGGTTTACCCATTAATTTTATTATCTTGTCAACCTTACTTTTTGACAAATAAAATTAATAGTTGGTTCCTCTTTGGCCCTACAAATAAAAGCAGTGACTCCGATGGGGAGGATACTTTTATTTGCATCTAAGTGTGCACCATTACACAATACTAAGGGAATTATTTCGGATTATGTGCCTTACCGCTGTGGAAGTACACATGCTCCTAGATAATTTCCTATAACCATTATTTGACCTAGTGATCCGCAAACAAACCCGTTTGCAGGGAGGAAGACACTCAGAGCCGACACACAAGTTTGTTGCATCACACGTCAAATTGTAATGGAGGCCGCGGAAATTAATTAAAATATTCCTCTCCCACTTAGTAAATTGAAAATGAGGAATTTTAAAGCATACACAACATGCATATAAAACAAATAAGCAATAAATATGGAAAAAATAGAATTTTTTCAACTATTATGGCATTGTTCTCCAATACGCATCCTGTCGTGTCGCCACCTCGTCCGCTCCACCTTTTCCCGTGCGCAAGTCACCAAAGAGATCCGAGCCGAGATATATCATTTTAATTTACATCCATCGATCCTATACTCCATGAAGGAGTGTACAAATAATCTAGATCGAAAGTAAACTAAAATGAGCGGCTAAACAATGTCGTATTTAATTACAAAAATTAAATACTAATCTAGCCTCGTCAACCCCGAGGATTCAAATAATATACATACAATCACACACAAAACAATCACATACAACCAAATAGCCATAATAGTCAGATCTTATGCATGCAACCAAAAAGTTAGCCTACGCACATCCTACTATTATCCGGCATACTCAATATATGATATGTGCATGAAAGTAACCGAATCCAAAACACACAAAACCGAAAACTGTGGCTCTGATACCACTTGAAGGGAGTTGCTTCGGAGGCTCATTGGCTCCCATATCCCCGGATTAAAATTTTCACTAATGAAAGAACTAATCCGGATGGGATGAGTTTCCTTAGCACAACCAACTCGTCGTCGTGCTAACAACTTGAGTGATCACTTGAACAAACTAGTTGTTCAAGCAACAGGTTCACCCTTCCAACAAATGAAGACGGTGAATACTTGGATTGTGACAAGTGGACGAATGCAATGAAGCGCCAAGTGGAGGTCGATGCAAAGGAAACCCAAATCCTATAATGCGGTCTATCCAAGGAGGAGCTCAATCGCATTGGCTCGTTCATAGGCATGAAGGAATGACCGATACGAAGGTATGGAAGCGTTACTTACTATTAAATAAATTATTTAATTTAAAAATGTAGGAACACGAAACCGCTATGCAACTACACGCAAGGATTTAAAATATTATGAATGGGCTACATTCGATCGGATAAAAGGTAGAAAACAGAGATGTTATCAGGTATGTGCTAAACGCTTTTCCTAGGATAACTCTGTTGGGCATCTATGGTTGATGCCTACAAAGTTTCTAGAGATTTATCTAAAATTAGTTTAGATGAACTTTTCTTTGAGTTTGAATTACATGAGCAGTCTAACTCGGCTCCGGCCGAGAAAAATGTTGCCTTACTTACAGGTCCGAAGAAAAAAGCGAAGAGCAAGCCACCTCCCGAAGAAGAAGAGTACAAATCGGAGGTGGACAATGAGATGGAGTCCGAACTAGTGAATCTAGTTCGGAAATTGATCAAGAGTAGAAGATGTCTGATCAAGCAATCCAAGGAAAATGCATCAAGCCAAATTCCAACTACAGATGCTACGAGTGCAACAAGATGGGCCACATCAAATCAAAGTGCCCAAGACTCAAGAACAAGTCATCTCAATCCAAGAAGGCGCTTAACGCAACGTGGGAGGAATCATCGGAGGGGGAAGACGAGCTTAACAATCTCGCCTTCATGGCCAAGCCAATTGAACCCAAAGATGAGTCTGACTCCGAATCCAACAATGAGTTTCAATTCAAGACAAACTACGAATCCAGATTCAATCAAGGTGAGTCGGTCGTTAATTGATACACTTTACAATGAAATTAAGTATTTAACTAAAAAATTAGCTAAGTCTGAGTCCAAGGTCGAGACCTTAGTTGAGGAGGTTAAACTCCTTAAACACAAGATCTCCCTAACCTCTTCAACTAGTCAAGTTCGAGAGGAGAACTCAACTCGAGTTGAAAAACTCGAAGATGAAAAATGCTGAAAAGGTTCACTTTAGGATCCAAGGGGCTTGACCTACTACTTGGATCACAAAGGGCCATGTACAACAAGGTCGGACTATGATTTAGATCAACCACAACTACTAAATCATACATGTCAATCATGAATCGAAATAGAAAACAAGTCCAAGCATGGGTCCCTAAGACCGCTTTAATTTCACAATTAGGATCTAATAAGTATTGGGTTTCCAAGAACCAAATCCACTACGTGTATAGACTGAATTGATTCAATGGTCCAAGGGGAGCTAGTACTAAATTTGTTTATTCCATTACATGAAATTAGTCTTTGCATGCTTAGTTATTTTGTTTTAATTTTTAGAATGGGTAGATAGGGTCAATAACTCGTCAATCTTGACAACATAGTACTAGGATGGGCGAGATGATAGTACGTTAGGGAAACAAAGTCCTGTGTGTCCAAGTTAGATAAGACGTATCTAGCTTGGTGCACTCAACTAAGTTGTACTAGCTAAAGCTACCTCATCGTATCATTAACTAGTTAGACCAGAAAGTAATCTTAAGTGACTCAAGTAATCGATTTCTTGAATTTGGCTTTGTCTAAGGAAGTGGTCATTGTTCCGATCAAAGAAGGCCTTATGTATGAACCATTTATATGATAAATGAAGATTCACTATTTGAGTATACATGTTCCATGTATTTGATTGGATCTTAAACTCATTTACTGAATGTCCAAGATACGATTCACAGCATGAGAGAATTTGTGATTGGATCACAACTAGTGAGTATCTTTACATGTGTAATTGTGATGTATCAGAATTATCCCTAGTCGATGAATTGATGGATTTGGACACCATCGATTTTGTTGAGACTAGCACGAGGTATACTCCTTGGTGTATCCAAGCAGCTGATTCTCACTGGCTGGAGACATTGTGATGTCCGGAGTTGATCGTGGATGCTAGTTATGGTAACTAGTTCATTGGAGTGACCAGCCGTAAGACTTCATATGGTTCTCTGCATATATAGATATGTCAATGAAGTTCTTACTGTAGCTTAAGTGCGATGTTCCTTTGACTTGCGGTATTCAAGTCATCTTGATCATGGAGACTTATGCTTTGACATCTTAAGCAAGCATCTCTAAGGAGATGTGGATCCGGGATGACTGGGTATAAATCGAAGTGATCGAAGGTGTTTGAATAGCCTATAAAGGATTCACCACTCCTTGCGAGGAGATGTATACCCATGGCCTCTCGTCGGATTGTTACTAAAGTCTTTGGCCAAAGCATTACATGTTAAGAGTAAGGTACTCTTCGATACATGTGCAGTAACTAGAATCCGTAGGACGAGGAAATGATACTTGGGCTAGGTGTGACGTAGTCAGCCTAGTGGGGACTGACACTATAGACCATGTCCTGAACCAAGTGGGTATAAGATGAGTGAAGGGAATGGGGCACGATTCATTCGAGCTGCTGAAGGGTTTCAGAAATAGTTCTGGATCAACCGTTGATCTTTTCGGTTAATTGGGGATCATGATGTACTACTAGGTGCCACTCATGATCATTCTATAATTAATGGTTAATTATAGATGGGCAATATAAACCGAGAACCTATTTGGTCACACGCACAACGAGCGTAATCCGAAGGATTTAAAACGAGCTTGAGAATGGGATTCTCAGACCGAGAGAAACTAGGTTTGGTTGGACCAAACAAGAAGCGAGCATGAAATCGTTTCAGTCACAATGGAAGCGTGGATGGGCCGTGTCTTATGAAGACATAATGGATGAACCAACATGGTTTGGTTCTAATCCAATGGAGGAGAATAAACCAAAGGGTTTGGTTTATTTTAAACGAATGAACCAAAAGTTGGTTCGGTTCGTTTTAACTTAAAATAAACCATCATGGTTTGGTTTATTTTAACTTATATTAATGGAGCGGGTTAACGGGCCTCATGGTTATGATCCAATAACCATTAAGAGAATTAGTTCTCTATAAAAGAGGGCTTAAGGGATTGTTAAGCCCTAATCCAAAAACCCTAGCTTGTGGTTGCCGCCCACCTCTCCATCCTCTCCTTGGATTTTCGGCGCCAACCCTAGGTTGCCGCCCATGTTAGTAATATATGAGAGATGTCCTAAGGCAATCGCCTTATGTATGAACCATTTATATGATAAATGAAGATTCACTATTTGAGTATACATGTTTAATGTATTTGATTGGATCTTAAACTCATTTACTGAATGTCCACGATACGATTCACAGCATGAGAGAATTTGTGATTGGATCACAACTAGTGAGTATCTCTACATGTTTAATTGTGATGTATTGGAATTATCCCTAGTCGATGAATTGATGGATTTGGACACCATCAATTCTGTCGAGACTAGCACGAGGTATACTCCTTGGTGTATCCAAGCAGCTGATTCTCACTGGCTGGAGACATTGTGATGTCCGGAGTTAATCGTGGATGCTAGTTATGGTAACTAGTTCATTGAAGTGACCAGCCGTAAGACTTCATATGGTTCTATGCATATATAGATATGTCAATGAAGTTCTTACTGTGGCTTAAGTGCGATGTTCCTTTGACTTGCGGTATTCAAGTCATCTTGATCATGGAGACTTATGCTTTGACATCTTAAGCAAACATCTCTAAGGAGATGTGGACCCGGGATGATTGGGTATAAGTCGAAGTGATCGAAGGTATTTGAATAGCCTATAAAGGATTCACCACTCCTTGCGAGGAGATGTATACCCATGGCCTCTCGTCGGATTGTTACTAAAGTCTTTGGCCAAAGCATTACATGTTTAGAGTAAGGTACTCTTCGATACATGTGGAGTAACTAGAATCAGTGGGACGAGGAAATGATACTTGGGCTAGGTGTGGCGTAGTCGACCTAGTTGGGGCTGAGACAATAGACCATGTCCTGAACCAAGTGGGTATAAGATGAGTGAAGGGAATGGGGCACGATTCATTCGAAGCATCAAGGGTTTGAAATAGTTCGATCAACCATTGATCTTTTCGGTTAATTGGGGATCATGATGTACTACTAGGTGCCACTCATGATCGTTCTATAATTAATGGTTAATTATAGACGGCCAACATAAATCGAGAACCTATTTGGTCACACGCACAACGAGTGTAATCTAAAGGATTTAAAACGAGCTTGAGAATGAGATTCTCAGACCGAGAGAAACTAGGTTTGGTTGGACCAAACATAAAGCGAGCATGAAATCGTTTCAGTCGCAATGGAAGCGTGGATGAGCCGCGTCTTATGAAGACGTAATGGATGGACCAAAATGGTTTGGTTCTAATCCAATGGATGAGAATAAACCAAAGGGTTTGGTTTATATTAAACGAATGAACCAAAGGTTGGTTCGGTTCGTTTTAACTTAAAATAAACCATCATGGTTTGGTTTATTTTAACTTATCTTAATGGAGCGGGTTAACGGGCTTTATGGATATGATCCATTAACCATTAAGAGAATTAGTTCTCTATAAAATAGGGCTTAAACCCTAATCCAAGAACCCTAATTGGAGTTGCCGCCCAACCTAGTTGTGCCGCCCCCTCCCTCTCCTCCACTAGTCGGCGCCAACCCTAGGTGTGCCGCCGCCCAGCCTTTGTGCCGCCGTCCAAGTCATTGCCGGCGACCAAGCTTCAGCCGGTGAACACTCCGGCGACCCTCCGGTTATCTCCTATAGGTTTGGCATCAAGGTGAGCCTTTTCTTTCCTTGGTTGGCCGGCGCCTATATCCTCCACCAAGCTGTCCAGTTTTCTGGACAGCTTCTTCTCCTCTCGTCGGAGCGTCGTTTGGACGACGGTTAGTGCTCCGACAGCGGCTAACTTACCGGGATTTGATCTCCGGTAATCCTCTGAGGTGGGGGACGAAGGATTCGTCAAACGGTTGACGAATACCTCTCCGGAGAAGCGAGTTTTGAGAACTCGTTTTAGGATCCGAATTTGGATTCGGATCGTGATCATCTCTCGATCACGTCGTCTTCAACACGAGGTTAGTAACCCGTACGAAGACGAAGCTCGTGACTTAGCGAAGTCATCCCGAGGAGCTCGGCGTGGATACGGATAGAGACGATTCTTACGAGGATTGTTCCGGTTGATGCCGTTCCCGCTACACGTCATACGAAAGGTATAACGTAGATAAATTTCTTTTATTGCAAATTTTAATTTACGGTTATGTCTACACTTATTGTAATATGCATGCGTGTGTTGTGTGTGTTGTAATAAATATAGATTTATTATTTTTAATTGCTTCCGCTGTGCTCATGTTTACGAAACATGATCGAACACACACACGCCGCGGTGCCGAAAACCCAACAGTGGTATCAGAGCCCAGGTTGTGTTTCGACATAATCGTAAAAATGGTTTTGCGATAGTCATAATGTATTTCTAGAAATTTTCTAAATTTTTGAAATTTAAAAGTATTTATGGAAATTTTTCAATTTTGGAAAGTCTAGAAGTATTTATGGTAATCTTCCACTTTTGGAAAGTTGGAAGTATTTATGGAAATTGATATTTTCCATAAATAAAATATTTGATTAGATTCTGGAAATTTGTTTCCTAATTTAATCATGATTTGATTTGGGAAATCAAATCTTAAAATATTTTATTTCCATAAGTAGTTTTTAATGATTTAGGAAATTGGTTTCCTAAATAGATTTTCCTTAATCAAATAATTCCATGGATAAAATATGTGATTAGATTTGGAAATTTGTTTCCTAATTTAATTATGATTTGATTTGGAGAATCAAATCTTAAACATATTTTATTTCCATAAATAGTTATGACATATAAGGAAATATATACATGACATAATTGTATGCCATGTAATTGCATTAGATGCATAACATTATGCCATGCGTGTCGTGACATGTAGATGTATGCCATGTATGCCATGCCATGTAGATAATAGTTATTTGCATGCAAAGAGGATGAGACATAAAAAATCCTTAATCAATATTAAAGCCTACACCTTCCATTAATATGGTTAGAACCAGAGTTCTGTTTCTTGTTTGGGTTGTTGGACTCTCTCCAAGCCTGGCTCGAACCTGAATATGTTCAAACCATGGAATAGTTTAATACTAATATGGTAAGAGTCAGAGGTCAATCGTTAGCTTTGGTTGTTGGACTCTCTCCAAGCTGGGCTAATTGGTTGAATGCGCTCTAACCATATTAAAACTATTTCCCGATTAATGTGTTGGCTTTAACCTGGAGCATCGGCTTGTTGGACTCTCTCCAAGGTCGATGTAAAGGGAGGTGAAGTTGGGTGCTATGCATATGATGCATACTTGTTAATGTGTTAACAACCCGATGTATGTGTGAACATTCAATTAGTTGATAGCACATTGTGATAGTTGCATATACGTGATATGCAATCGGTATAGAAGATACCTACCGTCGTAGTTATGAATGGCTTGTTGGACTCTCTCCAAGGTTGTTCATAACTATGATGGATATCAGCCCATTCGGAGATGGACCTACGATCTCCCGAAGTGATTTTGGGGTTTTTGAAATTCGAAAAATGAATGGGATTTATAAATGTATATTGATGCATTTTAAAATCATCTTTCTCATATATGCTCGTTTTGTATTTCTAAGATTGATCATGATGTCTTTGAATTTGCGTTCCATTTTGGATTCGAATAAATTGACTGGGCCGAGCTTCATGGACTGGCTTAGAAGCTTGAGAATTGTTCTCAAGGTTGAAAAGCTTGCAAATGTCCTCGAAGCGTCTCTTCCGCTCTAGTGGCGATGCAACTCTGGACCAATTGTTGGCCTATCGAAACATGTGAGTGATTACGAACAAATGAGTTGCATCATGCTAGCCAGATGGAACCCAAGCTCACGAAAGCAGCATGAGCATATGGATGCTCATATCGTAGTCCTTCATCTTTGTGAGTTGGTTGATGAGCAAGTGAGATTCGAAAGGTTCGAAGTCTCAAAGCTCCTCTTCACCTCTCGAGATGCTAGGAGGTTCATCGGTATCGCTCAATATGATGAAGACTCGTGAGTCTTCCGAGAAGCATGAGTAGGGGGCCGGTTAGTTGATTCCTCAAGAAAGGTTCTAAGAGGAAATCAAAGGAACGAGAAGGGAAAGAAGAGAAGGGCTAAGAAGGTAGAACTAGCACAAAAGGAAACTTGCCATCATTATGGCAAGGAGAGCCATTTGCGAAGAAAGTGCAAGATTTATCTTGAGTCCATGAAGAAGGATAAGACATCGGATGCCCCATCTTCTTCAGAAATCTTCTTTATTGATTGTCATTCTATTTCCTCAGACACTTGGGTATTTGATACTGGGTGTGGCTCACATATATGTAATGACATACATGGGCTAAGGAATAGAAGAAGACTCGTCAATGGAGAGTCAAATTTGCGTGTTGGGAATGGAGCAACTTCGACTCGCCATCGAGCATTTGTTGGAACTCCCTGTAGGACTTGTCTTAGAACTGGACAATTGCTTTTATGTTCCTTCGTTGATAAAGAACATCATTTCTATTTCTTGTCTAAATAGAAATGGGTTCCATTTGACTTTTAGTAACAATTGTTATTACATAACTTTGAATGGAGTTCTTTATGGGATTGGAACTTTAAGCAATGGTGTTTATACGTTGGACGTATCCAGTGATGATTTCAATATCGAAGCGAGCAACACGCGTGCTCGAAAGGATAATCAAATAGACTCCTATATGTGGCATTGTCGTCTTGGCCATATAAGAAAGAAACTGTTGGGTTTCCGGCACCGCGGCGTGTGTGTGTTCGATCATGTTTCGTAAACATGAACACAGCGGAAGCAATAAAAATAATAAATCTATATTTATTACAACACACACAATACACGCATGCTATTACAACAAGTGTAGACATAACCGTAAATTAAAATTTGCAATAAAAGAAATTATCTACGTTATACCTTTCGTATGACGTGTAGCGGGAACGGCATCAACCGGAACGATCCTCGTAAGAATCGTCTCTATCCGTATCCACGCCGAGCTCCTCGGGATGACTTCGCTAAGTCACGAGCTTCGTCTTCGTACGGGTTACTAGCCTCGTGTTGAAGACGACGTGATCAAGAGATGATCACGATCCGAATCCAAATTCGGATCCTAAAACGAGTTCTCAAAACTTGCTTCTCCGGAGAGGTATTCGTCAACCGTTTGACGAATCCTTCGTCCTCCACCTCAGAGGATTACCGGAGATCAAACCCCCGGTAAGTTAGCCGCTGTCGGAGCACTAACCGTCGTCCAAACGACGCTCCGACAACAAAGAAACAAGCTGTCCAGAAAAACTGGACAACTTTTGGTGGAGGAATAGAGGCCGGCCAAAGGAGATGTGGAGCTCACCTTATCACCGAACCCACAAGAGATCACCGGAGGGTCGCCGGAGCATCGCCGGCTGAAGCTTGGATGCCGGCGGCAAGGAGGTGGCAGCAGCTCCATGAAGTTGGCGGCAACACCATGTTGGGCGGCAACAACAAAAGGAGGCTAGGGTTGGGCGGCCAAAACTTCATTAGCCTTAGGGTTAGGGTTTAAGCCCTATTTTATAGAGAACTAATTCTCTTAATGGTGAATGGATCATATCCATAAAGCCCGTTAACCCGCTCCATTAAGATAAGTTAAAATAAACCAAACCATGATGGTTTATTTTAAGTTAAAACGAACCGAACCAACTTTTGGTTCATTCGTTTAAAATAAACCAAACCCTTTGGTTTATTCTCATCCATTGGATTAGAACCAAACCATTTTGGTCCATCCATTATGTCTTCATAAGACATGGCCCATCCACGCTTCCATTGCGACTGAAACAATTTCATGCTCGCTTTATGTTTGGTCCAACCAAACATAGTTTCTCTCGGTCTGAGAATCCCATTCTCAAGCTCGTTTTAAATCCTTTGGATTACACTCGTTGTACGTGTGACCAAATAGGTTCTCGGTTTATGTTGGCCATCTATAATTAACCATTAATTATAGAACGATCATGAGTGGCACCTAGTAGTACATCATGATCCCCAATTAACCGAAAAGATCAACGGTTGATCCAGAACTATTTCTGAAACCCTTCAGTAGCTCGAATTAATCGTGCCCCATTCCCTTCACTCATCTTATACCCACTTGGTTCAGGACATGGTCTATTGTGTCAGTCCCCACTAGGCTGACTACGTCACACCTAGCCCAAGTATCATTTCCTCGCCTACGGATTCTAGTTACTCCACATGTATCGAAGAGTACCTTACTCTAAACATGTAATGCTTTGGCCAAAGACTTTAGTAACAATCCGACGAGAGGCCATGGGTATACATCTCCTCGCAAGGAGTGGTGAATCCTTTATAGGCTATTCAAACACCTTCGATCACTTCGACTTATACCCAATCATCCCGGGTCCACATCTCCTTAGAGATGTTTGCTTAAGATGTCAAAGCATAAGTCTCCATGATCAAGATAACTTGAATACCGCAAGTCAAAGGAACATCGCACTTAAGCCACAGTAAGAACTTCATTGACATATCTATATATGCAGAGAACCATATGAAGTCTTACGGCTGGTCACTCCAATGAACTAGTTACCATAACTAGCATCCACGATCAACTCCTGACATCACAATGTCTCCACCAAAGGAGAATCACCGCTTGATACACCAAGGAGTATACTGCATCGGCGAATTGATGGTGTCCAGATCCATCAATTCATCGACTAGGGATAATTCCGATACATCACAATTACACATGTAGAGATACTCACTAGTTGTGATCCAATCACAAATTCTCTCATGCTGTGAATCGTATCGTGGACATTCAGTAAATGAGTTTAAGATCCAATCAAATACATAAAACATGTATACTCAAATAGTGAATCTTCATTTATCATATAAATGGTTCATAGATAAGGCGATTGCCTTAGGACATCTCTCATATATTACTAACAGACTCCCACTTGGCCTAATGCCAATCGCTACGGTATCCAATACCATAAGCTCTAACATGCCCCTCAAACTTACTTTGAGGTAATGCTTTAGTCAAAGGATCCGCTAAGTTCCTTTCAGTGGGAATTTTCTCGATTTGTATTTCGTTCCTACTGATGATCTCTCTGATAAGATGATAGCGGCGAAGCACATGTTTGGATCATTGATGAGACCACATCAAGTTCATAGATGAACTTATTGATCCAAACCGCTTCCTTTACTGCTTCCAAAGCTGCAACGTATTCTGCCTTAGTGGCAGAATCCGCTATAGTGTCAAGCTTGGAACCTTTCCAACTTATTGCACCTCCATTTTAGGTGAATACATACCCAGACTGAGACATGGAATCATCCTTGTCTGTTTGGAGCTGGCATCCTTAGTTCTTCTCAAGCACTTAAGGATCGTCTTAACAGCCACCCAATGATCCATTCCTGGATCAGACTGGTATCTGCTCGTGACACTCAGAGCATACGATACATCGGGCCTTGTACATAACATAGCATACATGATAGATCATATTGTGGATGCATAGGGAATCTTACTCATGTAAATCCTCTCGTCTTCTGTGCGCGGACACATAGACTTCGAAAGGTGTACCCCATGCCTGATGGGTAAGAAACCTTTCTTGGATTCCGACATGCTAAACCTCTTTAGCACTCGGTCTATATATGTAGACTGCGAAAGACCAAGCAACCGTTTCGATCTATCTCTATAGATCTTAATCCCGAGGATGTAGGTTGCTTCTCCCAGGTCTTTCATGGAGAATGTCTTGGATAACCAAACCTTCACTGACTGTAAGATTGAAACATCGTTTCCTATAAGTAGTATGTCATCGACATACAATACTAGGAACACGACTGCACTCCCACTAAACTTCTTGTACACACAAGGTTCGTCTGGATTTTGTGAGAAATCAAACTTTTTGATTGTCTCATCAAAACGGATATTCCAGCTCCTGGATGCTTGCTTCAATCCATAAATGGACCGTCGCAATTTGCATACCTTGGTTTTATCAACCGATGTGAAACCCTCAGGCTGTATCATATACACGTCCTCGAGCAAGTTTCCATTAAGGAAAGCTGTTTTCACATCCATTTGCCATATCTCATAATCATAATGAGCCGCTATGGCCAGGAGCATCCGAATGGATTTAAGCATAGCTACAGGCGAATAGGTTTCGTCATAATCAACACCTTGTTTTTGACGATATCCTTTCGCCACCAATCTAGCCTTATAGGTCATCACATTACCATCCATGTCGGTTTTCTTCTTGAAAACCCACTTGCACCCTATAGGCTTTATGCCTTCAGGTGGGTCAACCAAGTTCCAAACTTGGTTTTCATACATGGAATCCATTTCCGACTTCCTGGCACCAAGCCACTTATCCCTTTCTGAACTTGTCAGCACTTCTTCATAACTGGTAGGCTCCTCATCATCAATGAGTAACACGTCGTTCGATTCACTTACGAGAAATCCATATTTCTCAGGAATATTGCGTGTTCTACCAGATCTACGAAGATGTGGTGTTACAATAGGTCCAGCCGATTGCTCATCACTATGAGTTGTAGTTGCTTCACTGTATCTCATCAATGTCTATTTGAGTCTCTCGAGCCTCCTCAAGCTCGACGACACTCCCACTGTTTTCTTGCAAGAGAAACTCTTTCTCTAGAAACACAGCATGCCTTGAAACAAACACCTTTTGTTCCACAGGATGATAGAATTGGTAACCCCTTATTTCCTTAGGGTATCCAATAAATAGACATTTATCAGACTTAGCATCCAATTTGTCTGATACTGTCCGCTTCACATAAGCAGGACAACCCCATATCTTCAAGTAAGATACATGAGGTTTCTTACTATTCCATATCTCATATGGAGTAGTTGAGACTACCTTGGTAGGCATTCTGTTTAACAAGTAAACAGCTGTCTGAAGTGCATAACCCCAAAAGGATTTGGGAAGAGTCGCATGATTCATCATTGACCTGACCATGTCCAACAAGGTTCGGTTACGCCTCTCAGATACACCATTATGCTGTGGTGTATAGGGCGGAGTCCATTGAGACAATATGCCATTGTCTCTTACATAATCACCTCGATCCGATCACTTAAGCCACAGTAAGAACTTCATTGACATATCTATATATGCAGAGAACCATATGAAGTCTTACGGCTGGTCACTCCAATGAACTAGTTACCATAACTAGCATCCACGATCAACTCCGGACATCACAATGTCTCCAGCCAGTGAGAATCAGCTGCTTGGATACACCAAGGAGTATACCTCGTGCTAGTCTCGACAGAATTGATGGTGTACAGATCCATCAATTCATCGACTAGGGATAATTCCAATACATCACAATTACACATGTAGAGATACTCACTAGTTGTGATCCAATCACAAATTCTCTCATACTGTGAATCGTATCGTGGACATTCAGTAAATGAGTTTAAGATCCAATCAAATACATAAAACATGTATACTCAAATAGTGAATCTTCATTTATCATATAAATGGTTCATACATAAGGCGATTGCCTTAGGACATCTCTCATATATTACTAACAGAAATGCATGTCCGAATTACACCGATGTGGAATTCTGGAATCGTTTGAATTAGATTCATACGATACATGCGAATCATGCTTAAAAGGCAAGATGACTAAGTTACCTTTTACTGGAAAAGGTGAACGAGTGGGAGAGTTACTAGGTCTAATACATACTGATGTATGTGGACCTATGTCAACTCAAGCATTAGGAGGCTATAGCTACTTCATTACCTTCACCGATGATCACTCACGGTTTGGGTATGTGTTCTTGATGAAACACAAGTCTGAAGCCTTTGAAAGGTTCAAAGAATTCAGAAATGAAGTAGAGAAACAACATGACAAAAGTATTAAAATACTTCGATCGGATCGAGGTGGTGAATACTTAAGTCAAGAGTTTCTTGATTATCTAAGAGACAATGGCATATTGTCTCAATGGACTCCGCCATATACACCACAGCATAATGGTGTATCTGAGAGGCGAATCGACCTTGTTGGACATGGTCGTCAATGATGAATCATGCGACTCTTCCCAAGTCCTTTTGGGCTATGCACTGCATACAACCGCTTACTTAATGTAATGCCTACCAAGGTAGTCTCAACTACTCCATATGAGATATGGAATAGTAAGAAACCTCATGTATCTTACTTGAAGATATGGGGTTGTCCTCGCTTATGAAGCGGACAAGATTTACAAATTGGATGCTAAGTCTGATAAATGTCTATTTATTGGATACCCTAAGGAAACAAGGGGTTACCAATTCTATCATCCTGTGGAACAAAAGGTGTTTGTTTCAAGGCATGCTGTGTTTCTAGAGAAAGAGTTTCTCTTGCAAGAAAACAATGGGAGTGTCGTCGAGCTTGAGGAGGCTCGAGAGACTCAAATAGACATTGATGAGATACCTGGTGAAGCACAACAGCCGACAAATCTATAGAGGTTTAGCATGGTCTTTCACAGTCTACATATATAGACCGAGTGCTAAAGAGGTTTAGCATGTCGGAATCCAAGAAAGGTTTCTTACCCATCAGGCATGGGGTACACCTTTCGAAGTCTATGTGTCCGCGCACAGAAGACGAGAGGATTTACATGAGTAAGATTCCCTATGCATCCGCAATATGATCTATCATGTATGCTATGTTATGTACGAGGCCCGATGTATCGTACGCTCTGAGTGTCACGAGCAGATACCAATCCGATCCAGGAATGGATCATTGGGCGGCTGTTAAGACGATCCTTAAGTACTTGAGAAGAACTAAGGATGTGTTCCTAATATATGGAGAAGGGGACATGGTGATACGTGGGTATACGGATGCCAGCTTCCAGAAAGACAAGGATGATTCCAGGTCTCAGTCTGGATACGTGTTCACCGTGAATGGGGGCGCAGTGAGTTGGAAAAGTTCCAAACAAGAGACTGTAGCGGATTCTACGACTGAGGTAGAATATATTGCAGCTTCGGAAGCAGCAAAGGAAGCGGTTTGGATCAAGAAGTTCGTTCATGAACTTGGTGTGATTCCGGCCATTGTTGAAGCAATTCCGGTCTACTGCGACAACAATGGAGCAATTGCACAGGCGAAAGAGCCAAGGTCTTATCAACGATCCAAACATGTGCTTCGCCGCTATCATCTTATCAGAGAGATCATAAGTAGGAACGAAATACAAATCGAGAAAATTCCCACTGAAAGGAACTTAGCGGATCCTTTGACTAAAGCATTACCTCAAAGTAAGTTTGAGGGTCATGTTAGAGCTTATGGTATTGGATACCGTAGCGATTGGCATTAGGCCAAGTGGGAGTATGTTAGTAATATATGAGAGATGTCCTAAGGCAATCGCCTTATGTATGAACCATTTATATGATAAATGAAGATTCACTATTTGAGTATACATGTTTAATGTATTTAATTGGATCTTAAACTCATTTACTGAATGTCCACGATACGATTCACAGCATGAGAGAATTTGTGATTGGATCACAACTAGTGAGTATCTCTACATGTGTAATTGTGATGTATCGGAATTATCCCTAGTCGATGAATTGATGGATTTGGACACCATCAATTCTGTCGAGACTAGCACGAGGTATACTCCTTGGTGTATCCAAGCAGCTGATTCTCACTGGCTGGAGACATTGTGATGTCCGGAGTTAATCGTGGATGCTAGTTATGGTAACTAGTTCATTGGAGTGACCAGCCGTAAGACTTCATATGATTCTCTGCATATATAGATATGTCAATGAAGTTCTTACTATGGCTTAAGTGCGATGTTCCTTTGACTTGCGGTATTCAAGTCATCTTGATCATGGAGACTTATGCTTTGACATCTTAAGCAAACATCTCTAAGGAGATGTGGACCAGGGATGATTGGGTATAAGTCGAAGTGATCGAAGGTGTTTGAATAGCCTATAAAGGATTCACCACTCCTTGCGAGGAGATGTATACTCATGGCCTCTCGTCGGATTGTTACTAAAGTCTTTGGCCAAAGCATTACATGTTTAGAGTAAGGTAGTCTTCGATACATGTGGAGTAACTAGAATCCGTAGGACGAGGAAATGATACTTGGGCTAGGTGTGACGTAGTCAGCCTAGTGGGGACTGACACAATAGACCATGTCCTGAACCAAGTGGGTATAAGATGAGTGAAGGGAATGGGGCACGATTCATTCGAGCTGCTGAAGGGTTTCAGAAATAGTTCTGGATCAACCGTTGATCTTTTCTGTTAATTGGGGATCATGATGTACTACTAGGTGCCACTCATGATCGTTCTATAATTAATGGTTAATTATAGACGACCAACATAAACCGAGAACCTATTTGGTCACACGCACAACAAGTGTAATCCAAAGGATTTAAAACGAGCTTGAGAATGGGATTCTCAGACCGAGAGAAACTAGGTTTGGTTGGACCAAACATAAAGCGAGCATGAAATCGTTTCAGTCGCAATGGAAGCGTGGATGAGCCGCATCTTATGAAGACGTAATGGATGGACCAAAATGGTTTGGTTCTAATCCAATGGATGAGAATAAACCAAAGGGTTTGGTTTATATTAAACGTATGAACCAAAGGTTGGTTCGGTTCGTTTTAACTTAAAATAAACCATCATGGTTTGGTTTATTTTAACTTATCTTAATGGAGCGGGTTAACGGGCTTTATGGATATGATCCATTAACCATTAAGAGAATTAGTTCTCTATAAAATAGGGCTTAAACCCTAATCCAAAAACCCTAATTGGAGTTGCCGCCCAACCTAGTTGTGCCGCCCCCTCCCTCTCCTCCACTAGTCGGCGCCAACCCTAGGTGTGCCGCCGCCCAGCCTTTGTGCCGCCGTCCAAGTCATTGCCGGCGACCAAGCTTCAGCCGGTGAACACTCCGACGACCCTCCGGTGATCTCCTATAGGTTTGGCATCAAGGTGAGCCTTTTCTTTCCTTGGTTGGCCGGCGCCTATATCCTCCACCAAGCTGTCCAGTTTTCTGGACAGCTTCTTCTCCTCTCGTCGGAGCGTCGTTTGGACGACGGTTAGTGCTCCGACAGTGGCTAACTTACCGGGATTTGATCTCCGGTAATCCTCTGAGGTGGGGGACGAAGGATTCGTCAAACGGTTGACGAATACCTCTCCGGAGAAGCGAGTTTTGAGAACTCATTTTAGGATCCGAATTTGGATTCGGATCGTGATCATCTCTCGATCACGTCGTCTTCAACACGAGGCTAGTAACCCGTACGAAGACGAAGCTCGTGACTTAGCGAAGTCATCCCGAGGAGCTCGGCGTGGATACGGATAGAGACGATTCTTACGAGGATCGTTCCGGTTGATGCCGTTCCCGCTACACGTCATACGAAAGGTATAACGTAGATAAATTTCTTTTATTGCAAATTTTAATTTACGGTTATGTCTACACTTATTGTAATATGCATGCGTGTGTTGTGTGTGTTGTAATAAATATAGATTTATTATTTTTAATTGCTTCCGCTGTGCTCATGTTTACGAAATATGATCGAACACACACACGCCGCGGTGCCGGAAACCCAACAGCCCAGCCCCTTGTGCCGCCGTCCAACTCCTTGCCGGCGTCCAAGCTTCAGCCGGTCATCCTCCGGCGACCCTTCGGTGATCTTCCTAGGCTTCGGCGATAAGGTGAGCACTTGGCTTCCCTTGGTTGGCCGGTGCCTACTCCTCCACCAAAGCTGTCCAGTTTTCTGGACAGCTTGTTCTCCTCTCATCGGAGTGTCGTTTGGACGACGGTTAGAGCTCCGACAGTGCCTAACTTACCGGGGATTCGATCTCCGGTAATCCTCTGAGGTGGAGGATGAAGGATTCGTCAAACGGTTGACGAATACCTCTCCGGAGAAGCGAGTTTTGAGGACTCATCTTTGGGTCCGAATTTGGATTCGGATCGTGATCATCTCTCGATCACGTCGTCTTCAACACGAGGCTAGTAACCCGTACGAAGATGAAGCTCGTGGCTTAGCGAAGTCATCCTAAGGATACTCAGTGTGGATAGAATAGAGATGATTCTAGCAAGGATCGTTCCGATTGATGCCGTTCCCGCTACACGTGATACGAAAGGTATATGTAGTTAAATTTCCTTTATTGCAAAATTTAAATTTACGGTTATGTCTACACATATTGTACTATGCATGTGTGTGATGTGTGTGTTGTAATAAATATAAACATTTATTATTTCCATAAATGTTTATGTACATATAAAAATGTATATACATGACATAATGTTATTTCTGGAAATTTTCTAATTTTGGAAATTTAGAAGTATTTATGGAAATTTTTCAATTTTGGAAAGTCTAGAAGTATTTATGGAAATCTTCCACTTTTGGAAAGTTGGAAGTATTTATGGAAATTGATATTTTCCATAAATAAAATATTTGATTAGATTTTAGAAATTTGTTTCCTAATTTAATCTTGATTTGATTTGGGAAATCAAATCTTAAAATATTTGATTTCCATAAGTAGTTTTGATGATTTAGGAAATTGGTTTCCTAAATTGACTTTCCTTAATCAACTATTTCCATAAGTAAAATATGTGATTACATTTGGAAATTTGTTTCCTAATTTAATCATGATTTGATTTGGAGAATCAAATCTTAAATATATTTTATTTCCATAAATAGTTATGACATATAAGGAAATTATTTACATGACATAATTGTATGCCATGTAATTGCATTAGATGCATATCATTATGCCATGCGTGTCGAGACATGTAGATGTATGCCATGTATGTCATGCCATGTAGATAATAGTTATTTGCATGCAAAGAGGATGAGACATAAAAACCTTTAAACAATATTAAAGCCTACACCTTCCATTAATATGGTTAGAACCAGAGTTCCGTTTCTTGTTTGGGTTGTTGGACTCTCTCCAAGCCCGGCTCGAACCCGAACATGTTCAAACCATGAAATAGTTTAATACTAATATGGTAAGAGTCAGAGGTCAATCGTTAGCTTTGGTTGTTGGACTCTCTCCAAGCTGGGCTAATTGGTTGAATGCGCTCTAACCATATTAAAACTATTTCTCGATTAATGGGTTGGCTTTAACCTGGAGCATCGGCTTGTTGGACTCTCTCCAAGGTCGATGTAAAGGGAGGTGAAGTTGGGTGCTATGCATATGATGCATACTTGTTAATGTGTTAACAACCCGATGTATGTGTGAACATTCAATTAGTTGATAGCACATTGTGATAGTTGCATATACGTGATATGCAATCGGTATAGTTGATACCTACCGTCGTAGTTATGAATGGCTTGTTGGACTCTCTCCAAGGTTGTTCATAACTATGATGGATATCAGCCCATTTGGAGATGGACCTACGATCTCCCGAAGTGATTTTGGGGTTTTTGAAATTCGAAAAATGAATGGGATTTATAAATGTATATTGATGCATTTTAAAATCATTTTCTCATATATGCTCATTTTGTATTTCTAGGTCAATAAATTGATCATGACGTCTTTGAATTTGCGCACTATTTTGGATTCGAACAAAGATCGGGCCTAACTTCTGGGTGGCTTAGAAACCTGAGAATTGTTCTCAAGGCGGAAAAGCTTGCATATGTCCTTGAAGAGCCTCTTCCCAACCGTCCTAAGGACGATGCAACTCCAGACCAAATGTTGGTCTATCAGAAGCATGTGGCAGATTCTGAGCTGGCGAGTTGCATCATGCTGGCGGCGATGGTACCTGAGCTGCAAAAGCAGCATGAGCATATGGATGCTAATACTATGGTCTTTCATCTTCATGAGTTGTTCGATGAGCAAGCGAGATCCGAAAGGTTCGAGGTCTCTAGGCTCCTCTTCACCATGAAGATGTAAGAAGGTTCGTCTATAGTACAGTTTGTGCTAAAGATGAACGGGTACATTGAGCGGCTAGCCACCCTCGGGTTTGTGATGGATCATGAGTTAAGTATTGACTTAATTCTGCATTGTTTGCCCAAGAGTTTCTCATAATTTGTGATGAACTATCAGATGAACAAATTGGAATCTACTATTCCCGAGCTCCTCAATATACTGAAGACTGTGGAGCCTTCTGTAAAGCATGAGGAGAAGGTGGTTCTGTTAGTTGATTCCTCAAAGAAAGGTTCTAAGAGGAAGGCAAAAGAACAGAAGAAAGGGAAGAACAAAAAGGCGAAGAAGGCAGAACCAGCGCAAAAGGGCACTTGCCATCATTATGGCAAGGAAGGCCACTGGCGAAGAAACTGCAAGGTTTATCTTGAGTCCATGAAGAAGAAGAAGGCATCTGATGCCCCATCCTCTTCAGGTATCTTCGTTATTGATTGTCATTCTATTTCCTTAGACACTTGGGTATTGGATACTGGGTGTGGCTCACATATATGTAATGACATACAGGGGCTAAGGAATAGAAGAAGACTTGTCAGAGGGGAGTCAAATTTGCGAGTTGGCAATGGAGCAAAGGTTGCTGCGGTCGCTATCGAAACTTATTTGCTGAAACTTCCTAGTGGACTAGTCTTGGAACTGGACAATTGCTATTATGTTCCTTCTTTAATAAAGAACATTGTTTCTATTTCCTGTTTAAATAGAAATGGTTTCCATTTGATGTTTAGTAATAATTGTTGTTATATAACTTTGAATGGCGTACTTTATGGAACTGGAACTTTGAGTAATGGCATTTATACGTTGGACGTATCCAGTGACATTTTCAATATCGAAGCGAGCAACACGCGTGCTCGAAAAGATAATCAATTAGACTCCTACATGTGACATTGTCATCTTGGCCATGTAAGCAAGAAACGCATGTCCGAATTACACAGACGTGGAATTCTGGAATCATTTGAATTGGATTCATACGATACATGCGAATCATGCTTAAAAGGCAAGATGACTAAGTTACCTTTTACTGGAAAAGGTGAACGAGTGGGAGAGTTACTAGGTCTAGTACATACTGATGTATGTGGACCTATGTCAACTCAAGCTTTAGGAGGCTATAGCTACTTCATTACCTTCACCGATGATCACTCACGGTTTGGGTATATATTCTTGATGAAACACAAGTCTGAAGCCTTTGAAAGGTTCAAAGAATTCAGAAATGAAGTAGAGAAACAACATGACAAGAGTATTAAAATACTTCGATCAGATCGAGGTGGTGAATACTTAAGTCAAGAGTTTCTTGATTATCTAAGAGACAATGGCATATTGTCTCAATGGACTCCGCCATATACACCACAACATAATGGTGTATCTGAGAGGCGTAACCGGACCTTGTTGGACATGGTCAGGTCAATGATGAATCATGCGAATCTTTCCAAGTCCTTTTGGGGCTATGCACTTGCATAACCGCTTACTTGTTAAAATGTAATGCCAACTAAGGTAGTCTCTACTACTCCATGAGATATGGAATAGTAAGAAACCTCATGTATCTTACTTGAAGATATGGGGTTGTCCCGCTTATGTGAAGCGGATGATCGAGACAAATTGGATGCTAAGTCTGATAAATGTCTATTTATTGGATACCCTAAGGAAACAAGGGGTTACCAATTCTATCATCCTGTGGAACAAAAGGTGTTTGTTTCAAGGCATGCTGTGTTTCTAGAGAAAGAGTTTCTCTTGCAAGAAAACATTGGGAGTGTCGTCGAGCTTGAGGAGGCTCGAGAGACTCAAATAGACATTGATGAGATACAGTGAAGGCACAATGACCAACAACTCATAGTGATGAGCAATTGGTCGACCTATTGTAACACCACATCTTCGTAGATCCGTAGAACACGCAATATTCTGAGAGATATGGATTTCTCATAAGTGAATCGAGACGTGTTACTCATTGATGATGAGGAGCCTACCAGTTATGAAGAAGTCGACAAGTTCGAAGGGATAAGTGGCTTGGTGCCATGAAGTAAATGGATTCCATGTATGAAAACCAAGTTTGAACTTGGTCGAACTCCACCAAGGCATAAAGCCTATAGGGTGCAAGTGGTTTTCAAGAAGAAAACCATGGATGGTAATGTGATTACCTATAAGGTTAGATTGGTGAAAGGATATCGCCAAAAGCAAGGTGTTGATTATGACGAAACCTATTCGCTCAGTAGCTATGCTTAAATCCATTCGATGCTCCCGCCATAGCGGCTCATTATGATTATGAGATATGGCGATGGATGTGAAAATACTTTCCTTAATGGAAACTCGCCGAGGACGTGTATATGATACACGAGGGTTTCACATCGCTGATAAAACCAAGGTATGCAAATTGCGACGGTCCATTTATGGATTGAAGCAAGCATCCAGAGTCGAATATCCGCTTGATGAGACAATCAAAAAGTTTGATTTCTCACAAAATCCGCATTTAACCTTGTGTGTACAAGAAGGTTAGTGGGAGTGCAGTCGTGTTCCTAGTATTGTATGTCGATGACATATTACTTATAGGAAACGATATGTCAACCTTACAGTCAGTTAAGGTTTGGTTATCCAAGACATTCTCCATGAAAGAGGGAGAAGCAACCTACATCCTGGATTAAGATCTATAGAGATAGATCGAAACGGTTGCTTGGACTTTCGCAGTCTACATATATAGACCGAGTGCTAAAGAGGTTTAGCATGTCGGAATCCAAGAAAGGTTTCTTACCCATCAGGCATGGGGTACACCTTTCGAAGTCTATGTGTCCGCGCACGTAAGACGAGAGGATTTGCATGAGTAAGATTCCCTATGCATCCGCAATAGGATCTATCATGTATGCTATGTTATGTACGAGGCCCGATGTATCGTATGCTCTGAAAGTGTCATGAGCAGATACCCCGATCCAGAATGGATCATTGGGTGTTAAGACGATCCTTAAGTACTTAAGAAGAACTAAGGATGTGTTCCTAATATATGGAGAAGGGGACATGGTGATACGCGTATACGGATGCCTTCCGCATGCATAAGGATGATTCCATGTCTCACCGATCGTGTTCACTTGAATGGGGGCGCAAAGTGAGTTGGAAAAGTTCCAAACAAGACACTATAGCGGATTCTAGAGGCGGAATACATTGCACTTGAGCGAAAGGCGGTTTGGATCAAGAAGTTCATTTATGAACTTGGTGTGATTCCTGCCATTGTTGAAGCAATACCGGTCTACTGTGACAACAATGGAGGGATTGCACAGGTGAAAGAGCCGAGGTCTCATCAATGATCCAAACATGTGCTTCGCCGCTATCATCTTATCAGAGAGATCATCAGTAGGAACGAAATACAAATCGAGAAAATTCCCACTGAAAGGAACTTAGCAGATCCTTTGACTAAAGCATTACCTCACAATAAGTTTGAGGGTCATGTTAGAGCTTATGGTATTGGATACCGTAGCGATTGGCATTAGGCCAAGTGGGAGTCTGTTAGTAATATATGAGAGATGTCCTAAGGCAATCGCCTTATGTATGAACCATTTATATGATAAATGAAGATTCACTATTTGAGTATACATGTTTTATGTATTTGATTGGATCTTAAACTCATTTACTGAATGTCCACGATACGATTCACAGCATGAGAGAATTTGTGATTGGATCACAACTAGTGAGTATCTCTACATGTGTAATTGTGATGTATCGTAATTATCCCTAGTCGATGAATTGATGGATTCGACACCATTGATTCTCGTTGAGACTAGCACGAGGTATACTCCTTGGTGTATCCAAGCATGATTCTCACCGGGCCGAGACATTGTGATGTCCGAGTTGATCGTGGATGCTAGTTATGGTAACTAGTTCATTGGAGTGACCACCGTAAGACTTCATATGGTTCTCTGCATATATAGATATGTCAATGAAGTTCTTACTGTGGCTTAAGTGCGATGTTCCTTTGACTTGCAGTATTCAAGTCATCTTGATCATGGAGACTTATGCTTTAACATCTTAAGCAAACATCTCTAAGGAGATGTGGACCCGGGATGATTGGGTATAAGTCGAAGTGATCGAAGGTGTTTGAATAGCCTATAAAGGATTCACCACTCCTTGCGAGGAGATGTATACCCATGGCCTCTCGTCTGATTGTTACTAAAGTCTTTGGCCAAAGCATTACATGTTTAGAGTAAGGTACTCTTCGATACATGTGCAGTAACTAGAATCCGTAGGACGAGGAAATGATACTTGGGCTAGGTGTGACGTAGTCAGCCTAGTGGGGACTGAAACTATAGACCATGTCCTGAACCAAGTGGGTATAAGATGAGTGAAGGGAATGGGGCACGATTCATTCGAGCTACTGAAGGGTTTCAGAAATAGTTCTGGATCAACCGTTGATCTTTTCGGTTAATTGGGGATCATGATGTACTACTAGGTGCCACTCATGATCGTTCTATAATTAATGGTTAATTATAGACGACCAACATAAACCGAGAACCTATTTGGTCACACGCACAACGAGCGTAATCCAAAGGATTTAAAACGAGCTTGAGAATGAGATTCTCAGCCCGAGAGAAACTAGGTTTGGTTGGACCAAACATGAAGCGAGCATGAAATCGTTTCAGTCGCAATGGAAGCGTGGATGGGCCGTGTCTTATGAAGACATAATGGATGAACCAAAATGGTTTGGTTCTAATCCAATGGAGGAGAATAAACCAAAGGGTTTGGTTTATTTTAAATGAATGAACCAAAAGTTGGTTCGGTTCGTTTTAACTTAAAATAAACCATCATGGTTTGGTTTATTTTAACTTATATTAATGGAGCGGGTTAACGGGCCTCATGGTTATGATCCAATAACCATTAAGAGAATTAGTTCTCCTTGGATTTTTCCAACCCTAGGTTGCCGCCCAACCCTTTGTGCCGCCGTCCAACTCCTTGCCGACGTCCAAGCCTCAGCCGGTCATCCTCCGGCGACCCTCCAGTGATCTTCCTAGGCTTCGGCGATAAGGTGAGCACTTGGCTTCCCTTGGTTGGCCGGCGCCTACTCCTCCACCAAAGCTGTCCAGTTTTCTGGACAACTTGTTCTCCTCTCGTCGGAGCGTCGTTTGGACGACGGTTAGAGCTCCAACAGCGCCTAACTTACTGGGGATTCGATCTCCGGTAATCCTCTGAGGTGGAGGACGAAGGATTCATCAAACGGTTGACGAATACCTCTCCGGAGAAGCGAGTTTTGAGGACTCATCTTTGGGTCCGAATTTGGATTCGGATCGTGATCATCTCTCAATCACGTCGTCTTCAACACGAGGCTAGTAACCCGTACGAAGATGAAGCTCATGGCTTAGTGAAGTCATCCTAAGGATACTCGGCGTGGATACGGATAGAGACGATTCTAGCAAGGATCGTTTCGGTTGATGCCGTTCCCGCTACACGTGATACGAAAGGTATACGTAGTTAAATTTCCTTTATTGCAAAATTTAAATTTACGGTTATGTCTACACATGTTGTACTATGCATGCGTGTGATGTGTGTGTTGTAATAAATGTAGATTTATTATTATTTTTTCTTCCGCTGTGCACATGTTTGCGAAACATGTTCGAACACACACTCGCCGCGGTGCCGGAAACCCAACACCTAAGACCGCTTTAATTTCACAATTAGGATCTAATAAGTATTGGGTTTCCAAGAACCAAATCCACTACGTGGATAGACTGAATCGATTCAATGGTCCAAGGGGAGCTAGTACTAAATTTGTTTGTTCCATTACATGAAATTAGTCTTTGCATGCTTAGTTATTTTGTTTTAATTTTTAGAATGGGTAGATAGGGTCAATAACTCGTCAATCTTGACAACATAGTACTAGGACGGGCGAGATGATAGTACGTTAGGGAAACAAAGTCCTGTGTGTCCAAGTTAGATAAGACGTATCTAGCTTGGTGCACTCGACTAAGTTGTACTAGCTAAAGCTACCTCATTGTATCATTAACTAGTTAGACCAGGAAGTAATCTTAAGTGACTCAAGTAATCAATTTCTTGAATTTGGCTTTGTCTAAGGAAGTGGTCATTGTTCCAATCAAAGAAGGCCTTTGTGCCTCGCCACGACCTGGAAGCCAATTTCTCGAAAAAGTTACTTGACGAGCTAAGGGTTAAATCCGAATCTAACCCAAGGTTGATTAGTTTCAATTCACTAAATCTAAACAAGTAAAATTGAAGTTATCTCACAGAACACATAAAGATAACACGCTTGATCATGTAGAAAGGGTGAGATGATTCCTAGGATTAGTAACTTTCAACCAACTCTTAATCCCAATATCCGATCCAACTACTATATGTGTAGGATCAATGGATGTTGAACAGTGGGTGCTCCCGACACTTGACAGGAGACCGACTAAAATTTTCGAAGTTCAGATTCAAAAATCAAGGATCGGTAGCATTAAAAAATAACAGGAAGCTCAAAATCATCAGTTTAGGTGATATTGAACTAAACTCTAATTTTATAATTCACAATGTTCTTCTAGTTAAAAATTTTGATTTCAATTTACTTAGAGTAAGACAATTGTGTGATAACAACTATAAGGTTACATTCTTAGAAAATGAATGTTCAATTAAAACTAATGATACCTCTAAAACAATACTTAAAGGAACTAGGAATAACAACATATACACAATTAATTTACCCAACTTCTCATCCAAGTGTCTAATGACACAACAAGAGAAATCTTGGTTGTGGCACCGACGACTTGGATACTCTCATCCAAGACTTGTACACAAAATGAGTCAAAGTGGCCTAGTCAGAGGTTTACCGAACCTTAACAATTTAGACAATAAAATTTGTAATGTGCGTCAACAAGGTAAACAAACTAGGGCACAACATCAACTAACTAACCAAGAAGAACCAAAAGTGTACTTGAGCTCCTACACTTAGATCAATTTGATTCTCATGGAGCCAAGTCACTAAACGGAAGTCAATTCTGCTTAGTCATAGTTGACGACTACTCTAGGTTTACCTAGGTTAGGTTCCTAAAACACAAAAGTGAAACCCTAGAACAACTGACCAACGTATGCAAGTTAATAAAAAATGAAAAGAACCTTAAGGTTAAGAGACTTAGAAGTGATCATGGGAGTGAATTCGAAAACCATAGGTTTACCAACTTTTGTAACCTAAATGAATACCACCATGAGTTCTCCTACCCTAGAACCCCACAACAAAATGGTCTAGTCGAGCGAAAGAATAGAACCCTACAAGAAGCCGCTAGAACCATGTTAAACGAGTACAACATTCCTAATAGGTTTTGGGCAGAAGCCATTAGTACGACGTGCTATGTCCAAAATCGAATCCTACTAGCCAAAAGACACCTTAAAACCTCATATGGAATCTATTAAGAAAAATTACCCAACATTAAATACTTTAGGATTTTTGGATGTAGGCTCACATATTAAATACTAAAGACTACTTAGGAAAATTTACTTCTAAAACAACCACCGGAATATTCCTAGGGTATTCAACCACAAGTAGAGCCTATAGGGTCTATAATAATGAAACTCTAAAAATCAAAGAAATGATTAATGTGGTATTTAAGGAATAAAATAAACCCACAAAACCCAAAGTAGAACAAGTTAGTGAACCAATTGATACTAGACCTGAGTCTGATCATGAAAATGAGTCAAGTATAAATCCTAACCCAAATCAGTCTAGGTTACAATCAAATCATTCCATTGATCAAGTAATAGGTGATCCCAACCTAGGGGTTTGAACTAGAGTATCATATAGAAACCTTAGTTAAATCTCATTAATCTCGAAAATCGAACCCAAATCAATTGAACAAGTTCTTCTTGATCCCGATTGGATTATAGCTATGCAAGAAGAGCTAGCTCAATTCACTAGAAGTGAAGTCTGGGAATTAGTACCCCACCCAAAGACAAATCGATCATTGAAACAAGGTGGGTATTCCAGAACAAACTCGATGATAAAGGAGAAGTAGTTAGGAATAAGGCAAAATTAGTCGCTAAAGGATTTAGCCAAGTAGAAGGTTTAGATTATGATGAAACCTATGCACCCGTAGCTAGATTGGAATCAATTAGAATGTTATTAGCCTACGCTGCACATCGAGGATTCAAACTATTTCAAATGGATATTAAGTCAGCATTTTTGAGTGGATTCATTAAGCAAGAGGTTTATGTTAGCCAACCACCTGGATTTAAGAGTCTAGACATATCAGACCATGTGCTCAAACTTAGAAAAGCCTTATATGAACTAAAATAAGCTCCTAGAGCTTTGGTATGAAAGGCTTTCTATTTATCTTAAATCTAAAGGGTTTAGTCAAGGTTTGGTAGACCCAACTCTCTTTGTGAAATCCATAGGAAAAGAAATTTTCATTGTTCAAATATACGTAGATGACATAATCTTTGAAACAACCAATACAATATTACTAAATGAGTTCATTTCACTAATGGAAAGTGAATTCGAAATGAACTTAGTAGGGGAATTAACCTTCTTCTTAGGCTTACAAATAAAACAAACTAGGGAAGGAATTTACCTACACCAACATAAATACGCTAAGGAGTTAATTAATAGATTTGGAATGCAAAACACTAAAATAATCAATACACCAATGGCTACCAATGTTAATATAGGAGAGGACTTAGAAGGAAAACCAATAGATTTAAAATACTATAGAGCTGATAGGTAGTCTCCTATACTTAATCGCAAGTTGACCCGATATACTCTTCGCAATAAGTATGTGTGCGAGATTTCAATCTTGTGCTAAGGAGTCACACCTAACATTAATCAAGTGTATTTTTAGATACCTAAAAGGCACACTAAACGTAGGAATTTGGTACCCTAGATATAATGAGTTCAAACTAATTGACTACTTGATTGATTATATGTCCGTAGTAAACTCAATAGAAAAACATGAGTGGGTGTTGCCAACTCCTCCAAGTCTAGTTAGTTGGTGTAGTAAAGCAACACTGTTGCCTTATCTACCACCGAAGTTGAATACATCACGATGGATGAGTGTGTAGCTCAGCTCCTTTGGATGAAGCACACTCTCAAAGACTTTAAATTAAATTTTAACAACACTAAAATTTATATCGATAATATTAGCTCTATTAATCTAACTAAGAACCCAATCTGTCACTCTAGAACTAAACATATAAAGGTCAAACACCACTTTATTCGAGAACATATGGAAAATGGAACCACACAACTTGAATACATGGAATCCAAATCAAACCTAGCAGACTTGTTTACCAAACCTCAAACCTTTACCCGAAGCAGAGTTTAGTCTGCTTAGACGAAGATTAGGTATGTGCGTAATAGAGTAGGACTTAAATCTTATATTTTTCTTATATACTTTATTTTTACTTTTCATTCTAAATGGAACTAGCTTAGGGTTTAGCTTAGAAAGCATGCACCTATAAATTTAAGGAGCCAACACATCTCACAACACATAGAATCAATGTGTTTGTGTACTTAGCCACGTAGATGGATATGAGATGTTAGGACTAACTCCTGGTTCAAGATGTAGATCTAGTACAACGATATGAACCATGGAGTATAATTATTTAAATTAACCAACTCTAATCAAGACTTGTTGATTCTTTTATATCAATTAAGTCCAAAAGAGTTGAACATACTATTAGTTGAACTTATTTTAAAACTATTATTTTCAAAATTTATAAGGACGTGCTTGGACTTAAAAAAAATATCTAAATTTGTTTTTACACATCCCTATATTTTTTGATTTATAGCAAAAGGAGGAGAAGAAAGGCCAAAGTAAGGGATCAAAAATTTTTTTGATACATTAACTTAGTTAAACTTGTTTAAGTAGCAAACAATAAGGGGGTGTCATGCCCCGAGGGAGTCTCCACCAGATGAAAATCCGGCAGCATCTCCCCTGTACGGGTGACAATGCCAATCTTGCATACAAGGCCTACACGACCACTATATATCGGTCAACACGACCGAAATCCAAACAACACACACAGGTGATAAATAGGCCTCAGGCCAACAATCATAGTAAATAAATGAAGTCTATTGTTAGGGCAATCTCTTGCCATGATAAGGTTTTGTTGTGTGTGGCAAAGGGTTTAAGTTAGGTTGTTATTATGATTTGATATGTGCGTTGGAGTCTTGCAAGACTTAGTAATTCGCACATGGAGCCTTGGTGGGTTCACCACTCAGAACCTCGTTCTTGAGTCGAAGAAGGAGCATTGCGAGCAGCCGCGGCGCTGATCTTCGAGGGACCGCCGAACGATGACTGAAGCGGCAAGCCAAGGCGAACCGGAGGCAAGAGACGTGAAGGAGCATTGCAGAGCCGTGCGCCTGATGCTGCTGAGGGACGTGGACACAAACGAAGAGAGCTTCGGCGAAAGACTTCGAGTGAGATGAGAGAATGAGTGAATTGTAAGTAGCTCATTAGGTGAACTTGGCCGAATGGCTAAGTGTCAGATGAGTTTTCCCGACATCAGTCGACTGCCATGAAATGGCGATCGCTTCAGTCGAATAGGTTCGACCGTATCCGATCGAGTCATTTTGGGGCCGCAATCGATCGCCATATGTGGGCGATTGTGCACAAGACCATCAAGGCAAACAATGATCGGTGATTAAGAGGGTTTGGCCACAGAACCACTGTAGCCGGCAAGGCGTCGACTACGGAAGCGTGATCGTGATGGGATCCATCGATCACGCCAAGTATTCCGTTGGACTACAATGGTTGGGATCCGATGTGTTCGGAGGTCGTTGAGTGGTGAATGACGCTAAGGCGCAATGATCGTGGTTGCCAACGGGAAGAAATCAGCCATCTCTATAAAAAGAGAGGGTGTTGGCTTTTAAATGACTAATGCTTATGCTCTAAGTAACCATCCAAGTACAAGATTCAAACTCCTTCTTCTAGATCTCTTTCACATCTATTGTAAAAGAAGGAATGTTCTTGAGTTGTAAGGGTTACCTCCACCTAGCTTAGTGCAAAGGAAAGACCGATAGTGATTTGGTTGCAGAGTGATTCATCGAGGATGAATTGGGGACTGTGGATTAGCAGCGTAGCCGTGAACCACGTTATATTTCGGTGTTAGCATTGTTTGCATTCTTCATTGTTTATTTGCTTGTCTTTATTAGTATTCCTCTTGCGTTAACAATTGTGTAGACGAACAAATTCCACCATCCAAAGACAAAGGGCTATTCACCTCCCTCTAGCCAGCCGATCGATCCCCAACAAGTGGTATCAGAGCCAAGGAAAGCTTGTCGAGAACTAACTGCCACAACAAGCACATTCAAGAATGGTCAGCTCTAACATTCATCCGCCGAAGTTTGAGGGGGAATTCTCTTAGTGGAAAAAGAGAAAGGAGGTATTTTTCGAGACCGATTTCAAAATTCTCTTAATTATGGAAAATAGTTTCGAATTGCCTAGGAATGAAGATGGGGAGCCATTGGAGAAAGCAAGATGGAGTAAAAGACAAAGAGAGGAGTACTTGGCGAATTCAAAGGCCAAGCACCACCTCTACAATGTACTCCCCCAACAAGAAGTGAATAGGATAGGGGAGTGTGCTAGCACCAAGGAAATGTGGGAGAAACTAATAGAAATTCATGAAGGCACATCCGAGGCGAAACTAGCAAGGAGAGATGTCCTTCGCTCCCAATTATCCAACATCAAACTCGAAAAGGGAGAGAAGGTAAAATCCCTACACTCTAGATTTAAGAAAATTCTAACCGGCTTGACAAGTGTAGGTGAAAAGCTCTCCAATCGGGATATGGTAATGAAGGCCATAGATGCCTTTCCCCGGTCCTCAAGATGGAGCTCTATGGTGGACTCATTTTACATCTCCAAGAACTTAGAAGTGAGCACCTTGGAGGAGTTCTTCTCAACAATGGAGCTCCACGAAATGAGGCTTGAAAAAATAGAAGAAGAGCCAAAGTTTCAACCTTCAAGAGGAGTAGCCTTGATGGCACATAAGGGGAAGAAGAAGATAGAGATCCCCTCCTCCTCCGATGAAGCATCTTCCTCCTCCTCCATGGATAGCACGGAAGAAGCCTATATGGTAAGGAGGGTAAGGCATGTATTAAAAGGTTTTAGATTTAATAAATCTAATGATAGGAATAGAAGACCAAGGGGGAAAATTATTTGCTACAATTGCCAAGGAGAGGGACACATAAGGGATAATTGTCCCCTCTTGAACAAAAGCAAGGAGGAGAAGAGAAAGAAGGAAGAAAAGAAGAAGAAGGGGAGCAAGAAGAAAAAGGAAGAAGAAAAGAAGGCCAAAGAAAAAGGGAAGGCAAAGGCATTCAAAGCAAAGACATGGGATGATCCTTCTTCCTCATCATCATCCGAAGAGGAAGAACATGTCTACTCCAACCTTGCACTAATGGCTTTTAATGACTTGGATTGCTCCTCCTCCGAAAATGAAGAAGCAAGCTCAAGTGGAGAGAGCTCAAGTGAAGGGGGAGCCTCCTCTACATCCTCATCATCGGAAGAGGATTTGGTAAGTGAGGTAACGAATCTACCCCCTAAGCAAATAATGTCCATGATTTCTAGCCTCACTAAGGATTTATTTAGGGAAAAGAAAAGAAATAAATGCATTCTTGAGTAAATTAAAGATTTAGAACAAAAATTAGAAAAAGCATGTCTTAATGATGATGATGATGCATGCTCACATGATAATTATATGCCTTTGGATGTTAATGATGCATGCATAGAAGAAAATAGGGCTTTAAGGGAAAAGGTAGACTATTTGACCAAAGCCCTAGAAAAATTTACAATAGTCTCCAATACCCTTAACATGATAATTGGGAGCCAAAGGGCAAGTTTCAACAAGAAAGGCCTAGGTTACAAAGAAAAGAAAAATGAAAAGGCCTATAAATGTCTAATTGCTAGGGGTCAAGATAAAAAGAAAGTAATAGCTAGAAAATGGATCCCTAAGGAATTTTTAGTGAACCCCATAGGCAAGAATTTATATTGGGTTCCAAAATCCATCCTTAAGGGTTAGGAAAACCCTAGGATAGTCAACCATATGGACTTTACCTATATCATATTTTTGGTTGACTTAGGATGGCAGGACAATATTTTTGAAATAGTGTTAGGTGATGATAATGCACCTATAAATAGATAAATCACGCTTTAGGTGATATTTACTTTATTATCATGATATAATACCTAATGCATGATCACAATTTGATGAATACATTTGTTTCATGATCATAATGTGAAATTAATTCATATACATCTTTATGATCATGTGGAATGATAGGATGATACTTAACCTTGATAGAATTGCATGAAAATAATGGTTAAGTATATACAAATACCTTTAGGATACATCTCACACTCACTATAGGCTACTTTGATTGAAAACTTAACATGAGTGAGATGTTAGGATGATACAAATGTCCACTAATGCCTATGGTATTTAGATGGTCATTTAAAGTATCAAAATAGCAATAATAGACCAATCATGGGAAAGACTTATGTTTAATTAATAGACATATTGCCCAAAGATCATGGTTGGATATTTCATATGTTTTCAAAACAATTTCTTACTTTAAAATCTGTGTATTCATGTTTTGAAACAATTCAAAGCAAGACTAGGTGTTAAAATGGATACTAACATGATCAAAACCTAGTAGTTTTTAAAGCTTTTGGATTTTTGGCAAATAGGTGAAAATACAATGATTTTTCATGGAAAACTATTTTTCATTGATAGATATACTTACAAGAAATGTGTTCCCCAAATTTCACTATTTTTAGAATTTTCTGGAATTTATAGTGCATTTCTGAAATTCATCCAGAAAATCAAAATTTCGGAATTTATTGTGCCAGTCGACTGCCATACTGATAGCAGTTGACTGCTTGCCTGATAATATGCCCAATAACCTTTTGTATCTGATTTTAAGGCTTTTATTTCTCTCTAGACTTGATGCCATGTTGTATAAACGTTGTTAATTATTTTTGATGGTGTCAAAGGGGGAGAAATGTATATGTTTAAGTAAGGGGGAATATATGTAGGGAGAGTTTCATGTATTAAGGGGGAGAGTTGCTAATCATGTTTACTTACATGCTTTCCTTTCTTAATATTTTATCAAATGTTTTTACCTAACATAAATGGATTGCCACACATCAAAAAGGGGGAGATTGTTAGGGCAATCTCTTGCCATGATAAGGTTTTAATGTGTGTGGCAAAGGGTTTAAGTTAGGTTGTTATTATGATTTGATATGTGCGTTGGAGTCTTGCAGGACATAGTAATTTGCACATGGAGCCTTGGCGGGTTCACCACTCAGAACCTCGTGCTTGAGTCGGAGAAGGAGCATTGCAGAGCCGTGCGCTTGATGCTGCCGAGGGACCGCCGGATGAGATGACTTGAAGAGAAGACAAGGAAGCAGACTTCGGAGGCAAGAGACGCGAAGGAGCATTGCAGAGTCGTGCGCCTGATGCTGCCGAGGGACGTGGCCGCGAACGAAGAGAGCTTCAGCGAGGGACTTTGAGTGAGATGAGAGAATGAGTGAATTGTAAGTAGCTTATTAGGTGAACTTGGCTGAATGGCTAAGTGTCGGATGAGTTTTCCCGACATCAGTCGACTGCCATGAAATGGCAGTCGACTGCTCTGAGTCAAATAGGTTCGACTGGTATCCGACTGAGTCATTTTGGAGCCAACAGTCGACTTCCATATGTGGGCTCCATCGATTTTGTTGAGACTAGCACCGGGCAGTCGACTACGGAGGCAGCAGTCGACTGATGGGATCCATCAGTCGACTGCCAAGTGTTCCGTTGGACTACAACTGTCAGGATCCGATGTGTTCGGAGGCCGTTAAAGTTGCAGCAGTCGACTGGTGGTTGCCAACGGGAAGAAATCAGCCATCTCTATAAAAAGAGAGGGTGTGGGCTTTTGAATGACTAATGCTTATGCTCTAAGTAACCATCCAAGTGCTCTACAAGATTCAAACTCCTTCTAGATCTCTTTCACATCTATTGTAAAAGAAGGAATGTTCTTGAGTTGTAAGGGTTACCTCCACCTAGTTTAGTGCAAAGGAGAGACCGATAGTGATTTGGTTGCGGAGTGATTCACCGAGGACGAATCGGGGACCGTGGATTAGCGGTGTAGCCGTGAACCACGTTATATTTCGGTGTTAGCATTGTTTGCATTCTTCATTGTTTATTTGCTTGTCTTTATTAGTATTCCGCTTGCGCTAACAATTGTGTAGACGAGCAAATTCCACCATCCAACGACAAAGGGCTATTCACCCCCCTCTATCCGACCGATCGATCCCCAACATCTATCACATCTAAACCTACCCCTTCTTCCATCTGGGCAGGAATACGCAACCAAATCCAATCAAATAAAAATCCGAATAAAGGTCCATAAGGACATACCAAATATCCACGAGTACATAAATCTAACTCCAGTCTTAAACATATCTTCTAATCAAAATATCCAAAACCATAAATCAAATAACCAATAAAACTATCACGATGAGGGGGTTTGGCAGTTGGACTCTCCTGCCAACTTCATCCTGAAATAGATATAAAACAACGGGGTAAGTTCAAAGAACTCTGTGGATATAGTCGATATGCAAAGTAAGATATAGCTAACAATAACAATCATGTCAGTACAATCTCATATATAGGGTATGCAAGAAATAAATAAAAAAGGACTGTACTTACTTGAATCTCCTACCCTGATATAGGAGTGTGTGCCATACTAGAAGAAATAAAGTTGCTAGACCATATACAAATATGTATCCTGTATGCATGACAATCATATGCAACATCCAAGGCAGCAATAAAAATGCAGCAAACACAATACAAATCCTATCCATGCAAAATGCATGCGGTGCAAATGACATGGTCACCCCTGACGCCAGTCAGCCGCCTCACACGCGATGGTGAAGCCGAGTGGGTAGGGCTATGACAACTGTGCACTCTGCCATCACTGCTCCTGAGTGACTGAGTGGACAGGATGCTATCGGAGTACACCTATCCTCCTGCCCCAAACAGAGTGGGGGAGCAAAGCTCTCATCTCTCGGTGTCGTAGACCAGAGGAGGGATCCTTGCCCGCTACCATGCTGACTCAACGCTACCCATGAGCGGACCAGCGGAGCTTGACAGAGCTACTGCACACACCCTCTTGATGTACCACTAACCCATGAGTGGCAGTGTATGCATACCGTGTAACTGGCTGCGGGCTCAACTACAAAGGAACCCCATCCAACCAGCATGCAATCATGCAAGATGGTGCATGATACTAAAGCATGTAATACCAACAAAAATACCTATCCGAATAATATGCACAACCAATATGTACATATCTATGATCCAAGTAAAACAGGAAAGGTATAACTATAATTTGATCAAATGCATGTATCAAGTAGGCACAATAACATACAAGGAAGATAAACATGAAAATTATTGCAAGCTATACTAACTAGCATATCAACATGACTATATCAAAAAGATAAGTCAAAATACAAAATGCGAAAAGCGAAATCGTCATAGTGGACCTGCCTCGTGACCGAAACTTGCATACAACATAACTATTGTTAAGCACAGAAATGCAATTCACCGACAAATCGAATACTTAATCGATTTCTTACATAACCAATTAACCCAAAGGCTTAATAAAATCTCGATCACCTTCCACCTAATATAACTGTCTTTTCGTCCAATTACCCAAATATAATTTCACAACCCCTATCATCATGTGTACAACATCCAAACAAAACCTCACAACTCACTCACCCAAAATAGATCCATCCCACAGATCAAAACACATTCTGAACCATTCATCGCTCACTTAACATACCATTTATGGTCGTACAACCGACATCAACCCAAACTGCCATGAACAGAACACTCCAAGCTCAACCTCACAATTATAAAACCTTACCACCAAATTTTATCCCACACCTAACAACAATCTGCTTCCGGCATGAACAACCCCCAATTTACAACCCAAATCGACTACAACACCGACTCACAGCTGTGCATTGGCCACTTACAACCGACCTTGGATGACCACCTCCAACTCCAACCGCACGATGCCCCCAATTAGACCCTCACAACCCTCTCAGTCGGCAACGCCCCCCCCCCCCCCCCAAAAAAAATTCACAGCCGTTCATATTCACCGAAGGGAAGAATCCAACAGACCACCGATCACTCTCACCGAAAATAGATCCACAACAACAATCCACCTGAATAGACGAAAGAAAAAGAAAAACAAGATATATACCGAAAATTTGGAAACTCCCCTCGGCGGTATCTCCTCGGTGCGGGCGATCAGCGTGAGAGACTAGAGAATGACCAGCGGAGGCACGCATCGTCTGTAGTAGGAGGCGACATCGTCATCTGTGGTAGAGGAGGCCGCATCGATCGTGGTAGAGGAGACCGTAGCTTGTGTGAGCAGCGTCAGAGGCGTTGCGAGGCAACAACAACTAGCGACCTCAGTCGAGTCGGACGACAAGCAGTGGCGATCGGAAATTGTGGCTGCTGGTTGCGGCGTGAGTGAAGAAGTGGTGGCTTCGAGCTCGAGGGAAAAAAATGGTGGCTTCGGGCATGAGCAAGAGGAAATCGCGAGAGAATGGCACGAGGAAGAGGGCTCGGGAAAGTTTGGGAACGGCGGCGAGATTTGGGAACGGGAATCGATAAAAATTAAGAGAGAAACCTAGGTTTAGATGTTTAAATAACATGGGTTGGTTATTAATCATGGGCCGATTCGATTAAATACCACTAAACCTAGATTAGGTTTGATTATTCCATAAACTTTAATTATCCCCTTAAATCTCGTACAAGCCCCATTTAATTCCAGAAAAATTCCGAAAAAATTCCTAAAATTCCCTAAAAATCTCGAAAAATTTCCAGGATTATTTCTCTTAATTTTTGGCCATTTTTTTGATATTTTAAATTTTTTTCGTATTTAACATTCTCCCCTACTAATAAAAATTTGGTCCCCAAATTTTCTACTCAGATGCATAATGAGTAAGAGATACCACATGTACTAGAAATATATCTCACGTACCTTAAGTAAACAAGTGAGGGTATTGAGCTCTGATCTTTTCCTCAAGATCCCAAGTAGCCTCCTCATCGGTGAGGTGACTCCACCCAACCTTGACAAGTCACTCAATCTTGTTCCGTAACTGTCGTTCCTTGTAATCCAGAATCCGTATCGGAACCTCTACGTAAGTAGCATCAGGTTGAATGGAACCTGACACATCTGACAGAATATGTGAAGAGTCTGGCACATACTTCCTCAGCATGGACACATGAAATACATCATGAATACCCGTCAAAGATGGTGGTAGCGCTAGGCGATAAGCGACTGCTCTGATCCTCTCCAAAATCTCAAACGGACCAATGTATCTAAGAGCTAGCTTACCACAGAGCCCAAATCTCTTCACCCCTTTCGTGGGTGAAACTCACAGGAATACATGATCATCAATAGAGAACTCCAGAGGTCTCCATCTCCGATCTACATAACTCTTTTGTCGATCTTGCGCCTCTTCCATCCTATGTCTGATAGTACGGACCAACTCTGCCTCATGCTGAGCTATCTGGGGTCCTAGCAACTGAGCCTTCCCAACCTCCTCCCAGAGGGTGGGTGTACGACACTGTCTACCATACAATGCTTCAAACGGGGCCATTTGGATAGCCGAATGAAAGCTATTATTGTAGGCGAATTCCACTAACGGCAAGTGATCCTCCCAGTTACCCCCGAAATCTATAACACAGGATCTCAACAAATCCTCTAGTGTCTGAATGGTCCGCTCAGACTGTCCATCTGTCTACGGATGGAATGCAGTACTAAAATGAAGTTGCATGCCTAAGGCATTCTATAGACTCTGCCAGAACCGGGACGTGAACCGGGGATCTCTATATGATATAATGCTCAAAGGAACACCATGCAATCTGATGATCTCCCGACAATATAACTCTGCCAAATGATCCAAAGAGTCGGTCTTCCGAATCGCTAAGAAGTGTCTGGATTTGGTTAGTCGGTCCACGACTACCCAAATCGCGTCATGGCCTTGACGTGTCCTAGGCAAACCCACCACAAAATCTATGGTAATGTGATCCCACTTCCACTCAGGAATAGGAATCCTCTGAAGTAATCCAGCTGGTCTCTGGTGTTCAGCCTTCACCTGTTGACAAACTAGGCATCACACCACAAAATTTGCGATGTCTTTCTTCATGTCGTTCCCCAAATACATACGCTTTAAATCTCGATACATGCGGGTTCCGCCTGGGTGGATCGCAAATCGAGAGCAATGAGCTTCCTGAAGTAACTCCTCCATGATCGGGTGAGATTGAGGTACGCATAATCTGCCCTGAAAATAAACAATACCCTTGTCATCTCGGGTGAACTCAATCTGCTGTCCAGAAGTTATCTGACTGCCAATGAACTGTAAGTGATGATCACTGGCCTGAGCCTCTCGGACTCTCGTCCGGATAGACGACTGACCAACCATGGTAACCAGAATGCCTTGCTCTGTCAGTCCCTGCTCCTCAAGGCACAACTCAGAGAAACCCTGAATCAAATCCATGACTAAAACTCAATAGGAAGCTAAAGTCCCTCGGGACTTTCGGCTAAGTGCATCGGCAACCACATTGGCTTTCCCCGGGTGGTAGCTAATGGTACAGTCATAATCCTTCAGAAACTCCATCCATCTCCTCTGTCGGAGATTGAGTTCCTTCTGCGTAAATAGATATTTGAGACTCTTATGATCAGTGAGAATCTCAAACGTAATACCATACAGACGATGCCTCCAAATCTTCAAGGCAAAGATAATAGCAGCTAACTCTAAATCATGTACCGGGTAGTTTTTCTCATGCTCCTTCAACTGGCGAGAATCATAAGAGACCACCCTACCGTGCTGCATCAGTATTGTGCCTAAACCCTACAGAGATGCATCGGTATAAAGGACGAAACTGTCGTCCCCTGATGGCAATACCAGAATCGGTGCTGACACCAATCTCTTCTTCAACTCCTGGAAACTGGTCTCGCATGCCTCTGACCACGTGAACTTCATGCCCTTCCTGGTAAGGCGTGTCAACGACATAGTGATACTCAAGAAACCCTCAACGAACCGTCTGTAATAACCAGCCAAGCATAGGAAACTACGAACCTCCTGAACTGATTTCGGCTGCTCCTAACTAGTGACAGCCTCGATCTTCTAGGGGTCCACTGAAATGCCTCTACTAGAAACCACATGTCCCAGAAAACTGACTGAGGATAACCATAATGCGCACTTATTGAACTTCACATATAGTCGCTCCTGTCGGAGACTATCCAAAACAAGGTGAAGATGCTGCACGTGTTCCTCCTCGGAACGAGAATAGACTAGAATGTCATCAATAAAGACAATGACGAACCGATCTAGGAAATCCATAAATTCACAGTTCATCAAATCCATGAATACCGCTGGAGCATTGGTAAGCCCAAATGGCATTATCAAAAACTCATAGTGTTCATATATGGTACGGAACGCTATCTTCTGAATGTCTGAGTCTCTAACCCTTAGTTGATGATACCCGGACCGCAGATCAATCTTAGAATATACTGATGTACCTCTGAGCTGATCAAACAAGTCTTCAATACGGGGCAGGGGTATTTATTTTTGATGGTGATGACATTCAATTGCCTATAGTCGATGCATAACCTCATCGAACCGTCTTTCTTCTTCACGAAGAGAACCGGAGAACCCCAGGGTGATACACTAGGGCGAATAAAACCTCTGTCCAAAAGTTCCTGGAGCTGAACCTTTAACTCGTCCAACTCTCTCGGGGCAAAACGATAAGGAGCTTTCGATGTCGGTGACATCCCAGGAATTAACTCAATCGTGAACTCCACTTGCCTTCTGGGAGGCAGGCCTGGTAACTCCTCTGGAAAAATATCCGGATATTCTCGAACAATAAGAATGTCAGCGATCTGAGAGTCACCACTGTCTTCTACATTGATCAATGATAATAGAAAACCCTAGCAATCGTGCAATAAAAGCTTCTGAGTCTAAATCATAGATATGGTCGAAGTGCCGCATCCCGGATGCCAGTGAAATCCCACGAGGGTTGGTTCGGAGGTCGGAATGTAACCATCCTCGTCTGGCAATCAACCGTGGCATGATATGCTGACAACCAATCCATGCCAAGGATAATGTCAAACTCGACCATGTCTAGTACCAATAAATCTACAGTAAGTATGATGTTGCCAAAATCTAAGGGACAACCTCGGACCTCCTGGGTAATGTCCAACGTATCACCAGACGGTAGGGAGACGATTAATCGCTGTGATCTAATAATAGGTAGTCTACCAATCTTCCTCATAAATGCACGAGAAATAAACGAATGTGAACTGCCAGTATCAATTAGCATAATAGTTGAAAATTCATAAAGTAAAATCGTACCATGAAAAATGGATTTGTTGGCTCGCTGCGCATCCTCTCTAGTAATCGCATGAATCTGCCCAGTCTCCGGTGGAGGTGGAGGTGGTAGCGTGCGCAGGTGGCTATTTGGGCTGAGTGAATCTGAAGGCTGATATGAAGAGCTAATATGAAGGCATGAAGAAGGCGCGACATCAGGTAGCCGCGCTTGTCCTTGAACGGCATAGGGCTGCAAATCGAGCATCTTGAATCGTGGTGAGGCCGGATGTGTACTAGTGGATTTGCACCTATCCGAGGTCCTGAAACAGAACCCTGTGACATCATACGGGCACTGGAGTACTCCTGTCCATGCATGCCATATGCGACTCCAGTAGGGGGAGCTGTCCTCTATTGGCGTTGCGAAGGTTTCGTTGTTTGCCCCCTCTCTGAGTCCCAGACTGACGAAACTGTCCTCCCTGGATAGAAACCCCAGAAGCCACATGTTGAGCCTTCAACGAACAATCTCGGCTCAGGTGTCCAGGCAATTTGCAATAATAGCAAACTGACTGTCCCAAGGTGCAGGCTGAGATGGTATGCTCTCTCGACCCACAACGAGTACAGTATGTGTCACTAGTGGGCTTCGGTTCTGAGAAGACCAGGGAGGGTCCATAAGATCGCCCCGATTTACGAGGCGGCTAGATGCCCAGTGACTGACTGACCGATCGATGACCACTTTGCGCCCAAGAGTCTGTGGTTGTTGGGTTTGTCCTGTGGTTTGGTCTGTCTATTTTCTCTTCCTGTCAGTATTAGCTCTCTGTTGAGCCGACTCGATCAACAAAGCTCTATCCAATGCCTCTCAGTAGGAAGAATTGCCAAATCTTGCCATCTTGACATGAAGATGCCCATCTAGTCCCTGAACAAATTGAATCATGCGTGACCTGTCCTCAGCGACTAACTCTGGACAAAACATGGCTAACCGATTAAATTCTGTACTATACTCCATCACTGAGCGATTATTCTGTCGTAGACTCAGAAAATCCTGACGGTGCATCATCTGATATGACCGTGGGAAGTACTGACTCTCAAAAGTCTCTCTGAATCTCTCCCAAGTAATCTGCTACTCACCGATGATCGAGCGCTGCGTGTCCCACCAAACCTCGACCTCGCCTCGTAAATGGAAGGCCGCCAACTTTGCCTTCTCCCACTCAGAGTAGACCATATAGTAGAAAGTATGCTCCATAGTCTCGATCCAAGACTGAGCCACGCTCGGATCAGTCTCTTCGCTGAATAAGGTGAAACGACTTTTCATCGACTTTGCTAAATCGGGAATCCGAGCTCGTGCCGCAGCCATATCAGTAGGATGAGTAGGGGCCGACGTAGGAGCTGGCAAAACAACTGTAGGTGGTGCCGCTGATGGGCCTGTCGGGTCTGCTATAGCAGGCCCTACTGGCGGGGGTGGCTGGTGTGTAGCAGCAGGGTCTCCCGATGGTACATCGGATACTCCAAAAGTGGGTATCTCTGGAGGAGGAACCGTCGAGGACTGAGGATCCACGACTCCCGCAACACCATGTGGAATCTGACCCTGATCAACATGCTCACCCTCAGTAGATCTCTCTGGCAACTCCGTCGCCCGAGATCTCAATGTCCTCTGTCGTGGCCGCCCCGCACCACGTCTCAGCACAGGAGTACGCCCACCTCGTCTCATATCTGTTAAATTATTACAGATGTTACTACAAGTAAAAATATATAAAACTTTCCATCATACCTATTTTGCCGCCAGGAGAGGTCCTGTCGCTGCCAAATCCCAAAATTAAGCTCGTCAATAATACATCGAATTTCCGAAACATAAAAATCAACGGAAATCCATACCAATCCAAAATTTTCAAGATTTACTTGCAAAAACCTGCCAAACGTGGCGAACTCCGGAAAATCCAAAAACCCCTAGGAACTCGAAAACCTGGCTCTGATACCAAATAAATTGTCACGCCCCGAGGGATTCCCCGTCAGACGAAAATTCGGCAGCATCTCCCCTGTACGGGTGACAATGTCAATCTTGCATACAAGGCCTACACGGCCACTATACATCGATCAACACGATCGGAATCCAAACAACACACGAAGGTCATAAATAGGCCTCATGCCAACAATCATAGTAAATAAATGAAGTCTATCACATCTAAACCTACCCCTTCTTCCATCTGGGCAGGAATACGCAACCAAATCCAATCGAATAAAAATCCAAATAAATGTCCATAAGGACATACCAAATATCCACGAGTACATAAATCCAACTCCAGTCCTAAACATATCTTCTAATCAAAATATCCAAAACCATAAATCAAATAACCAATAAAACTATCATTATGAGGGGGTTTGGCAGCTAGACTCTTCTGCCAGGTTCATCCTGAAATAGATATAAAACAACGGGGTAAGTTCAAAGAACTCAGCGGATATAGTCGATATGCAAAGTAAGATATAGCTAACAATAACAATCATGCCAGTACAGTCTCATATATAGGGTATGCAAGAAATAAATACAAAGGGACTGTACTTACCTGAATCTTCTACCTTGATATAAGAGCGTGTGCCATACTAGAAGAAATAAAGTCGCCAGACCATATACAAATATGTATCCTGTATGCATGGCAATCATATGCAACATCCAAGGAAGCACTAAAAATGCAGCAAACATAATACAAATGCCATCCATGCAAAATGCATGCGGTGCAAATGATATGGTCACCCCTGACGCCAATCAGCCGCCTCACACACGATGGTGAAACCGAGTGGACAGGATGCTGTCGAAGTACACCTATCCTCTTGCCCCAAACAGAGTGGGGGAGCAAAGCTCTAATCTCCCAGTATCGTAGACCAGAGGAGGGATCCCTGCCCACTACCACGCTGACTCAACGTTACCCATGAGCGGACCAGCGGAGCCAGACAAAGCTACTGCACACACCCTCCTGATGTACCACTAACCTATGAGTGGCAACGTGTGCAGACCGTATAACTGGTTGCGGGCTCAACTACAAAGGAACCCCGTCCAGCCAGCATGCAATCATGCAAGATGGTGCATGATACTAAAGCATGTAATACAAACAAAAATACCTATCCGAATAATATGCACAACCAATAAGTACATATCTTTGATCCAAGTAAAACAGGAAAGGTATAACTATAATATGATCAAATGCATGTATTAAGTAGGCATAATAACATACAAGGCAGATAAACATGAAAATTATTGCAAGCTATACTAACTAGCATATCAACATGACTATATCAAAAAGATAAGTCAAAATACCCGCCTGATAAAATGCTCGAGAAAACAACGAAATCGTCACGACCGTGGACCTGCCTCGTGACCGAAACCTGCAAACAACATAACTATTGTTAAGTACAAAAATGCAATTCACCGACAAATCGAATACTTAATCGATTTCTTACATAACCAATTAACCTAAAGACTTAATAAAATATCGATCACCTTCCACCTAATATAACCTTGTTTTCGTCCATTTACCTGAATATAATTTCACAACCCCTATCATCATGTGTACAACATCCAAACAAAACCTCAAAACTAGCTCACCCAAAATAGATCCATCCCACAGATCAAAACACATTATGAACCATTCATCGCTCACTTAACATACCATTTATGGTCGTACAGCCGACATCAACCCAAACTGCCGTGAACAGAACACTCCAAGCTCAACCTCACAATTATAAAACCTTACCACCGTATTGTATTCCACACCTAACAACAATCTACTTTCACCATGAACAACCCCCAATTTACAGCCCAAATCGACCATAACTCCGACTCACAGCCGTGCACTGCCCACTTACAGCCGACCTTGCACGACCACCTCCAACCCCAACTGCACGACGCCCCCAATTAGACCCTCACAACCCTCTCAGCCGGTAACCCCCTCCACCCCCCCCCCCCCAAATTCACAGTCGTTCATCTTCACCGAATGGAAGAATCCAACACACCACCGATCACTCTCACCCAAAACAGATCCATATCAACAATCCACCCGAATAGACAAAAGAAAAAGAAAAACAAGATATATACCAGAAATTTGGAAACTCCCCTCGGCGGTATCTCCTCGGTGCGGGCCGATCACGGCGGCGGAGACTGGCCGGAGAACTGTCGGCACTGGAAGAGGAAGGCATGCGTCGTCTATGGAAGAGGAGGCCGACACGCATTGTCTGTGGAAGAGGAGGCCGGTGCGTGTGACTGTGGATGGCGAGCGCGCAGAGGGCATTCGCAAGAGCTGCAATGGCGGCACGACCTCGAGGTCGGACGACAAGCAGCGACGATCGAAAATCGTGGCTGCTGGCTGCGGCGCGAGGGAAGAAGTGGTGGCTTCGGGTGCGAGGGAAAAAAATGGTGGCTTCGGTCACAAGCAAGAGGAAATCGTGAGAGAACGGCACGAGGAAGAGGGCTCGGGAAAGTTTGGGAACGACGGCGAGATTTGGGAATGGGAATCGGGAAAAATTAAGAGAGAAACCTAGGTTTAGATGTTTAAATAACATGGGTTGGTTATTAATCACGGGTCGATTCGATTAAATACCACTAAACCTAGATTAGGTTTGATTATTCCATAAACTTTAATTATCCCCTTAAATCTGGTACAAGCCCCATTTAATTCCAGAAAAATTCCTAAAATTCCTTAAAAATCTCGAAAAATTTCCAGGATTATTTCTCTTAATTTTTGGCCATTTATTTTGATATTTTAAATTTTTTCCGTATTTAACATTCTCCCCCACTAATAAAAATTTGGTCTCCAAATTTCCTACTCAGATGCATAATGAGTAAGAGATACCACATGTACTGGAAATATATCCCACGTACCTTAAGTAAACAAGTGGGGGTATTGAGCTCTGATCTTTTCCTCAAGCTCCCAAGTAGCCTCCTCATCGGTGTGGTGACTCCACCCGACCTTGACAAGTCGCACAATCTTGTTCCGCAACTGTCGTTCCTTGTGATCCAGAATCCATACCGGAACCTCTGCGTAAGTAACATCAGGTTGAATGGAACCTAATACATCTGACAGAATATGTGAAGAGTCTGGCACATACTTCCTCAGCATGGACACATGGAACACATCATGAATACCCGTCAAAGATGGTGGTAGCGCTAGGCGGTAAGCGACTGCTCTGATCCTCTCCAAAATCTCAAACGGACCAATGTATCTAGGAGCTAGCTTACCACGGAGCCCAAATCTCTTCACCCCTTTCGTGGGTGAAACTCGCAGGAATACATGATCACCAATAGAGAACTCCAGAGGTCTCCGTCTCCGATCTACATAACTCTTTTGTCGATCCAGTGCCTCTGCCATCCTATGTCTGATAGTACAAACCAACTCTGTCTCATGATGAGCTCTCTAGGGTCCTAGCAATTGGGCCTCCCCAACCTCCTCCCAGAGGGTGGGTGTACGACACTGTCTACCATACAATGCTTCAAACGAGGCCATTTAGATAGTCGAATGATAGCTCTTATTGTAGGCGAATTCCACTAATGGCAAGTGATCCTCCCAGTTGCTCCCGAAATCTATAACACAGGATCTCAGCAAATCCTCTAGTGTCTGAATGATCCGCTCAGACTGTCCATCTGTCTACGGATGGAATGCAGTACTAAAACGAATCTGCGTGCCTAAGGCCTACTGCAGACTCTGCCAGAACCGAGACATGAATCGGGGATCTCTATATGATATAATGCTCAAAGGAACACCATGTAATCTGATGATCTCCTGACAATATAACTCTGCTAAATGATCCAAAGAGTTGGTCTTCCGAATCGCTAAGATGTGGACGGATTTGGTTAGTCGGTCCACGACTACCCAAATCGCGTCATGGCACGTGTCCTAGGCAAACCCACCATAAAATCCGTGGTAATGTGATCCCACTTCCACTCTGGAATAGGAATCCTCTGAAGTAATTCAGCTGGTCTCTGGTGTTCAGCCTTCATGGCAAAGATAATAGCAGCTAACTCTAAATCATGTACCGGGTAGTTTTTCTCATGCTTCTTCAACTGGCGAGAAGCATAAGAGACCACCCTGTCGTGCTGCATCAGTACTACGCCTAAACCCTGCAGAGACGCATCGGTATAAAGGATGAAACTGTCGTCCCCTGATGGCAATACAAGAATCGGTGCTGACACCAATCTCTTCTTCAACTCCTGGAAACTGGTCTCGCACGCCTCTGACCACGTGAACTTCACGCCCTTCCTGGTAAGGCGTGTCAACGACATAGCGATACTCGAGAAACCCTCAACGAACCATATGTAATAACCAGCCAAGCCTAGGAAACTGTGAACCTCCTGAATCGATTTACTCCCAATCGTGACCCTCGATCTTACGGGGTCCACTGAAATGCCTCTACTAGAAACCACATGTCCCAGAAAACCGACTGAGGGTAAATAGAACGTGCACTTATTGAACTTCGCATATAGTCGCTTTTGTCGGAGCCTATCCAAAACAAGACGAATATGCTGCGCGTGTTCCTCCTCGGAACGAGAATAGACCAGAATGTCATCAATAAAGACAATGACAAACCGATCTAGGAAATCCATAAATTCATAGTTCATCAAATCCATGAATACCGCTGGAGCATTGGTAAGCCCAAATGGCATTACCAAAAACTCATAGTGTCCATATATGGTACGGAACGCTGTCTTCTGAATGTCTGAGTCTCTAACCCTTAGTTGATGATACCCGAACCACAGATTAATCTTAGAATATACTGATGTACCTCTGAGCTGATCAAACAAGTCCTCAATATGAGGCAGGGGGTATTTATTTTTGATGGTGACAACATTCAATTGCCTGTAGTCGATGCATAACCTCATCGAACCGTCTTTCTTCTTCCCGAAGAGAACCGGAGAACCCCAGGGTGACACACTAGGGCGAATAAAACCTCTGTCCAAAAGTTCCTAGAGTTGAACCTTTAACTCGTCCAACTCTCTCGGGGCCATACGATAAGGAGCTTTCGATGCCGGCGACGTCCCAAGAATTAACTCAATCGTGAACTCCACTTGCCTTCTGGGAGGCAGGCCAGGTAACTCCTCTGGAAAAACATCCGGATATTCTCGAACAATAAGAATGTCAGCGATCTGAGAGTCACCACTGTCTTCTACATTGATCAATGATAATAGAAAACCCTAGAAACCGTGCAATAAAAGCTTTTGAGCCTGAATCACAGAAATGGTCGAAATGCCATCGTCCCGAATGCAAGTGAAATCCCACGAGGGTTGGTTCGGAGGTCGGAATGTAACCACCCTCGTCTGGCAATCAACCGTGGCATGATATGCTGACAACCAATCCATGCCAAGGATAATGTCAAACTCGACCATGTCTAGTACCAATAAATCTACAGTAAGTATGATGTTGCCAAAATCTAAGGGACAACCTCGGACCTCCTGGGTAACGTCCAACGTATCACCAGACGGTAGGGAGACGATTAATCGCTGTGATCTAATAGTAGGTAGTCTACCAATCTCCCTCATAAATGCACGAGAAATAAACGAATGCGAACTGCCAGTATCAATTAGCATAATAGTTGAAAATGCATAAAGTGAAATCGTACCGTGAAAAATGGATTTGTTGGCTCGCTGCGCATCCTCTCTAGTAATCGCATGAATCCGCCCAGTCTCCGGTGGAGGTGGTAGCAGTGCCAGAGGTGGCTATTTCTGGGCCTGAGAGTGATACGAAGGCTGATATGAAGGCTAATATGAAGACCGAGGAAGGCCGCGATCTATCAGACGGTAGTTGGCCGTCTGAACGTGGCCGAATCGAGCATCAATCTTGGTCGAGGTGCGGATCGTATCGCATGTGGGGTGGGTGCACCTATCAGGTCCTAAAAGAACCTGTGACATCATACGGCAGGAGTACTCCCGCCCATGCATGCCATACGACTCGAGGGGAGTCTCTGTTGGGCGCTGAAGGTTTCTTTGCCCCCTCTCCGAGTCCCATCGATTTAAATATCCTCCTGGATAGAAACCCCGGAAGCCACATGCTGAGCCTTCAACGAACAATCTCGGCTCAGGTGTCTAGGCAGTTTGCAATAATAGCAAACTGACTGTCCCAAGGTGCAGGCTGAGATGGTATGCTCTCTCGACCCACAACGAGTACAATATGTGTCACTAGTGGGCGGTTTCCAGTTCTGCTGAGAAGATCGGGAGGGTCCAGCTGAAGATCGTCCTGATTTCTGAGGCCGTCTAGATGCCCCAGAGTGACTCTAACCCGACTAACTGTGGCCACTTTGCTGTTGTCCATGTCCAGTGGTTAGGTTTGTGTGGTTTGGTGTCATCTTTTCTTCTTCTGTATAGTTCTCTGTTGAGCCGACTCAATCAACAAAGCTCCATCCAATGCCTCTCGTAGGAAGAATCACAACTCGCCATCTTGACCTGAAGATGCCCATCTAGTCCCTGAATAAATTGAATCATGCGTGACCTGTCCTCAGCGACTAACTCTGGACAAAACCTGGCTAACCGATTAAATTTTGAATTATACTCCATCACTGAGCGATTATTCTCAGAGACTCGTAAAATCCTGACGGTGCACATCATCCGATATGACCGCGGAAGTACCGACTCTCAAAGGCCTCTCCAATCTCTCCCAACTGCTAATCTCGGCCCGATGATCGAGCGCTGTGTGTCCCACCAAACCTCAGCCTCGCCTCGTAAATAGAAGGTCGCTAACTGTGCCTTCTCCCACTCGGAGCAGACCATATAGTAGAAAATACGCTCCATAGTCTCGATCCAAGACTGAGCCACGCTGGGATCAGTCTCTCCGCCGATTAAGGTGAACCGGCTTTTCATCGACTTTGCTAAATTGGGAATCTGAGCTCGTGCCGCAGCCACATTAGTAGGATGAGTAGGGGTCGTCGCAGGAGCTGGCGAAACAACTGTAGATGGTGTCGCTGCATACGCAGGGGCAGATACCGAGTGAGGGCCAACCAGCACCACTGATGGGCCCATTGGGTCTGCTGTAGCAGGCCCTATTGGCAGGGGTGGCTGGTGTGTAGCAGCAGCGTCTCCCGATGGTACATCGGATACCCAGAAGTGGGTATCTCTGGAGGAGGAACCGTCGAGGACTGTGGATCCACGACACCCGCAAAGACACATGTGGAATCGACCGATCAACATGCTCACGCCAAGATCTCTGGCAACTCCGTCGCCCGAGATCTCAATGTCCTCTGCCATGGCCGCCCCGCACCACGTCTCGTCGCAGGAGTACGCCCACCTCGTCTCATATCTGTTAAATTATTACAGATGTTACTACAAGTAAAAACATATAAAATTTTCCATCATACCTATTTTGCCTCCAGGAGAGGTCCCATCGCTGCCAAATCCCCAAATCAACCTCATTAATAATACCTCGAATTTTCGAAACATAAAAATCGTCAGAAATCCATACCAATCCAAAATTTTCTAGATTTACTCGCAAAAACCTGCCAAACGTGGCGAACTCTGGAAAATCCAAAAACCCCTAGGAACTCGAAAACCTGGCTCTGATACCAAATAAATTGTCATGCCCCGAGGGAGTCCCCGCCAGACGAAAATCCGGTAGCATCTCCCCTGTACGGGTGACAATGCCAATCTTGCATACAAGGCCTACACGACCACTATACATCGGTCAACACGATTGGAATCCAAACAACACACGCAGGTCATAAATAGGCCTCAGGCCAATAATCATAGTAAATAAATGAAGTCTATCACATCTAAACCTACCCCTTCTTCCATCTGGGCAGGAATACACAACCAAATCTAATCAAATAGAAATCCGAATAAAGGTCCATAAGGACATACCAAATATCCACGAGTACATAAATCCAACTCCAGTCCTAAACATATCTTCTAATCAAAATATCCAAAACCATAAATCAAATAACCAATAAAACTATCACGACGAGGGGGTTTGGCAGCTGGACTCTTCTGCCAGGTTCATCCTGAAATAGATATAAAACAACGGGGTAAGTTCAAAGAACTCAGCGGATATAGTCGATATGCAAAGTAAGATATAGCTAACAATAACAATCATGCCAGTACAGTCTCATATATAGGGTATGCAAGAAAGAAATACAAAAGGATTGTACTTACCTGAATCTCCTACCCTGATATAGGAGTGTGTGCCATACTAGAAGAAATAAAGTCGCCAGACCATATACAAATATGTATCCTGTATGCATGGAAATCATATGCAACATCCAAGGCAGCAATAAAAATGCAGCAAAAACAATAGAAATGCTATCCATGCATAATGCATGCGGTGCAAATGACATGGTCACCCCTGACGCCAGTCAGCTGCCTCACACACGATGGTGAAGTCGAGTGGGTAGGGCTATGACAACTGTGCACTCTGCCATCACTGCTCCTGAGTGACCGAGTGGACAGGATGCTGTCGGAGTACACCTATCCTTCTGCCCCAAACAGAGTGGGGGAGCAAAGGTCTCATCTCCCGGTGTCATAAACCAGAGGAGGGATCCCTGCCCGCTACCACGCTGACTCAACGCTACCCATGAGCGGACCAGCGGAGCCTGAAAGAGCTACTGCACACACCCTCTTGATGTACCACTAACCCATGAGTGGTAGCGTGTGCAGACCGTGTAACTGGTTGTGGGCTCCACTACAAAAGAACCCCGTCCAGCCAGCATGCAATTATGCATGATGGTGCATGATACTAAAGCATGTAATACCAACAAAAATACCTATCCAAATAATATGCACAACCAATAAGTACATATCTATGATCCAAGTAAAACAGGAAAGGTATAACTATAATATGATCAAATGCATGTATCAAGTAGGCACAATAACATACAAGGCAGATAAACATGAAAATTATTGCAAGCTATACTAACTAGCATATAAACATGACTATATCAAAAAGATAAGTCAAAATACCCGCCTGATAAAATGCTCGAGAAAACAACGAAATCGTTACGACCGTGGACCTGCCTCGTGACTGAAACCTGCATACAGCATAACTATTGTTATGCACAAAAATGCAATTCACTGACAAATCGAATACTTAATCGATTTCTTACATAACCAATTAACCCAAAGACTTAATAAAATCTCGATCACCTTCCACCTAATATAACCGTCTTTTCGTCCAATTACCCGAATATAATTTCACAACCCCTATCATTATGTGTACAACATCCAAACAACACCTCACAACTAACTCACCCAAAATAGATCCATCCCATAGATCAAAACACATTCTGAACCATTCATCGCTCACTTAACATACCATTTATTGTCGTACAGCCGACATCAACCCAAATTGCCGTGAACAGAACACTCCAAGCTCAACATAACAATTATAAAACCTTACCACCGAATTTTATCCCACACCTAACAACAATCTACTTTCGGCATGAACAACCCCCAATTTATAGCCCAAATTGACTACAACTCCAACTCACAGCCGTGCACTGCCCACTTACAGTCAACCTTGCACGACCACCTCCAACCCCAACCACACGACGCCCCCAATTAGACCCTCACAGCCCTCTCAACCGGCAACCCCCCCTACCCAAATTCACAGTCGTTCATCTTTACAGAAGGGAAGAATCCAACACACCACCGATCACTCTCACCCAAAATAGATCCACAACAAAAATCCACTTGAACAGACGAAAGAAAAAGAAAAACAAGATATATACCAGAAATTTAGAAACTCCCCTCGGCGGTATCTCCTCGGTGTGGGCCGATCACGGCGGCAGAGACTGGCCGGAGAATGGTCGGCGCTGGTAGAGGAGGGCATGCGTCGTCTATGGAAGAGGAGGTCGGCGTGCGTCGTCTGTGGTAGAGGAGGCTGGTGTGCGCGACTGTGGACGATGAGCGCGCAGAGGGCGTTCACGAGAGTAGTAATGACGTCGCGACATCGAGGTCGGACGACAAGCAACGGCGACCGAAAATCATGGCTGCTGGCTGTGGCGCGAGGGAAGAAGTGGTGGCTTCGGGCGCGAGGGAAAAAAATGGTGGCTTCGGGAGCGAGCAAGAGCAAATCGCGAGAGAACGACACGAGGAAGAGGGCTCGGGAAAGTTTGGGAACGATGACGAGATTTGGGAACGGGAATCGAGAAAAATTAAGAGAGAAACCTAGGTTTAAATGTTTAAATAACATGGGTTGGTTATTAATCATGGGCCGATTCGATTAAATACCACTAAACCTAGATTAGGTTTGATTATTCCATAAACTTTAATTATCCCCTTAAATCTTGTACAAGTCCCATTTAATTCCAGAAAAATTCCTAAAAATCCCTAAAAATCCCGAAAAATTTTCAGGATTATTTCTCTTAATTTTTGGCCATTTATTTTGATATTTTAAATTTTTTCCGTATTTAACAGGAGGAGAGCTAAGCTTCTTTTTCAAGTACTCACCTAAGGTAAGGGGGAGGTATCCTCAAGAGGGAGGACTTGAAAAAGGGTTTACTAATACTGTTACTCATACTAAGTTATGAATTTCTTTTATACTCATACTAAGTTGTTACTACTTTATTTTATACTTAACTTTTCCCTTAACTTTGAGTCGGTTTGCCATAGATCAAAAAGGGGGAGATTGTTGGTGCAGTGACACCAGATAATCGAACCTGAGTTTTGATTATGGCAAAGGTTCAAAGTTAAGTTATTATTATTATCTCATGAGTTGAACTAAGTGTACATGAAGTGTTTAAGCTAAGCAGAAGGTCAACGACACCCGGAGAATCTCAAGTCGAGAAACCACGGTGGTCGGGTGACACTAGGAGAACCTCGTGGAGTCGAGGAACCTAGTGGTTGATCGGAAGCTAAGCGGCAGATCAAAAAGGACCAAAGGTAAGGACGAGTGTGGAGCGATGGTAAGGTCGTGTCCTCTATATAAGGACAACCTTAGGCGGCGATCCGACTAAGACTTCCAGTGGAAGGTCTAGGTTGAGATCGGACGGTAAAAAACCGTCACATTTACCATTTTTTGTGCTAACTCTTTGCTGCAGAGAAGTGACCAAGCTGGCAGTTGACTAATGTCAGTCGACTGATGAAGTGCATTAGTCGACTGATGGTGATGAATCAGCCAAATAGACAAGGTCCAAGAGATAACGTTTGACGTCGCCACTTCACAATAAGGTAAGGTGTCACCTCGTGATAAGATCCACGAGTTATGGATCTGAATCCGGACTAATTCCAAGGCACGAGTCTATAAAAGGAGGGGAGGACTTGAACCCTACATCATCAATTCTTTGCTCCCAAGTGCTCCAACAATGCTATGCTTTGACGATGACACTACGACGCCAATATACCGATGATAAGCTCTTTATCTTAGATTCATATTCGTCGGTAGTATTAGTTTGTTTCTTATTCAGTTTAATTTGTAATCGGAGTTTTCATCGTAATGAGGTCAGGTAGGCTTGTTGCCTCATCCTCAAGTTTTTGTGTCTCAGTTTTTGTGATCGTTGTCTCCTACCTCCAACGAGGAGGAGACTCTATAGTGGATTACCCCTTCGTACGCGGTCAAGGATCGCGTGGCCTTGGAGTAGCAACCATTGGGTTGTGAACCAAGTAAAAATAAAGTGTCTATTTATTTTCTACTATTTTACTTTCCACTGCACTGCTCGTATTTTGAAATGAAAAGAAAGTTTTTAAAGCTCGCTATTCACCCCCCTCTAGCAACGCTTCTCGATCCAAAAATTGGTATCAGATCGGGGGCGCTAAGATTTGGTGCAACCCCCAATCTATCATTTTTTGGTTTTCTTTTCATATTTATTGTTTTAAGTTGTTCTCCCACACTACTAATCCAAGACAAAGTGTTGGTACATTGTTTTTTTTTGTTGTCTGTTTGCAAATATCTCTTCGCCTCGGGAGTAGCTCACGGTAAAACAAGCATAACTTTTCATACAAGTGGACCCACAAAATGTGCTACCCACCAAATCGAAGCTCTCTCAGAGATATACATTTTTTATGAGGGTTTACCCCCGTAACAAGCTATTTTTGTCCTAAAAAATGACGTTTAGTACCCTTTTGGGGACATCGAAGGTCGTAAGTGCGTAGTTTTTTTGTTTAGCCTTTTATCTCTTGTTTATTCCTTATTATTTCCTGCAATACTAATCCAAGACTAAGTCTTGGAATTCCTTTTAGTTTTTATTCATGTTTTGCAAGATAATTAATGGCCCACATTGAGGGGTATAGAACCACCCGACCTCCATTCTTTAACGAAGATGATTTCTGTTATTGGAAAGGTCGAATGGAGTGTTTTTTGAAAACACAAGTCGAAACTTGGATAATCATCCAAACTGGCTTTGCTCTACCCACCAATGATCAAGGCAAGCCACTGAACTTTGACAAATGGACCAATGCCACCAAAAAGCAAATCAAAGTCGATGCAAAAGCAACTCAAATGTTGCAGTGCGACCTATCCAAAGAGGAGCTCAACCGCGTCGGCCCGTTCATAAGCGCGAAGGATCTTTGGAACAAGCTCATCGAGCTTCATGAAGAAACCGACAATGCTAAGGTATGTAAAAGGGACTTATTTTTAAATAAACTATATAATCTAAAGATGCAGGATCACAAGACCGCCGCCCAACTACATGCGTGGATCCAGGACATCGTCAACGGTCTCCACTCAATCGGCAAAGCCATAGAGAACTTGGACTTAATAAGGTATGCACTCAATGCCTTTCCTAGGACCACCTTGTGGGCATCCATGGTTGATGCCTACAAGGTGACGTAGGCGGGGCAGTGAGGCAGCGCTAAAAACCTTCCATATGTGAGGTTAGGATAGAGGGGGCAGAGAGAATCGAAGGAGAAGAGGAAATTCATAAACAAAACAGGGACACCTCTTAGTTTAAATGAAAAGAAATATTATTAATCAAAACTGAATGTCTTACAAGAGCCTAAACCTATGTTTAAATAGGCTTAGAGAAAGAGAAACAAACTTTAATAGAAAAAGTCAAAAACCCTATCTAGATCGAACAAATAAAAAAAATAAACTTTAATAGAGAAAGTCAAAACCCTATCTAGATTGAATAAATAAAAAAAATAAACTTTTAATAGAAAAAGTCAAAAACCCTATCTAGATCGAATAATAAAAAAAATAAACAAACTTAATCAAAAATTTCTTAATAAAACAGAAAAGTAAATATAAAAAAATTTTAAAACAAAAAAATTAAATTAAATAAAAATTTGTAATAAATAAATTTAATAATAAAATATTAATGAAATTCTAAAAAATGACCAAAAATTAAAATTAAATGAAAATTCAAAATAAATAAAATTAATAATAAACTATTAATGAATTTCTAGATAGCGACGGCAGTGTGTCATACGGTCATGGCTTAGTCCATGGTTAGGTCGTAGTTCTTGCTAGAGGTCCCGTGTCCAGCCATGGAATAATCCATGCTCGAAGCGGTGACCACGGGTAGGTCATGGTAGCATCTAGGAACTCATTTACACCTTGTTCTGATCCAAAATGAAGAATATGCATATCAAGACACCATGGAGGCGTTAAAATCTTTATTTTAGGGCTCCATTTCTCCTTGTCATTATTTAGAGGAAAGCAGGATCGCATCTTATGATAAAAATTGATCAAGATAATGAATGTGCTTGCATCAGTCACCCGGGGTTGAAAAGATCTCGACCTCGAGTTTGAACCAGTGTCATCCTCTTCTTTGGAATAAGGACTTATGCTTTCTCTTTCATACACTAGCTCCATCACCGATTGCTTTGTTTTTAAATCCAAAATGTTGCTCGGGAGAAGTAGTAGGGCATAGGTTGCTTTCTCTTGTGCGATAATCTCTAAATAATTGGACATAGAAAGGAAAGGATAGGTAGAAGATAGAGGATTTGAATCCTCTTATCGAAGTGCTAGTATAATATTTTGTCCTCCAATGTAGGTGCTCGTCGCCATCAACCAATCATCTCTCGATTCGTCTTTGGGCGAAAGATCAAGTATTGTCTTGTGGCCATCTTTGCAAAGTATCGCATCATCATCATACTCGTCATAGATGGGATCACCAATGACCTTGGCAATGTCATCATCATAGACGAGGTCTTCAATTTCCTCGTCAATGTCATCATCATCATTGTAGACGGAGTCTTTTGTGTTTTCATCATCATCGTAGAGAGGGTCGTTTGTGTCTTCTTCAATTTCATTACCATAGATAGAATCTTCAATGTCTTCTTGCAATTGGGTGCTATCAAGGTTATTCTCATCATAGATGAGATCTTCCACATTTTCTTCAATGTCGTCATCATTATCTTCATCATAGATGAGGTCTTTCATGTCTTCTCTAAACTAGGTGCTCTCAAGGTTGTCCTCGTCATAGATGGAGTCTCCTTTGTCTTCTTCAATCAAATACTGCTCCTCCATCCTTCGCCCCATTTTAGAAAGAACTCGACCTCAAGTTTGAATTGGGATCATACAACTTCTTGCTTCATTAATCGATCGAGATGGCTCCTTGATTTTTCGGATGTCCTTACGATCTTTAAAATTTAGACACCAAGATAACTCTGCAACTTGTCTCTGTAGATCTGAGATGGTTTCTTGGGAACATCAATCCTGAGGTGCGACTTCCTCAATTGAAACCTGTCGATCACGTCCATAACCATGACCATAATAACCATTCATGGATCGTTGAGATAACTCCATGATTGGTCTTTGTAGATCGATGAACTCACGGGTACTTTCATCTTGGGGTGCGACTTCCTCAATCAAAACCTGCCGATCACGACCATAACCATGTCCTCGTCGACCTTCCATGGATCTAGGACTCTGATACCAATTGACGTAGGCAGGGCAGCGAGGCGGCGCTAAAAACCTTCCATGCGTGAGGTTAGGATAGAGAGGACAAAGAGAATCGAAGGTGAAGGGGGAATTCATAAACAAAAGAGGGACATCTCTTAGTTTAAATGAAAAGAAATATTATTAATCAAAATTGAATGCCTTACAAGAGCCTAAACCAATGTTTAAATAGGCTTAGAGAAAGAGAAACAAACTTTAATAGAAAAAGTTAAAAACCCTATCTAGATCGAACAAATAAAAAAAGCAAACATTAATAGAAAAAGTCAAAATCCTATCTAGATTGAATAAATAAAAAAAATAAACTTTTAATAGAAAAAGTCAAAAACCCTATCTAGATCGAATAATAAAAAATAAACAAACTTAATCAAAATTTTCTTAACGAAACAGAAAAGTAAATATAAAAAAAAATTAAAACTAAAAAAATAAAATAAAATAAAAATTCGTAATAAATAAATTTAATAATAAAATATTAATGAAATTCTAAAAAATGACCGAAAATTAAAATTAAATGAAAATTCAAAATAAATAAAATTAATAATAAAATATTAATAAAATTCTAAATAGTGGCGACAGTGCGTCATATGGTCATGGCTTGGTCAGAGGTGTTGCCTTGCAGGTCAGAGAAGAAAGGAGAAGAGCAAACCACCTCCCGAGGAAGAAGAAGGATCTGAATCCGAAGGCGAACCCGGTCCGAATCGGAGGAAGAGGCCGAGATAGTAAACATGGTTCGGAGGATAATCCGAAAAAAAGGAGGCAGTCAAAGATCAAGAAACTGCCACAAAGCTATAACAAGAAGGGGCACTACAAATCAAACTGCCCAAAAATGAAGCCAAAACGAAAGGGATCAAAGAAGGCTTTTCAAGCGACTTGGGACAAAGAAGAAGAAATCCAAGGTGTCAGCTTGGCATTCATGGCAAGACCGGTAGAGTCCGAGTCAAAGTCCGAAGCCAAATATGAATCCAACCGACTACTTGGATTCAAGGCTTTTCAAGAGGTCGAGGCTAGTTGGAAAAATTCACGTTGGGATCCAAGAATCTTAACCGACTACTTGGAACTCAAAGAACCATGTATAACAAAGTCGAACTTGGATTTAGGTCAACGACTTTGAATAGATCTTACATGTCTATTGTAAATCGTAGTCATCCAAGAGTCCAAGTATGGGTCCCCAAAATTCTATTGAATTCACATATAAGGACCAATAAGTATTGGATTCCCCAGGATCAAGTCCACTATGTGGATAGACCATATTGGTTCAATGGTCTAGAGGGAGCTAGTACTAAAATAGTGTACCCACTTTCTTAGTTAAAGCTTTGCATGCTTAGTTAATCTTTGTTTTAATTGTTAGAATGGTTTGGTAGGACTGTTGGATCGAAAAAGAGCGCTAGAGGGGGGTGAATAGCGCACGTAAATCTTTCATTTATTACGATTAAAAATAAAGAGATGCAGTAGAAAAATAAATATGATAAATTTATTTTTACTTGGTTCACAACCCAGCGGTTGCTACTCCAAGGCCCCTCGATCCTTGACCGTGTACGAAGGGGCAATCCACTATAGAATCTCCTCCTAATTGGAGATAGGAGACAACGATCACAACAAAACCAAAACTTGAGGATGAGGTAACAAGCCTATCTCACCTCATTTATGAAAAAAAGCTCCGAGTACAAAGTAATGAAATAACTAACTGAGCTACCGATGCTTAAGGAGTTGAAACTTGGTGCGGCACCGACGTTATGATGTTGTAGCATTGATGCGGAACCTTGCCGTTGTGGGAGCACTTAGGAGCAAATTGATGATCTTTGGGTTCGAGTCCTCCCCTCCTTTTATAGACTCATGCCTTGGAATTAGTTTGGTTCCAGATCTTCAATTTGTGGAACTTATCATGAGGTGGCACCTTATCTTATCGCGAAGTGGCGATGTCAAACGTTATCCTTTTTGACCTAGCACAAAAGGTTGATTCGTCGCCATCAGTCGACTGATGCCCTTCATTAGTCGACTGCAAATAGCCAGTAGTCGATTGCCAACCTAGTCACTTCCCTGCAGCAAAAAGTTAGCATGGAAAATGATAAATGCGACGGTTTCTTACAGTCCGATCTCGACCTAGACATTCCACTGGAAGTCTTAGTCGGATCGCCACCTACGGTCATCCCCGTATAGAGGACACAATCTTACCATCTCTCTTCGCACTCGTATTTACCTCTTGTCCTTTATGACCTGTCACTTTGTTTTCGATCTCCACCTGGGTTCTTCGACTCCCACGAAGTTCTCCTAGTGTCGTCCGACTACCATAGTTTCCTGACTCGGGATTCTTTGAGTGTCACTGACCTTCGACATAGCTTAATCATTTCTTGCACACTAAATTCAACTCATGAGATAACAATATGACATTAACTTTGAATCTTTTCCATAATCAAAACCTAGGTTCGATTATCTGGTGCCCCTGCACCAACAATCTTTTTCTTTTTGATCTATGGCAAACTAACACAAAGTTAAGGAAAATTTAAAGCATAAAACAAGTAGTAGAGTAAATGACAATGCACTTTCAAAAACTCCCCCTTAACCCTAGGTGAGTTTTGAAAGAGATACTTTAATTTTTAAAATAAATTTTATGTTACTCCCCCTTAACTTTCACTCTTCTCCCCCTTTTGCCATAAATCAAAAAAAGATAGGGGTGTTTATATAAAATAGAGGTTTAAAAACAACATGCATCTAAAATTATTAAGGATAAATCAACTATGAGTCCAAGCATGCGTCTAGTATTAGTTAGATAGATTGGTTCGAGTTGTATCCCTCTGCACCAACAATTTAATAAGTTTTTAAAACATACTTTTCAAAAAAAAATCAAAGGTTTATAATATAACCCTTAGGGTTAGTTTGCTCTCCCCCTTAGTCAAATATATGAAGTATAAGAGATTTAGGGGGCACTAAACTTTATCCTAGAGAGTTGCATACTTAGCATTGGCCAATCGAAGTTATAATTATTTGTTAAATACAAGAAAATAAGTAGCATTTTGAAAAAGTTATGTTAAGTGTATTTCAATTATCCTTTACATCTCACCCATTCTATGTGTCTCAAAAATGCATTTGCCTTATATACTTTGTGAGATGATTTTAACTTGATTAAAGTTAGTCAACCTTATGTTAGATTTGGATTTAACCCTTAGTTCGTCAAGTAAGCTTTTCTAGAAATTGGCTTCTAGGTCATGGCGAGGCATAGGGGCCTTCTTTGATCAAAATAACAATCACTTTCTTAGACAAAGCCAAATTCAAAAAATTGATTACTTGAGTCACTTAAGATTACTTCCTGGTCTAACTAGTTTAGGATATGATGAGGTAGTTTCATCTAGTTCAACTCAGCCAAGTGCACTAAGCTAGATACGCCTTATCTAGCTCGAATACACGAGATGTTGTTTCCCTAACATACTATCATCTCGTCACGTCCTGATACTATGTTGTCAAAATTGATTAACTATTTGCCCTATCTAACCTTCTAACAATTAAAACAAGGATTAACTAAGCATGCAAAGCTTTAACTAAGAAAGTGGGTACACTATTTTAGTACTAGCTCCCCCTAGACCATTAAACCAACATGGTCTATCCATATAGTGGACTTGATCCTGGGGAATCCAATACTTAGTGGTCCTTATATGTGAATTTAATAAAAATTTTGGGACCCATTCTTGGACTTTTTGATGACTATGATTCACAATAGACATGTACGATTTGTTTGTAGTCGTTGACCTAAATCCAAGTCCAACTTTGTTGTACACAACTCTTTGAGTTCCAAGTAGTTGGTTAAGATTCTTGGATCCCAACGTGAACTTTTCCAACCTAGCCTCGACCTCTTGAACTCATCCTTTCAAGAGAGAATTCTCCTCCTCAAGTTTTTCAACTTGAGTTGAGTTTCCTTCTTAAAATTGACTAGTTGAAGAGGTTAGAGTAGTCTCTTGCTTGAGGGTTTCAACCTCCTCAAGTAATGACTCAACTCTAGACTCGGACTCAGTCAATTTCTTATTTAGCAACTTAAATGCATGATATAAGTTCACAATTAATGAACGACTTACCTTAATCTTTTCTTTTGATCCCACTTTGAGTTTTGACTCAAATTCATCCTCGGAGTCAAAGTCGGAGTTGGATTTGTATTCGGCTTCAGCTTCAGACTCGAACTCTACCGGTTTTACCATGAATGCTACGCCGACGCCTTCTTCTTTGTCGTCCCAAATTGCATGAAAGGCCTTCTTAGATCCCTTTTGCTTTGACTTCATTTTTGATTTGCAATGCCCCTTCTTCTTGTTCTTCGACTGCTCCCTTTCTTTTCAGATTATTCTTCGGACCATATTTACTATGCGGCCTCCTCTTCATATTCGGACTCGAGCTTGCCCTCGAGTTTGGATCCTTCTTCTTGCTCGGGAGGTGGCTTGCTCTTCTCCTTTCTTCTTTGACCTGCAAGCAAAGCAATACCTCTCTCGGCCCGGACTGCGTTAGTTTGTTGGTGAAGTTCGAATTCTGAAAAGAGCTCATCTAACCTAATTTTAGAAAGATCCTTAGAAACCTTGTAGGCATCAACCATGGATGCCCACAAGGTGGGCCTAGGGAAGGCATTTAGTGCACACCTTATTATGTCTCGATTGTCTACCTTTTATCCGATGGCATGTAGACCGTTCAAGATGTCTTGGATCTGCACATAGATTTATAAAGGGATCTCGTGATCCTGCATCTTTAGATTATACAATTTATTCAATAGTAAATCTCTTTTACATATCTTAGCATCAGATGTCCCTTCATGTAGCTCGATTAACTTGGTCCATAGGTCTTTGGCGCTAATGAATGATCCAATTCAGTTGAGCTCCTCGTTAGACAAGCCCCATTGCAACATTTGGGTTGCTTTTGCATCAGCTTTGATTTGCCTCTTGGTTTAGTTGGTCCATTTGTCTAAGTCCAAAGGCTCCCCTTGATCATTGGTGGGTAGAGCAAAGCCGATTTGGATTATTATCCAAGTCTCAACTTGTGTTTTCAAGAAACACTCCAGACATTTCGGAAATCATTTTCGTTAAAGAACGAAGGTCGGGTGGTGCTATACCCCTCAATGTGAGCCATTAATTATCTTACAAAACACAAATAAAAACCAAAAGGAATTCCAAGACTTGGTCTTGGATTAGTAATGTAGGAAATAATAATAAATAAAAAGAAATAAACAAAAAAAAATAAAAAGCTAAACAAAAAATAGAAACTTACGACCTTCGATGTCCCCGAAAGAGTAATAAATATCATTTTTTGAGGATGAAAACAACTTGTTACGAGGATATACCCTAATAAGAAGTGTAGATCTCTAAGAGAGCTTCGATTTGGTGGATAGCACGTTTTGTGAGTCCACTTGTATGAAAAGTTATGCCTATTTTACCGTCGGCTACTCCAAAAGCGAATAGTTCGATTGATCCTTACAAACACACAACCAAAAAAGGGTACCAAGACTTTGTCTTGGATTAGTAGTGCGGGAGAAAAACTTAAAATGAAAAGAAAACTAAAAAAATGCTAGATTGGTGGTTGCACCAAATCTTAGTGCTCCTGCTCTAATACCAATTGTTGGATCGAAAAAGATCACTAGAGGGGGGGGGGGGTGAATAGTGCACGTAAATCTTTCATTTCTTACGATTAAAAATAAAGAAATGCAGCAAAAAAATAAATATGACAAATTTATTTTTACTTGGTTCACAACCCAACGGTTGCTACTCCAAGACCCCTCGATCCTTGACCGCGTACGAAGGGGCAATCAACTATAGAGTCTCCTCCTCGTTGGAGGTAGGAGACAAAAACTTGAGGATGAGGCAACAAGCCTACCTCATCTCATTTATGAAAAAAGCTCCGAGTACAAAGTAATGAAATAACTAACTGAGCTATCGACGCTTAAGGAGTTGAAACTTGGTGCGGCGTCAGCGTTGTAGCGTTGATGCGGAACTTTGGTGTTGTGGGAGCACTTAGGAGCAAATTGATGATCTTTGGGTTCGAGTCCTCCCCTCCTTTTATAGACTCGTGTCTTGGAATTAGTCTGGTTCCAGATCCTCAATTTGTGGAACTTATCACGAGGTGACACCTTATCTTATCACGAAGTGGTGGCATCAAACGTTATCCTTTTTGACCAAGCACAAAAGGCCGATTCGTCACCTTCAGTCGAATGATGCCCTTCATCAATTGACTGATGTGCAGCAGTCGACTGCAAATAGCCAACAGTCGACTACTAGCCTGGTCACTTCCCTGCAGTAAAGAGTTAGCACAGAAAATGGTAAATGCGATGATTTCTTACCATCTGATCTTGACCTAGACCTTCCACTAGAAGTCTTAGTCGGATTGCTGCCTACAGACATCCCCATATAGAGGACATGACCTTACCATCTCTCTTCACACTTATGCTTACCTCTGGTCCTTTATGATCTGTTGCTTTGCTTCCAGTCTCCACCTAAGTTCTTTGATTCTCACGAAGTTCTCCCGGTGTTGCCCAACCACCATGGTTTTCTGACTCGGGATTCTCCGAGTGTCGTTGACCTTTGGCTTAGCTTAACAATTTCTTGCACACTTAATTCAGCTCATGAGATAACAATATGACCTTAACTTTGGATCTTTACCATAATCAAAACCTAGGTTCGATTATCTGGTGCCCCTGCACCAACAATGACAAATAACTAATCAATCTTGATAACAGAGTATCAGGACACGGCGAGATGATAGTATGTTAGGAAAATAAAGTCTTGTGTGTCCGAACTAGAAAAGATGTATCTAGCTTGGTGCACTCGACTAAGTTGAACCTACCTCATCGTATCCTAAACTAGTTAGACCAGGAAGTAATCTTAAGTGACTCAAGTAATCAATTTCTTGAATTTGGCTTTGTCTAAGGAAGTGGTCGTTGTTCTGATCAAAGAAGGCCTCTGTGTCTCGTCACAACCTGGAAGCCAATTTCTCGAAAAGTTTACTTGATGAGATAAGGGTTAAATCCGAATCTAACCCAAGGTTGATTATCTTTAAATCACTAAAACTTAATCAAGTAAAATTGAAATCATTGTTGTTTGGTCGGATCAATTGATCGAATGGCCGGCTAGAGGGGGTGAATAGCCCTCGTTCGTTTGTCATCGTATTTTGCTCGTCTACACAATAGTTAGCGCAAGCGGAAGCAATAAACTAAGACAAGCAAATATAAATAAAACAAAGACAATACAAACACGGAGATGTAACGTGGTTCACGGCTACGCTGCTAATCCACGATCCGATTCGTCCACGGTGAATCACTCCGCAATCTATCCACTAGATCTCTCCTTTGCACAAAGCTAGGTGGAGGTAACCTCTTTACAACAACACTCCTCTTACAAATATAATGAAAATAAGCTTGGGTAAGAGGATGGAAAGCTTTAGGGAACTTTGGGAGAGTGTTAGAGTATAAGCATTAGCCTCCCAAAGCCTTACCCCCTTTCCTTTTTATAGAGGAAGAGGGTTTCTTCCGTTGACAGGATCGGTCGGATGACACCCATCGGTCGATCGCGTCAGATCTTGCCTTGCCCAATAACGACCGCTTTCCACGTTGGATACTATCCATCCAGATCGCATCGATCGATGATGGCACCCATCGGTCGGCGATTGATGTCAACGGTCCGAGTCCTCAACGAGGTCGACTCCATTCGTGCGCGTGCACGGTGACATCGATCGCCCTTTCGCTCGACCGGTGATCAGCCATCGATCGCCCATGATCGATCAACTTGATTCAGCCACATTAGACCAGTCGATCGACCCATCGACTCAGAGCAGTCGACTGCCATGACATGGCAGTCGACTGGTGTCGGGAAAACTCATCCGACACTTGGCCAAATGGCCAAGTTTCACCTAAGAGCTACCCTTCCCGGGTTACAATCGCTCACTCTCATCCTCGGAGTCCTCGCCGAAGTTCTCTTCGTCCACGCCCCTGCGATCGACGCGGCTCTGCAATGCTCCTTCGCGTCTCTTGCCTCGAAGTCTACTTCTTCCGGCTTCACTCCAAGCTCCTCGTCCGGCGGTCCCTCGGATGCTCCAAGCGCACGGCTTCTGCAAAGCTATCCTTCACCGACTCAAGGCACGAGTCATGAGATGTGAAACTCGCCATGGCTCCATGTGCGAATTACTAAGTCCTGCACGACTTCAACGCACATAACAAATCAACATATCAAACTAACTTAAACCCTTTGCCACACCATCAAAACCATATTACGGCAAGAGATTGCCCTAACAATCTCCCCCTTTTTGATGTGTGGCAATCCGTTTAAGTTAGGTAAAAACATTTGATATAAGTTTTAAAGGAAAGAATGCATGTAAACATAAACATGATATAGCAACATGCAACTCCCCCTTAATCCATGAAACTCTCTATGTAAATTTCTCCCCCTATCATAAAATTCTCCCCCTTTTATAATTAACTTAAACATAATATTTTCTCCCCCTTTGACACCATCAAAAAGATTATTACTAAGTTAAAAAACACATGGCATCAAGTCTAATAGAAAGAAAATACCACAAGTTGATTTAAAATCGGAGTTCAGCCTTTACTGGTCTGATATTCAGCCATCAATGATCGTTCGATACCAATGATCCGCACGTGAATTTCGGGATTTTCTGATTTCTGGGTTGAATTTCAGAAATGCATTAAAAATTCCAAAAAATTCAAAAAATCACGAAATTTGGGGAACTCATTTCTTTTAAGTATATCTATCAGTGAAAAATATGTTTTTATGAAAAATTATTATATTTCCGTGTGTTTGCCAAAAATTCAAAAGCTTTAAAAACTACTAGGTTTTTGATCATAAGAGTATCCATTTTAACACCTAGTTTTGCATCCAATTGTTTCAAAACATGAATACATGTATTTTAAAGTAAGAATTTGTTTTGAAAACATATGAAATATCCAACCATGATCTTTGGGCAATATGTCTATGAATTAAACATAAGCCTTCCCCATGATTGGTCTATTATTGCTATTTTGATACTTTCAATGACCATCTAAATGCCATAGGCATTAGTGAACATTTGTATCATCCTAACATCTCACTCATGCTAAGTTTTCAATCAAGGTAGCCTATGGTGAGTGTGAGATGCATCCTAGGGGGTATTTGTGTATACTTAACCAATATGTTCATGCAATTCTATCATGGCTAAGTATCAACCTAACATCCTACATGATCATAAAGACATATATGAATGAATTCTACATTATGATCATGAAACTCATGTATTCATCAAATAATAGTCATGCATTAGGTATTATATGATGATAATAAACAAAGTATTACCTAAAGCATGATTCAAAACTATTTCTCATAACGTGCCAAATTTCAAAAACATAAATCATGATTGCAAATATACATAGGAATTACATCAATCATCATGATTTAAGCATTATTATCTATTTATGATGCGTTATCATCACCCAACACTATCTAAAAAAATGTTGTCCCGTCATCCTAAGTCAACCAAAATATGATATAGGCTAGGTCCATGTGGTTGACTACCCTAGGGTTATTCTAACCCTTAAGGATGGATTTTGGAACCCAAAATAAGTTCTTTCCTATTGGGTTCACTAGATATTCCTTGGGGATCCATTTTCTAGCAATTACTTTCTTTTTATCTTGTCCCCTAGCTATTAGGCATTTCTAGGCCTTTTCATTTTTCTTTTCCTTATATCCTAGGCCTTTTTTGTTAAAACTTGCTCTTTGGCTCCCTATGATCATATTTAATGTGTTGGAGCCAATTGTGAATTTCTCTAAGGCTTTGGTTAAATAATCTACCTTTTCCCTTAATGCCCTATTTTCCTCTATGCATGCATCATTAACATCCAAAAGCATATAGTCATGTGAGCATGCATCATCATGGCAAGAAGAGACATTATCATTTAAGCATGCTTTTTCTTGTTTTTGTTCTAATTCCTTAATTTGATTAAGCATGCTTTTATTTTTCTTTTTCATTCCAAATAAGTCCTTAGTTAAACTAGAAATTATGGAAACTATTTTCTTAGGAGAGGCTTTCATTACCATAGTTTCCATATCCTCTTCTTCTTATTCGGATGAGGAGGATGTAGAAGCTCCCCCTTCATTTGAGCTCTCCCCACTTGAGCTTGATTCTTCATTTTCGGTGGAGGAGAAGCAATCCGAGTCATGAAGAGTCATTAGTGCTAGGTTGGAATAGACATGCTCTTCTTCTTCGGATGAGGATGAGGAAGCAAGGTCATCCCATGTCTTTGCTTTGAGAGCCATGGCCTTCCCTTTTCCTTTTGCCTTCTTTTCTTCTTCCTTTCTCTTGCTCCCCTTCTTCTTCCTCTTTTCTTCTTTCTTTTTCTTTTCTTTCTTGCTCTTGTTTAGGAGGGGACAATTATCCCTTATATGTCCCTCTCCTTGGCAATTATAGCATATGACCTTCCCCCTTGGTCTTCTATTCCTGTCATGAGATTTATCAAATCTAAAATTCTTAAATGCACGCCTTACCTTCCTTACCATGTAGGCTTCTTCCGTGCTATCCATGGAAGAGGTAGAGGCTTCATCATCGGAGGAGGAGGGGATCTCTATCTTCTTCTTCCCCTTATTTGCCATCAAGGCTACTCCTCTTGAGGGTTGAATTCTAGGCTCTTCTTGTATTCCTTCAAGCCTAGTTTCGTGGAGCTCCATTGTTGAGAAAAATTCCTCCAAGGTACTTACTTCCAAGTTCTTGGAGATGTAAAACGAATCCACCATGGAGCTCCATCTTGAGGACCGGGGAAAGGCATCTATGGCCTTCATTACCATATCCCGGTTGGAGAGCTTTTCTCCTACACTTGTTAGCCCAATTAATATTTCTTTAAATCTAGAATGTAGGGAAGTTACCTTTTCTCCCTTTTCAAGCTTAATATTTGATAGTTGGGAGCGGAGGAGATCCCTTCTTGCTAGCTTGGCTTCCGAAGTGCCTTCATGAAGTTCAACTAGCTTCTCCCACATCTCCTTAGCACTAGAACATTCCCCTATCCTATTGACTTCTTGTTGGGGGAGTACATTGTATAGGTGGTGCTTGGCCTTTGAATTTGCCAAATATTCTTCTCTTTGCCTCTTGCTCCACCTTGATTTCTCCAATGGCTCCCCATTTTCGTTCCTAGGCAACTCGAAACCGTTTTCCATTATTAATAGAATTTCAAAGTCGGTTTCGAAGAATACCTCCATTCTCTTTTTCCACCAAGAGAATTCGCTGTCGAACTTCGGTGGTTGGATGTTTGAGCCGGCCATATTGATGTAGAGCTTGTTGCGGCGGTTAGTCCGGTGACAAGCTTTCCTTGCTCTGATACCACTTGTTTGGTCGGATCGATTAATCGAATGGCCGGCTAGAGGGGGTGACGTTTATCGCTCGTCGTATTTTGCTCGTCTACACAATAGTTAGCGCAAGCGAAAGCAATAAACTAAGACAAGCAAATATAAATAAAACAAAGACAATACAAACACGGAGATGTAACGTGGTTCACGGCTACGCCGCTAATCCACGATCCGATTCGTCCACGGTGAATCACTCCGCAATCTATCCACTAGATCTCTCCTTTGCACAAAGCTAGGTGGAGGTAACCTCTTTACAACAACACTCCTCTTACAAATATAATGAAAATAAGCTTGGGTAAGAGGATGGAAAGCTTTAGGGAACTTTGGGAGAGTGTTAGAGTATAAGCATTAGCCTCCCAAAGCCTTACCCCCTTTCCTTTTTATAGAGGAAGAGGGTTTCTTCCCGTTGACACAGGATCAGTCGACTGATGGCACCCATCAGTCGACTGGTGTTGTAGCCGTTGCCCAATAACGGCCGCTTTCAATGTTGGATACTATCCAACGGTACTGGCATCAGTCGACTGATGGCACCCATCAGTCGACTGATGTCAACCAGTCGAGTCCTCAACGAGGTCGACTCCATTCTGTGCTGCACGCGATGACATCGATCATCGCGTCCTTTGATCGGTGATCAGCCATCGATCGTATCCATGCCGGCAATCGGTGATCAACTTGATTCAGCCACATTAGACCAGTCGATCGACCCATCGACTCAGAGCAGTCGACTGTCATGACATGGCAGTCGACTGGTGTTGGGAAAACTCATCTGACACTTGGCTAAATGGCCAAGTTTCACCTAAGAGCTACCCTTCCCGGGTTACAATCGCTCACTCTCATCCCTCGGAGTCCCTCGCCTTCAAAGTTCTCTTCGTTCGCGGCCACGTCCCTCGGCAGCATTAGGCGCACGGCTCTGCAATGCTCCTTCGCGTCACTTGCCTCGAAGTCTACTTCTTCCGGCTTCACTCCAAGATCCTCGTCCGACGGTCCCTCAGATGCTCCAAGCGCACGACTTCCGCAAAGCTATCCTTCACCGACTCAAGGCACGAGTCATGAGATGTGAAACTCGCCATGGCTCCATGTGCGAATTACTAAGTCCTGCACGACTTCAACGCACATATCAAATCAACATATCAAACTAACTTAAACCCTTTGCCACACCATCAAAACCATATTACGGCAAGAGATTGCCCTAACAATTGTTGGATCGAGAAGCGTCGCTAGAGGGGGGGGGGGTGAATAGCGTCCGTAAAAACTTTTCTTTTTCGACGATTAAAACCAAGTACACAGCGGAAAACTAGAATATTATTAGACTTTTTCAAGATAAGATTATTAGACTTTTTAAAAGTAGAATTATTAGAATTTTTTAAGATAAGATTATTAGACTTTTTAAAGGTAGAATTATTATTAGAATTATTTAAGATAAGATTGTTAGATTTTTTAAAGATAGAATTATTATTAGAATTATTTAAGATAAGATTGTTAGAGTTTTTAAAGGTAGAATTATTATTAGAATTATTTAAGATAAAATTGTTAGAGTTTTTAAAGGTAGAATTATTATTAGAATTATTTAAGATAAGATTGTTAGAGTTTTTAAAGGTAGAATTATTATTAGAATTATTTAAGATAAAATTGTTAGAGTTTTTAAAGGTAGAATTATTATTAGAATTATTTAGATTATCTTTGGATTTTTTTAAAGTTAATTTCGATTTTTTTATGGTTGAATTTTTCAAAATATAATTTTTTAATTCGGAATTATCTAGATTAATCAGATCTAGGATTTGATGATTCTGTCATATTGTTCTAGCTCTTGTGGCTAGCGCATGGAGGTATCCAATTGGAGGTCCCGGGTTCAAACCTCAAGGGCTGCAGGAATTACAATCCCACGAATATGTGGGATTTAACGAGCAGTGTCCGGCGGGTCTTGACCGGGTACGCTCTAATAGGGAAAGTTGAACCGTTTCACCCAAAAATCCTTCGGGGTTTCTGATGAGGGGGCTCCTTCGGGGGCGGTGGCGGCAACTCTAAAAAGTTTACCCATCACAGTTTACCGAAGTGCGCTAGCTCTTGTGGCTAGCGCATGGAGGTATCCAATTGGAGGTCCGGGGTTCAAACCTCAAGGGCTGCAGGAATTACAATCCCATGAATATGTGGGATTTAATGGCGATGTCGCGGGTCTTGCAAGATGCACGCTCTAATAGGGAAAGTTGAACCGTTTCACCCAAAAATCCTTCGGGGTTTCTGATGAGGGGGCTCCTTCGGGGGCGGTGGCGGCAACTCTAAAAAGTTTACCCATCACAGTTTTTGTCCCCACGGGGATGGCGCGGTGGTAAGGTAGTGTGGTTGCTTTGGATACGGAGTGGGGTCGATTCCGGAGGGGGTCTAAAATCCCCCCTGGGCTCAGATGACCCCAGCGCCTTTGCGCGTGTCAAGGGACATAGTCCCCCCCCCCTCGCGATTTACCTCCCTCTCGCCGCAACCCTGGGACGGGTGGCAGGGGGCTGCTAGTTGGGCAGATTCCCAACTTTGGATTATTCTGATCAAGGGTTTGATTATTCTGATTAAGTCCTAGGTTGGTTTTATCTTTGACTTAATCTAGATCTATGTTGATTAAACTAAATATTTGATTAATCTCTTTGTTAAACTAAAAAAGAACCAAGTAAAAACTTTTCTTTTTCGACGATTAAAACCAAGTACACAACGGAAAACTAAAAGACAAACACAAGAAAGACACAAAGCTTTTTTACTTGGTTCACAGCCCACCGGCTGCTAATCCAAGGCCCTGCGATCATTGATCGCTTTCGAAGGGCAATCACTAAAAGTCTCTTCCTCGTTGGAGGTAAGAGACAAGACGATTACAATGATTATAAGGCCGGTAACAACCTTACCGATCCTTATACAAATTAAGTACAGAAAGATAATAATAATACCGACAATTAATTAGAAGATGGCGCACGGTCGGAGTAGCATTGTAGAGAGCACGAGCACTTGGTAGATTCTTGAATTTGGGTGTGAGTCCTCCCCTCCTTTTATAGATTTGCGCCTTGGAATTTGTCCCGATCCAGATCCAAAACTCTTGGATCTTATCTTGAGGTGGCGGCTTATCTTATCCTGAGGTGGCAACATCAATCTCTATCTCTTTGACCTTGTGGGGTGATTGCCGGCCGACATCACGATCGATCCTCTTAGCAATCGATTGCCTTGATCGACTACTAACATCTCTGATCACGCTTGAGAATTCCTGCAATATAAGATTAGCACAATAGATGCATAATGCCATGCAGTGTGACAGTCCTTTGACTGTCCGATCTCGAATTCAGCATTCCTCGGGAAGCCTTAGTCAGATCGACACCTAGGATTGCCCTCTAACCGAGGGCGCGTCCTTACCACCGCTCCACACATGGAGCTTACCTTTGGTCCTCTTGACCTGTCGCTTAGCTTTCGGTCACCACTGAGGTTCCTCGACTCCCCGAGGTTCTCATGGTGTCGCCCGACCACCACGGTTTCTCAACTTGAGATTCTCCGGATGTCGCTCGACCTTTGGCTTAGCTTAAACACTTCCTGCACACTTAGCATATCACATGAGATAACAAAATAACTTAACTTTGAATCTTTGCCATCATCAAAACTAAGGTTCGATTATCTAGTGCCCCTGCACCAACAATCATCTCACAAAACATATAAGGTGAACATATTTTGAGACACATAGAATGGGTGAGATGTTAGGGATAATTAAAATACATATAACATAACTTTTTTGAAATGCTTTCAAAACTATAAATACTTATTAATTGTATCATTTAAACATATAGTTATACTTTTATGTGGCCGATACTAAATATATAACTCTCTAGGCCAAGTTTAGCGCCCCCTAAATCTTTTATACCTCATGTATTTGACTAAGGGGGAGAAAACTAACCTTTAAGGTTATCTTACAAACTCATAATGTTTTTTTAATGAACTTATGGTATTTTGTTTCAAAAACTTATTTTGGTAAAACTAGTTTTACAATTGTTGGTGCAGAGGAATATACCTCAAACCAACCTATTTAACTAAGTAGAGACGCATGCTCGGACTCATAGTTAATTTATCCTTAATAATTTTAGATGCATGTTGTTTTTAAACCTCTATTTTATATAATCACTCCCACATTTTTTTAGATTTATGGCAAAAGGGGGAGAAGAGTGAAAGTTAAGGGGGAGTAGCACAAAATTTAATTTAAAAAATTAAAGAATCTTTCTCAAAACTCACCTAGGATTAAGGGGGAGTTTTTGAAAGGCATTTATCATTTACTCTACTTGTTTTATGATTGAAATTTCCCTTAACTTTGTGTCGATTTGCCATAGATAAAAAAGGGAGAGATTATTGGTGCAGGGGCACCAGATAATCGAACCTAAGTTTTGATTATGACAGATCCAAAGTTAAGGTCATATTGTTATCTCATGAGCTGAATTAAGTGTGCAGGAAATGATTAAGCTAAGCCGAAGGTCAGCGACACCCTGAGAATCCTGAATCGAGAAACCATGGTGGTCAGGTAACATCAGGAGAACTTCGTGGGAGTCGAAGAATCCAGGTGGAGACCGGAAGCAAAGCGACAGGTCATAAAGGACCAGAGGTAAGCACGAGTGCGAAGAGAGATGATAAGGTTGTGTCCTCTATATGAGGACGACTGTAAGTAGCAATCCGACTAAGACTTCAAGTGGAAGGTCTAGGTCGAGATCAGATGGTAAAGAACCATCATATTTACCATATTCTGTGCTAACCTCTTATTACAGTGAAGTGACCAAGCTGTCCGTCGATTGTTGGATATTGGCGCGATCGTGATGTCCCGATCGAAGTGCATCAATCGACTGATGGTGATGAATCAATCAAATACGCAATGTCAAAAAGAAAACGTTTGACGGCGCCACTTCACGATAAGATAAGGTTCCACCTCATGATAAGTTCCACAAATTGAGGATCTGGATCCAGACTTATTCCAATGCACAAGTCTATAAAAGGATGGAAGAACTCAAACCCAAAGATCATCAATTCTTTGCTCCCAAGTGCTCCAACAATGATATGTTAGTGCATATAAGAATCATATATCTCCACAATAGTATGATATTGTCCACTTTAGACCTAAGCCCTCATTATTTTATTTTTGGACTTTACCCAAAAGGCATCAAACCAATGAAGATATCTTTTTATCTTATAAGCAAATGATCTTTTCCATGTCTTACTAATATGAGACTTTGATTGTATTCCACATACTCCCAACAATCCCCCCCTCAAACAAAGAACCATATTAAGCCCCCTCAAGCATATCCTTCCTTGAAGGACTTCCTCTGCTTGATGTCTGATCCTCAATCCACCAAGACTTTCCTACTAAGATCGGTCGCCGACCACAAAACTTCCTACCAGTTGTCCAACCCTTCTTCCCCAACTGGACTTCCTGCCAGTTGTTCGATCCTTCTGACCCAACTGGACTTTCTGCTTGGTGTCTGGTTCTCTTGACCCGGACATGGGAGCTCTACTTCCTTCATTCGAGGATCATGGATTGACATGGACCATGACTCTGATACCAATTATTAGTGCATATAAGAATCATATATCTCTACAATGGTATGATATTGTCCACTTTGGACCTAAGCCCTCATGGTTTTATTTTTGGACTTTACCCAAAAGGCCTCAAACCAATGGAGATATCTTTTTATCTTATAAGCACATGATCTTTTTCATGTCTTACTAATGTAAGACTTTGATTGTATTTCCCATACTCCCAACACACTATGCTTCTACGATGACACTACAATGCCAACACACTGACGATAAGCTTTTCATCTCAAATTCATATTCATCGATAGTATTAGTTGATTTCTCATTCAGTTTAATTTGTAATCGGAGTTTTCATCATAACGAGGTGAGGTAGGCTTGTTGTCTTATCCTCGAGTTTTTGTCTCTCGATTTTTGTGATTGTTGTCTCCTACCTCCAACAAAGAGGAGACTCTATAGTGGATTGCGCCTTCGTACGTGGTCAAGGATTGCAGGGCCTTGGAGTAGCAACCATTAGGTTGTGAACCAAGTAAAAATAAAGTGTCTATTTATTTTCTACTGTTTTAATTTCCACTGCATTGCTCGTATTTTGAAATGAAAAGAGTTTTTAAAGCTTGCTATTCACCCCCCCCTCTAGCGATGCTTCTCGATCCAACATACAAGACTTCATTTCTCTAACGTACTATCATCTCGCCACGTCCTAATACTATGTTGTAAAGATTGATGAGTTATTAACCCTATGTAGCCATTCTAAAAATTAAAACAAAAACTTAACTAAGCATGCAAGTCTAATTTCATGTAATAGAACAAACAAATTTAGTACTAGCTCTCTCTGGACCATAAAATCGATTCGGTTTATCCACGTAGTGGATTTGGTCCTTGGGAACCCAGTACTTATTAGATCCTAATTGTTGAATTAAAGTGGTCTTAGGGACCTATGCTTGGACTTGATTTCTATTACAGTTTACGATTGACATATACGACTTGTTAGTCGTGGTTGATCTAAATCCTAGTCCGACCTTGTTGTACACGGGCCTTTGTGATCCAAGTAGTAGGTCAAGTCCCTTGGATCCCAAAGTGAACCTTTCCAATGTTTGCCTAAGATCTTTGACTTGTCCTTTCAAGAGTGAGTTGTCAACTTCGAGTTTTTCAACTCGAGTTGAGTCCTCCTCTTGAACTTGACTAGTCGAAGAGGTTAGGGAGACCTCATGTTTAAGAAGTTTAACCTCCTCAACTAAGGTCTCAACCTTGGACTCGAACTTAGCTAATTTTTTAGTTAATAATTTAATTGCACCATACAATGTATCGATTAAAGAGCAACTCACCTTGAGTGAACCTTTTGAACTAGATACGGATCCGTGATTTGTCTTGAATTGAAACTCGTCTTCAGATCCGGAGTCAGACTCTTCCTCGGGTTCGATAGGGTTGGCCATGAAGATGAGGTTGTTGAGCTCATCTTCCTCCTTCGACGATTCCTCCCACGTAGCATTGAGTGATTTCTTGGACTGTGGTGCCTTGTTCTTGAATCTTGGACACTCCGACTTGATGTGGCCCATCCTATTGCACTCATAGCATATATAGTTAGAACTTTGTTTTGACTTACCCTCCATGGATTGATTGATTAGCCTCCTTCTACTCTTGATTATTTTCCAAATTAGATTCACTAGTTCGGTCTCCATCTCGTCATTCACCTCCGACCCGTACTCATCTTCTTCCTCCGAAGGTGGTTTACTCTTCGGCTTCTTCTTCAGACCTGCAAATAAAGCGATACTTTTCTCAGCAGGGGCCGAATTAGATTGCTCATGTAATTCAAATACAAAAAATAATTCATCTAACCTAATTTTTGAAAGGTCCTTAAAAACCTTGTAGGCATCAACCATGGATGCCCACAAGGTAGTCCTAGGGAACGCGTTTAGTGTATACTTGATTATGTCCCAGTTTTTGACCTTTTGTCCGATCAAATGTAACCCATTCATAATGTCTCATATGCGAACGTAGAGTTGAGTGGCTGACTCAAGTTCCTGCATTTTTAAGTTAAACAATTTATTTAAAAGTAAATCCCTCTTACATACCTTGGTGTCGACGGTTCCTTCATGAAGCTCGATGAGCTTGTTCCACAAGTCCTTTGCGCTTATGAACGGGCCGACACGGTTGATCTCCTCTTTGGATAGCCCTCATTGTAGGAATTGTTGGGTTTCCGGCACCGCGGCCAGTGTGTATTCGAACATGTTTCGTAAACATATGCACAGCGGAAGAAATAAAAATAATAAATCTACATTTATTACAACACACACATCACACACATGCATAGTACAATATGTGTAGACATAACCGTAAATTTAAATTTTGCAATAAAAGGAAATTTAACTACGTATACCTTACGTATCACGTGTAGCGGGAAAGGCATCAACCGGAACGATCCTCACTAGAATCGTCTCTATCCGTATCCACGCCGAGTATCTTCGGGATGACTTCACCAAGTCACGAGCTTCATCTTCGTACGGGTTACTAGCCTCGTGTTGAAGACGATGTGATCGAGAGAAGATCACGATCCGAATCCAAATTCGGATCCAAAACGAGTCCTCAAAACTCGTTTCTCCGGAGAGGTATTCGTCAACCGTTTGACGAATCCTTCGTCCTCCACCTATGAGGATTACCGGAGATCGAATCCCCGGCAAAGCTACCGCTGTCAGAGCTCCAAACGTCGTCCAAACGACGATCCAACGAGAGGGAAACAAGCTGTCCAGAAAACTGGACAGCTTTGGTGGAGGAGTAGGGGCTGGCCAAAAAGGAAAGGTGGAAGCTCACCTTATTACCGAACCCAAGGGAGATCACCGAAGCTCCTTCGGCAGCAGCTCGACGCCGACAAGTGGAGAAGACGGCAGCAGCTGGTCGCCGGTTGGAGGAGAAGGGGCGGAGACACTAGGGTTGGCGCCGACTTCTTCAAAGGGGAGAGGTGGGCGGCAACTCTAGGTTAGGGTTTTTGGATTAGGGCTTAACAAACCCTTAAGCCCTCTTTTATAGAGAACTAATTCTCTTAATGGTTATTGAATCATAACCATAAGGCTTGTTAACCCGCTCCATTAATATAAGTTAAAATAAACCAAACCATGATGGTTTATTTTAAGTTAAAACGAACCGAACCAACTTTGGTTCATTCGTTTAAAATAAACCAAACCCTCTGGTTTATTCTCCTCCATTGGATTAGAACCAAACCATTTTGGTTCATCCATTATGTCTTCATAAGACATGGCCCATCCACGCTTCCATTGTGACTGAAATGATTTCATGCTCGCTTCTTGTTTGGTCCAGCCAAACTTAGTTTCTCTCGGTCTGAGAATCTCATTCTCAAGCTCGTTTTAAATCCTTCGGATTACGCTCGTTGTGCGTGTGACCAAATAGGTTCTCGGTTTATGTTGGTCATCTATAATTAACCATTAATTATAGAACGATAATGAGTGGCACATAGTAGTACATCATGATCCCTAATTAACCGAAAAGATCAACGGTTGATCCAGAACTATTTCTGAAACCCTTCAGCAGCTCGAATGAATCGTGCCCCATTCCATTCACTCATTTTATACCCACTTGGTTCAGGACATGGTCTATAGTGTAAGTCCCCACTAGGCTGACTACGTCACACCTAGCCCAAGTATCATTTCCTCGTCCTACGGATTCTAGTTACTGCACATGTATCGAAGAGTACCTCACTCTAAACATGTAATGCTTTAGCCAAAGACTTTAGTAACAATCCGACGAGAGGCCATGGGTATACATCTCCTCGCAAGGAGTGGTGAATCCTTTATAGGCTATTCAAACACCTTCGATCACTTCGACTTATACCCAATCATCCCGGGTCCACATCTCCTTAGAGATGCTTGCTTAAGATGTCAAAGCATAAGTCTTCATGATCAAGATGACTTGAAAACCGCAAGTCAAAGGAATATCGCACTTAAGCTACAGTAAGAACTTCATTGACATATCTATATATGCAGAGAACCATATGAAGTCTTACGGCTGGTCACTCCAATGAACTAGTTACCATAACTAGCATCCACGATTAAATTCGGACATCACAATGTCTCCAGCCAGTGAGAATCAGCTGCTTGGATACACCAAGGAGTATACCTCATGCTAGTCTCGACAGAATTGATGGTGTCCAAATCCATCAATTCATCGACTAGGGATAATTCCGATACATCACAATTACACATGTAGAGATACTCACTAGTTGTGATCCAATCACAAATTCTCTCATGCTGTGAGTCGTATCGCGGACATTCAGTAAATGAGTTTAAGATCCAATCAAATACATGAAACCATGTATACTCAAATAGTGAATCTTCATTTATCATATAAATGGTTCATACATAAGGCGATTGCCTTAGGACATCTCTCATATATTACTAACAGACTCCCACTTGGCCTAATGCCAATCGCTACGGTATCCAATACCATAAGCTGTAACATGACCCTCAAACTTACTTTGAGGTAATGCCTTAGTCAAAGGATCCGCTAAGTTCCTTTCAGTGGGGATTTTCTCGATTTGTATTTCTTTCCTACTGATGATCTCTCTGATAAGATGATAGCGGCGAAGCACATGTTTGGATCGTTGATGAGACCTTGGCTCTTTCGCCTGTGCAATTGCTCCATTATAGTCGCAGTAGACCGGTATTGCTTCAACAATGGCTGGAATCACACCAAGTTCATAAATGAACTTCTTGATCCAAACCGCTTCCTTTGCTGCTTCCGAAGCTGCAATGTATTCTGCCTCAGTGGTAGAATCCGCTACAGTGTCTTGTTTGGAACTTTTCTAACTCACTGCGCCCCCATTCAAGGTGAACACATATCCAGACTGAGACCTGGAATCATCCTTGTCTGTCTGGAAGCTGGCATCCGTATACCCGCGTATCACCATGTCCCCTTCTCCATATATTAGGAACACATCCTTAGTTCTTCTTAAGTACTTAAGGATCGTCTTAACAGCCACCCAATGATCCATTCCTGGATCAGACTAGTATCTTCTCGTGACACTCAGAGCATACGATACATCGGGCCTCGTACATAACATAGCATACATGATAGATCCTATTGCGGATGCATAGGGAATCTTACTCATGCAAATCCTCTCGTCTTCTGTGCGCGGACACATAGACTTCGAAAGGTGTACCCCATGCCTGATGGGTAGGAAACCTTTCTTGGATTCCGACATACTAAACCTCTTTAGCACTCAGTATATATATGTAGACTGTGAAAGACCAAGCAACCGTTTCGATCTATCTCTATAGATCTTAATCCCGAGGATGTAGGTTGCTTCTCCCAGGTCTTTCATGGAGAATGTCTTGGATAACCAAACCTTAATTGATTGTAAGATTGAAACATCATTTCCTATAAGTAATATGTCATCGACATACAATACTAGGAACACGACTGCACTCCCACTAACCTTCTTGTACACACAAGGTTCGTCTGGATTTTGTGAGAAATCAAACTTTTTGATTGTCTCATCAAAACGGATATTCCAGCTCCTGGATGCTTGCTTCAATCCATATATGGACCGTCGTAATTTGCATACCTTGGTTTTATCAACCGATGTGAAACCCTCAGGTTGTATCATATACACGTCCTCGAGCAGGTTTCCATTAAGGAAAGCTGTTTTCACATTCATCTGCCATATCTCAAAATCATAATGAGCCGCTATGGCCAGGAGCATCCGAATGGATTTAAGCATAGCTACAGGCGAATAGGTTTCGTCATAATCAACACCTTGTTTTTGACAATATCCTTTCGCCACTAATCTAGCTTTATAGGTAATCACATTACCATCCATGTTGGTTTTCTTCTTGAAAACCCACTTGCACCCTATAGGCTTGATGCCTTTAGGTGGGTCAACCAAGTTCCAAACTTGGTTTTCATACATGGAATCCATTTCCGACTTCATGACTTCAAGCCACTTATCCCTTTCTGAACTTGTCAGCACTTCTTCATAACTGGTAGGCTCCTCATCATCAATGAGTAACACGTCGTTCGATTCACTTACGAGAAATCCATATCTCTCAGGAATGTTGCGTGTTCTACCAGATCTACGAAGATGTGGTGTTACTGAGGTCCAAATTGATTGCTCATCACTATGAGTTATCTACCGCTGTGCTTCACCGTATCTCATCAATGTCTATTTGAGTCTCTTGAGCCTCCGACACTCCCACTATTTTCTTGCAAGAGAAACTCTTTCTCTAGAAACACAGCATGCCTTGAAACAAACACCTTTTGTTCTACAGGATGATAGAATTGGTAACCCCTTGTTTCCTTAGGGTATTCAATAAATAGACATTTATCAGACTTAGCATCCAATTTGTCTGATACAGTCCGCTTCACATAAGCAGGACAACCCCATATCTTCAAGTAAGATACATGAGGTTTCTTACTATTCCATATCTCATATGGAGTAGTAGAGACTACCTTGGTTGGCATTCTGTTTAACAAGTAAACAGCTGTCTGAAGTGCATAGCCCGAAAAGGACTTGGGAAGATTCGCATGATTCATCATTGACCTGACCATGTCCAACAAGGTCCGATTACGCCTCTCAGATACACCATTATGTTGTGGTGTATATGGCGGAGTCCATTGAGACAATATGCCATTGTCTCTTAGATAATTAAGAAACTCTTGACTTAAGTATTCACCACCTCGATCCGATCGAAGTATTTTAATACTCTTGTCATGTTGTTTCTCTACTTCATTTCTGAATTCTTTGAACCTTTCAAAGGCTTCAGACTTGTGTTTCATCAAGAACACATACCCAAACCGTGAGTGATCATCGGTGAAGGTAATGAAGTAGCTATAGCCTCCTAAAGCTTGAGTTGACATAGGTCCACATACATCAGAATGTATTAGACCTAGTAACTCTCCCACTCTTTCACCTTTTCCAGTAAAAGGTAACTTAGTCATCTTGCCTTTTAAGCATGATTCGCATGTATCGTATGAATCTAATTCAAATGATTCCAGAATTCCACATCGGTGTAATTCGGACATGCATTTCTTGCTTACATGGCCAAGACGACAATGCCACATGTAGGAGTCTAATCGATTATCCTTTCGAGCACGCTTGTTGCTCGCTTCGATATTGAAAATGTCACTGGATACGTCCAACGTATAAATGCCATTGCTCAAAGTTCCAGTTCCATAAAGTATGCTATTCAAAGTTATATAACAACAATTGTTACTAAACATCAAATGGAAACCATTTCTATTTAAGCAGGAAATAGAAACAATGTTCTTTATTAGAGAAGGAACACAATAGCAATTGTCCAGTTCCAAGACTAGTCCACTAGGGAGCTTCAGCAAATAAGTTCCGATGGTGACCGTAGCAACCTTTGCTCCATTGCCAACTCGCAAATTTGACTTCCCTCTAACGAGTCTTCTTCTATTCCTTAGCCCCTATATGTCATTACATATATGTGAGCCACACCCAGTATCCAATACCCAAGTGTCTAAGGAAGTAGAATGACAATCAATAACGAAGATACCTGAAGAGGATGGGGCATCGGATGCCTTCTTCTTCTTCATGGACTCAAGATAAATCTTACAGTTTCTTCGCCAGTGGCCTTTCTTGCCACAGTGATGGAAAGTGCCCTTTTGTGCTGGTTCTGCCTTCTTTGTTGGATCGAAGCGGATTGCTAGAGGGGGGGTGAATAGCGATAAACCCTTTTTCTAATTCGTTTGTTAAAACTCAAGTAGACAGTTAATTGCAGCGGAAAGATAAACTATAAATAAATGAGACAAATGTCTTTTTTACTTGGTTCGTAGCCTTCGGCTACTACTCCAAGACCTTAGTGATCCTTGATCACGCACGGAGGGCAATTCACTAAAAACACTCCTCCTCGTTGGAGGTAGGAGTTTGACGATTACAAAAAAAACTTCGAAAGAAAAGATAGAGAGACAAACCCTCTCTTCTATTAATGTAAAGTGCAACGATAGAAAACCTCGATTAATAAAAGGAATTGCAATATTTAAAGAGACGACAAAATAAGAATATCAACAACTAAAAGAGTAGAAAGTAAACTAGGGTTGTTGACAGCACTTCGTCATAGAATCGTCGGAAAATCGCAGAGTTGTGGAGGTTTGTGAGCACTTAGAGATGATGAAAAACCCTAGGAGAAGCCCTCCTTTTATAGCCTTTAAGCCCCTCATCGAATGGGTCTTCAACCAATAGGAATTGGGCACAAAACTCCTTGAAAAATGGTGATAAGGCTGAGACCACGGTTGGCTGGCCGGTTGAACTGGCTGGTTGAACTGATGGCCAGAATTTTTGACTACAATAAAGAGTTAGCTCAAAATATAAGTGAATTTGACGGCCACTTGTCGTCCGATCTCAACATAGACCTTCCATGGGAAATCTTGGGTCGGATCGTCGCCTAAGGACGTCCCCGTACAAAGGACACGACCTCACTTCACTTTACTCACTCGAGCTTACCTCGATACTTACTATGTCGATTTTGCTTCCAGCCTTCCACTTGATTCCTTTGACTCCCTCCGAAGTCACTCGAGTGTCGCCCGACCACCGCAGCTTCCTCCGCGTGTCGCTAGCCTTCAGCTCTAGCTATAGCAATTTTCTGTACACTCGATTCAGCTCGTGAGATAACGACATGAACTTAACTTTGTATCGTTTGCTATAATCAAAACTCATGTTCGACTTAAGTGCCTACTGCACCAACAATCTCCCCCTTTTTGATTTATGGCAAACCCACATACAAAGTTAAGAAAAATAAATTAAGTGCATTAAGCAAAATGAGCAAGAGATATGCATGAATGAGCAGGAGTATAAAAAAGCATGAATGAGCAGGAGTATATAAAAACTTTTTTTTCAAGTGCTCCCCCTTGAGGAATCCTCCCCCTTGACTGAGGGTGAGTACTTGAGAAAGAGTTTTAACTCTCCCCCTTGATGTTTGCTACTAAACAAAAGAATTAAGTAACCGTAATTACTTAATATTGGCCATAGTGTTTAAAATAAGTTTTAAGTTAAGAAATTAAAAAATTGATTTCTTAACCTTGGCCTTTACTTCCGTTTTGTTAACAAGTTAACTTAAAGTTAAGTAAACCTTTCGCTTTGTTAACACGAACAAGTTAACTAAGCCTTGGCCATAAAAAATTATCCCTTAACTTTGGCCTTTTCTCCCCTTTGCCATATATCGAAAAGAGTGAGGGTGTGTGTGGAATAAAAATAAGTATTAATTTGAAAATGTTCCACATTATTTTGAAAATAATATACCAAAATAAGTTCATCTATAAAATGTTCGACTCATATTTGGCTTGATTGATATGAAAGATCAACCAGTCCTGGTCAGAGTCGGTTAGTATGTATGATTATACTCCGTGGTTCATAGCGATGCACTAGCTCTACATCTGGAACCAGGAGTAAGGTCCTAACATCTCACGCCCATCTATGTGGCTAAGTACACAAACACATTAGTCCTATGTGTTGTGAGATGTATTGGCTCCTTAAATCTATAGGTGCATGATATCTAAGGTATGTCCTATGCTAGTTCCATAAAAATGAAAATTAAGAAATAGTAGTAAGAAAATATAATTTGCAAGTTCCTATTCTACTACGCACATGCCCAATTTTCGTCTTAATAGACTAAATTCGGCTTCGGGTAGGGGTTTAGTAAATAGGTCTGCTAAGTTAGACTTCGATTCGACGTATTCGAGTTGTATGGCTCCGTTGGCCACATGTTCTCGAATGAAATGGTGTTTGACCTCTATATGTTTGGTCCTAGAGTGACATATCAGATTCTTAGTAAGATTAATTGAACTAATGTTATCTACGTGGAGTTTCGTGTTTGTAAAGTCTAACTTAAAGTCGCGGAGAGTGTGCTTCATCCAAAGAAGCTGAGTGACACACTCACCCATCGCGATGTATTCGGCTTCGGTGGTAGATAAGGCAACACAGTGTTGCTTCCTACTGCACCAACTCACTAGACTCGAGCCAAGAAGTTGACAACAACCACTCGTACTCTTTCTATCGAGCTTACTACCGGCATAGTCCGAATCGGAGTAGCCGGTTAGTTCGAACTCGGTAGATCTAGGGTACCAAATACCAACATTAAGTGTACCCTTTAGATATCTAAGGATACGCTTGACTAGAGTTAGGTGAGACTCCTTGGCACAAGTTTGGAACCTTGCGCACATACTTACTGCAAATAGGATATCAGGTCGGCTTGCAGTTAAGTAAAGGAGACTCCCTATTATGCTCCTATAGTATTTTAAATCAATTGAGTTTCCGATTAAATCTTCTTCTATATTAACATTAGTTGCCATTGGGGTATTAATAATTTTAGCGTCTTGCATTCCAAAGTGTTTAATTAATTCCCTAGTATATTTGCGTTGATGTAGGTATATTCTTCTTTAATGTATCCATTTAAGAATACAGATTTCACATCCATTTGAAACAACTTAAATCCTCGATGTGTTGCATATGCTAATAGCATTCGAATGGACTCTAATCTAGCTACTGGGGTATAGGTCTCGTCGTAATCTAAACCTTCGACTAGACTAAACCCTTTAGCGACTAGTCTAGCTTTATTTCTAACTACTTCACCTTTATCATCAAGTTTATTTCTAAACACCCACCTTGTTCCAATGATTGTTTTATCTTTAGGTGGTGGTACTAATTCCCATACTTCATTCCTAGTGAATTGAGCCAACTCTTCTTGCATTGCAATAATTCAATCGGGATCAAGAAGAGCTTGGTCAATAGTTTTGGGTTCAATTTTAGAAATCAAAGATATTTGACTAAGGTTTCTGTATGAGGCTCTAGTTCGAACTCCTAGACTTGGATCACCTATCACTTGGTCGATAGGATGATTCGTTTGAGTCCTAGTTGGATTTGGGTTTGAGTCTACAACTTGATCCATAGGATGACTCGGTTGAGTTCTAGTTTGGTTGGAGTCATCTATCACTTGGTCGATAGAGTGACTTGGTTGACTTAGGTTAGGATTAACACTAGACCTGATCTCCGGATCAGAGTTAGGTCTAGTATAAGTCGGCTCACTAATTGGGGTTGTCGGGGGTTTTGTAGGTTCGTGTTCTTCATCAAATACTACATTGATAGTCTCCTCGACTCTAAGGGTGTCGTGGTTATATACTCTATAAGCTCTGCTTGTAGTCGAGTATCCTAGAAAGATTCCGGTCGTGGTTTTGGATGTAAATTTCCTTAGGTAATCCTTAGTGTTTAGGATATGTACCTTACACCCAAATACCCTAAAGTACTTGATGTTAGGTATTTTATCGTGATAAATCTCGTATGAGGTCTTAAGGTGCCTCTTTACCATAAGGATCCTATTTTGGACATAGCATGCCGTACTAACGGCTTCCGCCAAAAACCTATCGGGTAGGTTATACTCATTTAACATTGTCCTAGTGGCTTCTTGTAGGGTTCTATTTTTGCGTTCTACTAGGCCATTTTGTTGTGGAGTTCTAAGGCAAGAGAACTCATGGTGGTATCCATTTAGGTTCTGACTGCAGAAACCTATGGTTTTCGAATTCACCACCATGATCAGTCCTAAGTCTTTTGATTTTAATGTTTTATTGATTTTCTATTAACTTAAATAGGTTGATTAATTGATCTAGGGTATCACTTTTGTGTTTGATGAACCTAACCCAAGTAAATCTAGAATAGTCATCAATTATGACTAAGCGGAATTTACTTCCATTAAGTGACTTAGCTCCGTGTGAATCAAATAGATCCATGTGTAGGAGCTCAAGCACACTTTTGGTTCGTTCTTGATTAGTTAGTTGATGTTGTGTCCTAGATTGTTTACCTTGTTGACAAGCATTACATATTTTATTATCCAAGTTATTGAGGTTAGGCAAACCTCTGACTAAGTCACTCTGACTCATCTTGTGAATGAGTCTTGGGTGTGAGTGACCGAGTCGTCGGTGCCACAACCATGATTCCTCTTGCCGTGTCATAAGACACTTAGTTGAGGAGTTAGTTAAGTTAATAGTGTAAATGTTGTTATTTCTAGTTCCCTTAAGAATTGTTTTAGAGGTTTCGTTTGTATTAATTACGCATTCATTTTCTAGAAATATGACCTTATAGTTATTATCACACAATTGACTTACATTAAGTAGATTATATTGAAAATTTTCTACTAATAAAACTTTTTGAATAACAAAATTTGAGTTAAGCTCAATATCACCTGATCCGATGATTTTGAGCTTGCCGTTATTTTCGAAGGCTACCGATCCTTGTCGTTTGAATCGAAGCTTCGAAAACTTGAGTTGATCCCCGGTCATGTGTCGGGAGCAACCACTGTCCAACATCCATTGATCCTACACGCAAGGTAGTTGGATCGGATATTTGATTTATTAAAGATTGGTTGAAAATTATTAACCTAAATCATCTCACCCATGTCTACATGATCAAACACGTTAACCCTATATGTTCTTGTGAGATGACTTCAAATTTTACTTGATTTAAATTTAATGACTTAAACACTTGTCAACCTTGCGTTAGATTCGGATTTGACCTTAGGCTTATCAAGTCACCTTTTCAAGATCATGGCTTCCAGGTCGTGGCGAGGCACAGAGGCCTTCTTTGATTGGAACAATGACCACTTCCTTAGACAAAGCCATTTTCAAGAAAATAGAGACTTGACTCACCTAAGACCACTTCCTGGTCTAACTAGTCTAGGATACGGCGAGGTAGCTTCAGCTAGTTCCGCTCGGTCAAGTGCACCGAACTAGATACGCCTTATCTAGCCCGAATACACAAGACTCCGCTTTCCTAGCATACTATCATCTCGCCGCATCCTGGTACTATGTTATCAAGTATTGACGAGTTATAGTCCTATCTAACCATTCTAAAAAGGAAAATCAAACTAAATAAAAACCTAAGCATGCAATTTCTAGGTTAAAACACAAACAAGTTTTGTACTAGCTCCCCCTGGACCGTTGAATCGATTCGGCCTCTCCACATAGTGGATTTGGTCCTTGGGAACCCAGTACTGGTTCGATCCTAAGTTTGAAATCAAGGTGGTCTTAGGGACCCATGCTTGGACACGTTTTTTATGTCGACTTACAATCGACATATACAACTTATTGGTCGTGTTTGAGCTAAACCCTAGCCCGACCTTGTTGTACACGGCCCTTTGCGATCCAAGTAGGAGGTCAAGTCCTTTGGATCCCAAAGTAAACCTTTCCAACGTATTCCTAAGATCTTCGACTTGACTCTTCAAGAGTGAGTTCTCAACTTCGAGTTTTTCAACCCAAGTTGAGTCCTTCTCTTGAACTCGTCTAGTCGAAGAGGTTAGGGAGTCCTCGTGTTTGAGGAGTTTAACTTCCTCAACCAGGGTCTCGACCTTGAACTCGGACTTAGCTAACTTTCTATTTAAAAACTTAATTGCACTATAAAGTGTAGTAATGAGAGACCGACTTACCTTGAGTGTATCTTTTGAACCGGATGCATATCCGTGGCTTGTCTTGAATAGTGCTTCACAGTCCGACTTGTCTTCGGTTTCCGATTCAAGTTTCAGTTCCGACTCCGTCTCCGATTCCACTGGTTTAGCCATGAGGACTCGATCATTGTCTTCTTCCTCGGAAGCTTCTTCCCATGTAGCGTTGAGTGCCTTTTTGTATTTTGGTGTTTTGCTTTTGAGCTTTGGGCATTCGGACTTGATGTGTCCAAACGTGTTGCATTCATAACACCTAATATTAGAACTTTTAGGCTTACCTTCATTGGGTCGAGTGACGGTTCGCTTTCGGCCCTTGACTATCCTCCGAACTAGGCTGACTAGTTCGACCTCCATTTCCGGGTCGACCTCCGAATCGGACTCATCCTCTTCTTCCTTCGGGGGTGGCTTGCTAGCGGTTTTCTTCTTTGAACCTGCAAATAGTGCTATGCCTTTCTCGGGTTCCGAGTTAGACTGCTCATGAAGTTCAAATCGTAAAAAGTTCATCTAACCTAAGTTTAGAAAGATCCTTGAGACCTTGTAGGCATCGACCATGGATGCCCACAAGGTAGTCCTCGAAAGGAGTTTAGGACATACCTTATAAGGTCGCAGCTGACCTTTTGCCGATCGTGTAGATTGTTGACTATGTCTTGACGCGGCATGAAGTTGCGTCACGGACTCGTGTTCCTGCATTTTTAGATTATATAGTTTATTAAATAAAAGATCACGCTTACATACCTTGGCTTCATCGGTCCCTTCGTGTAGCTCCACTAGCTTTGTCCAAAGGTCCTTTGCGCTTATGAAGGGGCCGACGCAATTTAATTCCTCCTTAGACAAGCCACATTGAAGAATTTGAGTTGCCTTGACATCGGTTTCGACTTGTCATTTTGTCGCAATGGTCTATTGGTCATAACCCAAGGATTCACCCACTTCATTAATCGGAAGTGTGAAACCCGTTTGGATTATAATCCACATCTCGATTTGGGTTTTGAGAAAGCATTCCATCCGACCTTTCCAGTAACAGAAATCATCTCCGTTGTAAAACGGAGGTCGGACGGTGCTAAAACCCTCGAGATGGGCCATTTGGAAGGGAAAGCTTGCACAAAAAAAATACCAAAAAAACACGAAAAAGGTTCCAAGACTTCGCCTTGGGTTAGTAATGTAGGAAATGAAAAGAAACTAAAGGAATAAACGAGAAATAACCAACTAAAAAAAATGAGCACTTACAACCTTCGATGTCCCCGAAATTGTACTAAACGATGGTCTTTCAGGATGAATACAGCTTGTTACGAGGGTTTACCCTGGTAAGAATGTAGATCTCTCCGAGAGCTTCGTTTTGGTAGGTAGACCGTTTCGTGGGTCAACTTGTACGAAAAGTTATGCCCATTTTACCGTCGGCTACTCCAAAAGCGAATACTTGCAAAACAAAGTCAAACGAAGAGTACCAAGACTTCGTCTTGGATTAGTAGTGCGGGAAAAAATTTAAACGAACGAAAAACAAATCTGTAAGAAAATGTTAGATTGGTGGTTTCACCAAATCTAAGCGCCCCCGGCTCTGATATCAATTGTTGGATCGAAGCGGATCGCTAGAGGGGGGGTGAATAGCGATAAACCCTTTTTTTAATTCGTTCGTTAAAACTCAAGTAGACAGTTAATTGCAGCGGAAAGATAAACTATAAATAAATGAGACAAATGTTTTTTTACTTGGTTCGTAGCCTTCGGCTACTACTCCAAGACCCTCGTGATCCTTGATCACGCACGAAGGGCAATTCACTAAAAACACTCCTCCTCGTTGGAGGTAGGAGTTTGACGATTACAAAAAAAATTTCGAAAGAAAAGATAGAGAGACAAACCCTCTCTTCTATTAATGTAAAGTGCAACGATAGAAAACCTCGATTAATAAAAGGAATTGCAATATTTAAAGAGACGACAAAATAAGAATATCAACAACTAAAAGAGTAGAAAGTAAACTAGGGTTGTTGACAAAGACTTCGTCAGAGAGTCGCTAAAATCGCAGAGTTGTGGAGGTTTGTGAGCACTTAGAGATGATGAAAAACCCTAGGAGAAGCCCTCCTTTTATAGCCTTTAAGCCCCTCATCGAATGGGTCTTCAACCAATTGGAATTGGGCACAAAACTTCTTGAAAAATGGTGATAAAGCTTGACTCCTCGAGGCTGATTTTTGACCATCGATTGAACTGGCCGGTTGAACTGGCCCGGTTGAACTGGCCGGTTGAACTGGCCCGGTTGAACTGGCTAGTTGAACTGATGGCCAGGATTTTTGACTACAATAAAGAGTTAGCTCAAAATATAAGTGAATTCGACGGCCACTTGCCGTCTGATCTCAACATAGACCTTCCATGGGAAGTCTTGGATCGGATCGTCGCCTAAGGACGTCCCCGTACAAAGGACACGACCTCACTTCACTTTACTCACTCGAGCTTACCTCGATACTTACTATGTCGCTTTTGCTTCCGGCCTTCCACTTGATTCCTTCGACTCCCTCCGAAGTCACTCGAGTGTCGCCCGACCACCGCAGCTTCCTCCGAGTGTCACTAGCCTTCAGCTCCAGCTATAGCAATTTTCTGTACACTCGATTCAGCTCGTGAGATAACGACATGAGCTTAACTTTGTATCGTTTGCTATAATCAAAACTCAGGTTCGACTTAGGTGCCTACTGCACCAACATTCTTTGCCTTCTTGTTCTTCCCTTTCTTCTGTTCTTTTGCCTTCCTCTTAGAACCTTTCTTTGAGGAATCAACTAACAGAACCGCCTTCTCCTCATGCTTCACAGAAGGCTCCACAGTCTTCAGCATATTGAGAAGCTCAGGAATAGTGGATTCTAATTTGTTCATCCGATAGTTCATCACAAATTGTGAGAAACTCTTGGGAAAACAATGTAGAATTAAGTCAATACTTAATTCATGATCCATCACAAACCCGAGGGTTGCTAGCCGCTCGATGTACCCATTCATCTTTAGCACAAACTGCACTACAGACGAACCTCTTGCATCTTCGTGGTGAAGAGGAGCCTGGAGACTTTGAACCTTTCGGATCTCGCTTGCTCATCAAACAACTCATGAAGATGGAAGACCATGGTATTAGCATCCATTTTCAGTACCATCGCCTCTAGCATGATGCAACTCGCCAGCTCAGAATCTGCCACATGCTTCTGATAGACCAACATTTGGTCTGGAGTTGCATCGTCCTTAGGACGGTTGGGAAGAGGCTCTTCAAGGACATATGCTAGCTTTTCTGCCTTGAGAACAATTCTCAGGTTTCTAAGCCAGTCCAAGAAGTTAGGCCCAGTCATTTTGTTTGAATCCAAAATAGTGCGCAAATTCAAAGACGTCATGATCAATCGATTGACCTTGAAATACAAAACAAGCATATATGAGAAAATAATTTTAAAATGCATCAATATACATTTTTAAATCCCATTTATTTTTCGAATTTCAAAAACCCCAAAATCACTTCGGGAGATCGTAGGTCCATCTCCGAATGGGCTGATATCCACCATAGATATGAACAACCTTGGAGAGAGTCCAACAAGCCATTCATAACTACGATGGTAGGTATCAACTATACCGATTGCATATCACGTATATGCAACTATCATAATGTGTTATCAACTAATTGAATGTTCACACATACATTGGGTTGTTAACACATTAACAAGTATGCATCATATGCATAGCACCCAACTTCACCTCCCTTCACATCGACCTTGGAGAGAGTCCAACAAGCCGATGCTCCAGGTTAAAGCCAACCCATTAATCGAGAAATAGTTTTAATATGGTTAGAGCGCATTCAACCAATTAGTCCGTCTTGGAGAGAGTCCAACAACCAAAGCTAACGATTGACCTCTGACTCTTACCATTTAATATTAAACTATTCCATGGTTTGAACATGTTCGGGTTCGAGCCGGGCTTGGAGAGAGTTCAACAACCCGAACAAGAAATGGAACTCTGGTTCTAACCATATTAATGGAAGGTGTAGGCTTTAATATTAAGTTAGGGTTTTTATGTCTCATCCTCTTTGCTTGCAAATAACTATTATCTACATGACATGACATACATGACATACATCTACATGTCACGACATGCATGGCATAATGATATGCATCTAATGCAATTACATGACATACAATTATGTCATGTACAATATTTCCTTATATGTCATATCTATTTATGGAAATAAAATATGTTTAAGATTTGATTCTCCAAATCAAATCATGATTAAATTAGGAAACAAATTTCCAAATCTAATCACATATTTTATTTGTGGAAATAGTTGATTAAGGAAACTCAATTTAGGAAACCAATTTCCTAAATCATCAAAACTACTTATGGAAATAAAATATTTTTAAGATTTGATTTCCCAAATCAAATCATGATTAAATTAGGAAATAAATTTCCAAAATCTAATCAAATATTTTATTTATGAAAAATATCAATTTCCATAAATACTTCCAACTTTCCAAAAGTGGAAGATTTCCATAAATACTTCTTGACTTTCCAAAATTGAAAAATTTTCATAAACACTTCTAACTTTCCAAAATTGGAAAATTTCCATAAACACTTCTAACTTTCCAAAAGTAGAAAATTTCCAGAAATATCATTATGACTATCGCAAAACCATTTTACGATTATGTCAAAACACAACCTAGGCTCTGATACCACTGTTTGGCTTGCTAGCGGTTTTCTTCTTTGAACCTGCAAATAGTGTTATACCTTTCTCGGGTTCCGAGTTAGACTGCTCATGAAGTTCGAAATCAGAAAAAAGTTCATCTAACCTAAGTTTAGAAAGATCCTTGGAGACCTTGTAGGCATCGACCATGGATGCCCACAAGGTAGTCCTCGGAAAGGAGTTTAGGACATACCTTATAAGGTCGCAGTTTTCGACCTTTTGCCTGATCGCGTGTAGATTGTTGACTATGTCTTGGACGCGGGCATGAAGTTGTGTCACGGACTCGTGTTCCTGCATTTTTAGATTATATAGTTTATTAAATAAAAGATCACGCTTACATACCTTGGCTTCATCGGTCCCTTCATATAGCTCCACTAGCTTTGTCCAAAGGTCCTTTGCGCTTATGAAGGGGCCGACGCGATTTAATTCCTCCTTAGACAAGCCGCATTGAAGAATTTGAGTTGCCTTGACATCGGTTTCGACTTGTCGTTTTGTCGCAATGGTCTATTGGTCATAACCCAAGGATTCACCCACTTCGTTAATCGGAAGTGTGAAACCCGTTTGGATTATAATCCACATCTCGATTTGGGTTTTGAGAAAGCATTCCATCCGACCTTTCCAGTAACAGAAATCATCTCCGTTGTAAAACGGAGGTCGGATGGTGCTAAAACCCTCGAGATGGGCCATTTGGAAGGGAAAGCTTGCACAAAAAAAATACCAAAAAAACACGAAAAAGGTTCCAAGACTTCGCCTTGGGTTAGTAATGTAGGAAATGAAAAGAAACAAAAGGAATAAACGAGAAATAACCAACTAAAAAAAATGAGCACTTACAACCTTCGATGTCCCCGAAATCGTACTAAACGATGGTCTTTCAGGATGAATACAGCTTGTTACGAGGGTTTACCCTGGTAAGAATGTAGATCTCTCCGAGAGCTTCGTTTTGGTAGGTAGACCGTTTCGTGGGTCAACTTGTACGAAAAGTTATGCCCATTTTACCGTCGGCTACTCCAAAAGCGAATACTTGCAAAACAAAGTCAAACGAAGAGTACCAAGACTTCGTCTTGGATTAGTAGTGCGGGAAAAAATTTAAACGAACAAAAAACAAATCTGTAAGAAAATGTTAGATTGGTGGTTTCACCAAATCTAAGCGCCCCCGGCTCTGATATCAATTGTTGGATCGAAGCGGATCGCTAGAGGGGGGGTGAATAGCGATAAACCCTTTTTTTAATTCATTCGTTAAAACTCAAGTAGACAGTTAATTGCAGCGGAAAGATAAACTATAAATAAATGAGACAAATGTTTTTTATTTGTCTGTAGCCTTCGGCTACTACTCCAAGACCCTCGTGATCCTTGATCACGCACGAAGGGCAATTCACTAAAAACACTCCTCCTCGTTGGAGGTAGGAGTTTGACGATTACAAAAAAAATTTCGAAAGAAAAGATAGAGAGACAAACCCTCTCTTCTATTAATGTAAAGTGCAACGATAGAAAACCTCGATTAATAAAAGGAATTGAAATATTTAAAGAGACGACAAAATAAGAATATCAACAACTAAAAGAGTAGAAAGTAAACTAGGGTTGTTGACAGCACTTCGTCGTAGAGTCGTCGGAAAATCGCAGAGTTGTGGAGGTTTGTGAGCACTTAGAGATGATGAAAAACCCTAGGAGAAGCCCTCCTTTTATAGCCTTTAAGCCCCTCATCAAATGGGTCTTCAACCAATTGGAATTGGGTACAAAACTTCTTGAAAAATGGTGATAAAGCTTGACTCCTCGAGACTAATTTTTGACCATCGGTTGAACTGGCCGGTTGAACTGGCCCGGTTGAACTGGCCGGTTGAACTGGCCCGGTTGAACTGGCTAGTTGAACTGATGGCCAGGATTTTTGACTACAATAAAGAGTTAGCTCAAAATATAAGTGAATTCGACAGCCACTTGCCGTCTGATCTCAACATAGACCTTCCATGGGAAGTCTTGGGTCGGATCGTCGCCTAAGGACGTCCCCGTACAAAGGACACGACCTCACTTCACTTTACTCACTCGAGCTTACCTCGATACTTACTATGTCGCTTTTGCTTCCGGCCTTCCACTTGATTCCTTCGACTCCCTCCGAAGTCACTCGAGTGTCGCCTGACCACCGCGGCTTCCTCCGAGTGTCACTAGCCTTCAGCTCCAGCTATAGCAATTTTCTGTACACTCGATTCAGCTCGTGAGATAACGACATGAGCTTAACTTTGTATCGTTTGCTATAATCAAAACTCAGGTTCGACTTAGGTGCCTACTGCACCAACATTCTTTGCCTTCTTGTTCTTCCCTTTCTTCTGTTCTTTTGCCTTCCTCTTAGAACCTTTCTTTGAGGAATCAACTAACAGAACCGCCTTCTCCTCATGCTTCACAGAAGGCTCCACAGTCTTCAGCATATTGAGGAGCTCAGGAATAGTGGATTCTAATTTGTTCATCCGATAGTTCATCACAAATTGTGAGAAACTCTTGGGAAAACAATGTAGAATTAAGTCAATACTTAATTCATGATCCATCACAAACCCGAGGGTTGCTAGCCGCTCGATGTACCCATTAATCTTTAGCACAAACTGCACTACAGACGAACCTTCTTGCATCTTCATGGTGAAGAGGAGCCTGGAGACTTTGAACCTTTCGAATCTCGCTTGCTCATCAAACAACTCATGAAGATGGAAGACCATGGTATTAGCATCCATATGCTCATGCTGCTTTTGCAGCTCAGGTACCATCGCCTCTAGCATGATGTAACTCGCCAGCTCAGAATCTTCCGCATGCTTCTGATAGACCAACATTTGGTCTGGAGTTGCATCATCCTTAGGACGGTTGGGAAGAGGCTCTTCAAGTACATATGCTAGCTTTTCTGCCTTGAGAACAATTCTCAGGTATCTAAGCCAGTCCAAGAAGTTAGGCCCAGTCAGTTTGTTTGAATCCAAAATAGTGCGCAAATTCAAAGACGTCATGATCAATCGATTGACCTTGAAATACAAAACAAGCATATATAAGAAAATAATTTTAAAATGCATCAATATACATTTATAAATCTCATTCATTTTTCGAATTTCAAAAACCCCAAAATCACTTCGGGAGATCATAGGTCCATCTCCGAATAGGCTGATATCCACCATAGATATGAACAACCTTGGAGAGAGTCCAACAAGCCATTCATAACTACGATGGTAGGTATCAACTATACCGATTGCATATCACGTATATGCAACTATCATAATGTGTTATCAACTAATTGAATGTTCACACATACATTGGGTTGTTAACACATTAACAAGTATGCATCATATGCATAGCACCCAACTTCACCTCCCTTCACATCGACCTTGGAGAGAGTCCAACAAGCCGATGCTCCAGGTTAAAGCCAACCCATTAATCGAGAAATAGTTTTAATATAGTTAGAGCGCATTCAACCAATTAGTCCGTCTTGGAGAGAGTCCAACAACCAAAGCTAACGATTGACCTCTGACTCTTACCATTTAATATTAAACTATTCCATGGTTTGAACATGTTCGGGTTCGAGCCGGGCTTGGAGAGAGTCCAACAACCCGAACAAGAAACGGAACTCTGGTTCTAACCATATTAATGGAAGGTGTAGGCTTTAATATTAAGTTAGGGTTTTTATGTCTCATCCTCTTTGCTTGCAAATAACTATTATCTACATGACATGACATACATGACATACATCTACATGTCACGACATGCATGGCATAATGATATGCATCTAATGCAATTACATGACATACAATTATGTCATGTACAATATTTCCTTATATGTCATATCTATTTATGGAAATAAAATATGTTTAAGATTTGATTCTCCAAATCAAATCATGATTAAATTAGGAAACAAATTTCCAAATCTAATCACATATTTTATTTGTGGAAATAGTTGATTAAGGAAACTCAATTTAGGAAACCAATTTCCTAAATCATCAAAACTACTTATGGAAATAAAATATTTTTAAGATTTGATTTCCCAAATCAAATCATGATTAAATTAGGAAATAAATTTCCAAAATCTAATCAAATATTTTATTTATGAAAAATATCAATTTCCATAAATACTTCCAACTTTCCAAAAGTGGAAGATTTCCATAAATACTTCTAGACTTTCCAAAATTGAAAAATTTCCATAAACACTTCTAACTTTCCAAAATTGAAAAATTTCCATAAACACTTCTAACTTTCCAAAAGTAGAAAATTTCCAGAAATATCATTATGACTATCGCAAAACCATTTTACGATTATGTCAAAACACAACCTAGGCTCTGATACCACTGTTTGGTTTCCGGCACCGCGGCGAGTGTGTGTTCGAACATGTTTCGTAAACATGTGCATAGCGAAAGAAATAAAAATAATAAATCTACATTTATTACAACACACACATCACACGCATGCATAGTACAACATGTGTAGACATAACCGTAAATTTAAATTTTGCAATAAAAGGAAATTTAACTACGTATACCTTACGTATCACGTGTAGCGGCAAAGACATCAACCGGAACGATCCTCACTAGAATCGTCTCTATCCTTATCCACGCCGAGTATCTTCGGGATGACTTCACCAAGTCACGAGCTTCGTCTTCGTACGGGTTACTAGCCTCGTGTTGAAGACGATGTGATCGAGAGAAGATCACGATCCGAATCCAAATTCGGATCCAAAACGAGTCCTCAAAACTTGTTTCTCCGGAGAGGTATTCATCAACCGTTTGACGAATCCTTCGTCCTCCACCTTTGAGGATTACCGGAGATCGAATTCCCGGCAAGGATACCTCTGTCGGAGCTCCAAACGTCGTCCAAACGATGCTCCGATGAGAGGGAAACAAGCTATCCAGAAAACTAGACAGCTTTAGTGGAGGAGTAGGGGCCGGCCAAAAAGGAAAGGTGGAAGCTCACCTTATTACCGAACCCAAGGGAGATCACCGGAGCTCCTCCGGCAGCAGCTCGACGCTGGCAAGTGGAGAAGACGGCAGCAGCTGGTCGCCGGTTGGAGGAGAAGGGGCGGCGGCACTAGTGTTGGCGCCGACTTCTTCAAAGGGGAGAGGTGGGCGGCAACTCTAGGTTAGGGTTTTTGGATTAGGGCTTAACAAACCCTTAAGCCCTCTTTTATAGAGAACTAATTCTCTTAATGGTTATTGGATCATAATCATAAGGCCCGTTAACCCGCTCCATTAATATAAGTTAAAATAAACCAAACCATGATGGTTTATTTTAAGTTAAAACGAACCGAACCAACTTTGGTTCATTCGTTTAAAATAAACCAAACCCTTTGGTTTATTCTCCTCCATTGGATTAGAACCAAACCATTTTGGTTCATCCATTATGTCTTCATAAGACACCATCCACGCCCATTGCATGATCAAACGATTTCATGCTCGCTTCTTGTTTGGTCCAACCAAACTTAGTTTCTCTCGTCCGAGAATCTCATTCTCAAGCTCGCTTTTAAATCCTTCGGATTACGCTCGTTGTGCGTGTTACCAATTAGGTTCTCGTTTTATGTTGGTCGTCTATTATTAACATTTAATTTTAGTACAATCATGAGTTGCACATAGTAGTACATCATGATCCACAATTAACCGAAAAGATCAACGGTTGATCCAGAACTATTTCTGAAACCCTTCAGTAGCTCGAATGAATCGTGCCCCATTCCATTCACTCATCTTATACCCACTTGGTTCAGGACATGGTCTATAGTGTCAGTCTCCACTAGGCTGACTACGTCACACCTAGCCCAAGTATCATTTCCTCGTCCTACGGATTCTAGTTACTGCACATGTATTGAAGAGTACCTTACTCTAAACATGTAATGCTTTGGCCAAAGACTTTAGTAACAATCCGACGAGAGGCCATGGGTATACATCTCCTCGCAAGGAGTGGTGAATCCTTTATAGGCTATTCAAACACCTTCGATCACTTCGACTTATACCCAATCATCCAGGGTCCACATCTCCTTAGAGATGCTTGCTTAAGATGTCAAAGCATAAGTCTTCATGATCAAGATGACTTGAATACCGCAAGTCAAAGGAACATCGCACTTAAGCTACAGTAAGAACTTCATTGACATATCTATATATGCAGAGAACCATATGAAGTCTTACGGCTGGTCACTCCAATGAACTAGTTACCATAACTAGCATCCACGATTAACTCTGGACATCACAATGTCTCCAGCCAGTGAGAATCAGCTGCTTGGATATACCAAGGAGTATACCTCGTGCTAGTCTCGACAGAATCAATGGTGTCCAAATCCATCAATTCATCGACTAGGGATAATTCCGATACATCACAATTACACATGTAGAGATACTCACTAATTGTGATCCAATCACAAATTCTCTCATGCTGTGAGTCATATCATGGACATTCAGTAAATGAGTTTAAGATCCAATCAAATACATGAAACCATGTATACTCAAATAGTGAATCTTCATTTATCATATAAATGGTTCATACATAAGGCGATTGCCTTAGGACATCTCTCATATATTACTAACAGGAATTTTTTGGCCTTGGTGTCAGCTTCCACTTGGTGATTCATGGCATTTGTCCACTGATTGAAATCCAAGAATTCACCGTCTCTATTTTTTGGAAGTGTGAATCCGGTTTGAATCACAATCCACATCTTTACTTGGGTTTTCAAGTAGCATTCCATCCGACCCTTCAAGTAATGGAAGTCATCTCCATTGTAAAATGGAGTCGGGCAGTGCTAAACCCTTTGAGATGAGCCATTTAAAAAAAAACCTTGCAAAAACACAAACGACAAGAAAAACAAGTTGCTAAGACTCTCGTCTTAGATTAGTAGTGCGGGAGAGAGGAACTTAACGAAACAAAAAAATGATACGAGATTAAAACGAATACGAAAAGAGAAACAAAAACTCATGCTAGATTGGTGGTCGCACAAAATCGTAGCGCCCCCACTCTGATATCAGTTGTAGGATCATAAGAGCGCTAGAGAGGGGGGGTGAATAGCGCACGTAAATTCTTTTCGATTTGATTCGTTCGACTAAAACAAAGTAAATAATTACATAGTGGAAAAATAAATGACAAATTTATTTTTACTTGGTTCACTACATAACGGTTGCTAATCCAAGGCCCTTGCGATCCTAGACCGTGTACGGAGAATAATTCACTAAAAGATCTCGTCCTCGTTGGAGGTAGGAGACATCAGAAACACGGAAAGCCCGAGGATGAGGCAACAAGCCTACCTCACCTCATTTTACTATGAAAAATTCAAATACAATAATTGAAAAGAAACTTAATACACTGAATAGAAATGGAAATTTTAAGAACTTATACTGACGACGAATGGATCTTTGAGCTTGAGGTCATGTCATCGACGTCCCGGCAGCATTTTGTTGATGCAGTGAGCATCACTCCTTAGTTTTGATGTATGAACCATAGTTAAATGTTAGGGTTCACTTGTATTCTTATATCAGTGTTAAGTGTGCAGGTTAACAGGAAGTCCTAGTAGGTCATGTTGACCGGATACTAGGCATGTATCTTGATAGATCAGAAGGACCAGACACTAGACATGAAGTCCAGATGGGTCACGTGGACTAGACATTTGGCATGAAGACCGATTGGGTCAGGAGACTGGATAATCGACAAAAAGTCCAGCTGGGTCAGGCAAACCAAACAACTAGTGGAAGCCCTGGTGGGTCAGATCGGATGTCAAGAGTGGTAAGTTCGGTAGGTAGCAAGTAGGTAAGCCTCGAGTGAAGAGGTGAGTCCGAGTCCTCTGTAGGGGGACAAAGCTAGGCGTCGATCCGAAAAAAAGTCCATGTGGAACTTAGTAGTTGAGTTCGAGCAGTATTACTACTGTTATCGCATTTTATATTATCTATTTGTGCTAATCTTATTTTGCAGGGATCAGTCGACTGAATGGATTCCAATCGACTGAAGTTCAATCGATTGGAAATGGATCAGTCGACTGGATACCTATTTGGCAGGATCAGCTGGTGATCAATTGGAGATCGTGCGATGTAGATGGAAAGGGTTTCATTCGACTGAAGAGGAAAATTTCCCGATGCGGAGCCGAGTGACATGGAGTCGACTGGAAGACCACGAATTCCATATCGAAGGGTTGATGTGGAGTCAACTGGAAGGAATTCTAGTTGACTGGAAAAGGTTTATAAAATATGTGCTCGACCAGATCCGAGAAGAACAACCAATCTACGTAGAAGTGTTGCCGAAATACTTGCTCATCCACAAAATTCTCATTTCACAACAAGGCGACCTTCCGACACTCTGTGACTACCTCGACAAGCCTTAAGTGTCGGTATAAAGTCTTGTATTTCTTTTTAACTTATTATTTCGCTTGTGTACTTAACTTTAAGAGTGGGTAGTATGTTATCCAACTCTAATATTTGTAAAAAGCGAAACCCTCCGAAGTCGAAAGTTCTTGAGTCGGAAGATAGTTAGTGATTGCCCATCGAGATAGCTCTCAGAAGAGCTACGGGCCTTGGACTAGCAACCCAGTTAGGGTTGTGAACCAAGTAAAATAAAAAGTGTTATTATTTTTTGCTGCATAATCACAATATTTTTCAAATATTCTAAATTGTTTTAAAATTAAAATAATTTTTTTAAACCTCCGAGATTCACCTCCCCTCTCTCAGAGAAACATGATCCTACAATTGGTATCAGAGCAGGGCACTCAGAATTGGTGCAACCACCATCTTGAGCTTTAAAATATTTTTCTAGCTTTAAATTAATTTAGAATAATTTTTCTAGCTTTAAATTACTTTAGAATAAATTTTCTTGCTTAAGAATAATTTAGATAATTTAATTAATTTTCAGTATATTTAGATAATTTAATTAATTTTTAGCATATTTAGATAATTTAATTAATTTTCTACAATTTAGATAATTTATTTAATTTTCTATAATTTATATAATTTAATTAATTTTCTTCATATTTAGATAATTTAATTAATTTTATGTATATTTAGATAATTTAATTAATTTTCTGCATATTTAGATTAATTTAATTCATTTTCTGCATATTTAGATTAATTTAATTCATTTTCTGAATATTAGATAATTTAATTCATTTTTTGCATATTTGATAATTTAATTCATTTTCGGCATATTAGATAATTTAATTCATTTTCTGCATAATAGATAAATTAATTAATTTTTTATATTTAGGAAAGTATTTAATTAATTTTCTGCATTTAGAAAAGCATTTAATTATTATTTTTGTATTTAGGAAAGTATTTAATTAGTTTTATGCAATTAGGAAAGCATTTAATTAATTTTTTATATTTAGAAAAGTATTTAATTAATTTTCTGCATTTAGGAAAGCATTATTAATTTTCTACATTTTAGAAATTTTTATTAATTTTTTGCATCTAAGAAAATCTTTATTAATTCTTGCATTGAGAATATATTTTTTA